>BCLG01000240.1:9346-22718 GCA_001602295.1 Zoysia matrella | reverse complement strand
CGAGGCGCGCGCGCCACGGCTTGGCGCGGAGCGGCCAGGGCCAAGGCGCAGGCAGCGTGAGGAGCTTCCGAGTCGTGCGCGTCGCGGCT
The DNA here is from genome assembly GCA_001602295.1 of Zoysia matrella. NCBI lineage: Eukaryota > Viridiplantae > Streptophyta > Magnoliopsida > Poales > Poaceae > Zoysia > Zoysia matrella. Next base: position 22,629 of record BCLG01000240.1, on the reverse strand, counting down.
TCGCGTGGAGCGACCAGGGCCATGGCGCAGGCAGCGCGAGGGGCGGCCGATGCTGCGGCAAGGTGCGGGCGTTGCCGGGAGCGGCCATGGCGGCGGCTTGGCGCGTGCTTGCGTGGAGCGGCTGGTGCAGCGCCTCGCGCGCGTGTGTCACGGGGAGCGGCACGGCGTGTTGGTCAGCGGAGCGGAGCATCGTTGCGCATGAACACGATGCCAAGTTCTAATAGTACTACGGTTCTGCGTCATCGATCTGAGCACTATATTGTGAAATACTAGTATTTTGAGGCTCAAAAAAAATACTAGTATTTTGTCTTGTACTGTATTGTTTGTTCAAACATATACTCTCTCTATTTTTTAGCCAATGTCGATTTTTAAATTCAATTTTGATCATTTGTCTTATTCAAAAAATTTACTCGAATATGTAAAATTTTATGTTGTGATTCAAATAATTCTAATAATAAATTAAATTATATCAAAAAATATAAAATTTATCAAAAAATAAGATGAATGGTCAAAGTTAAATTTAAAATCAACGGCGACATCACTTAAAGAACAGAGAGAGTATATTATATTGTTTAATACGCTTGTTTCAAACATGTCATACCTGCATTCTTTTCATTAAAATTCTCATATTCTAATGTGACAGTATTGATGTTTAAATTCTCAGTTTTGGTATAAAAAAAAGTTTTCAACCTTTATTATACACAACTTTTGTGTTGCACGTGGTTAACGGTAAAAAAATTAGTTTTTTATACATAACAGTTCTATTTGTGCAAATAATTAGTAAAGGTACCATGATCCTTTTGTTTAGTTTTTAACACCGTTAACTCACAGTTAGAAACTAGGGCAACTTTATGACTCAAATTCAAAAAACAGAGACAATGAGACAAAGTTCACGAAAGCGAGAGCAAATTGACTTCGAATTAAAGCAAGGAGAATGGCGCTAAAGACCCTTGTTACTACCGACTTGCAAAACGTTTACTACCGACTTGTCAGGTGCCAATGATTGCTTATTGCCCACTTTTCTACGCATTGGGACGCCCTTATGGAATAAGTGCACAATTTTACCCAGTTAGGGTACGAGTAGCCGTCTCAAATTGGTATTGCGGCTCAAACGTTGGCCTATATATGACAAATCCGTTTAAGCTGCATTTCTTGTTCCTTTCTTCCTATGACGTATCTTCACAACCGTCTGTTGATGTGTATGAATATACATCCAACGAAAGCTGTTGCATTGGAACTGAACCTCCTTTCCGCACAAGTACCTCTACAGCATTTTCCCTGAATCATTTTAGGCTTCCTATTCCCATCCTCAAAACCGAAACAGAGTTAACAATATGTGTCAAATCCGACGGAGACAAAGGCCTCAAGAACACTGAAATTGTAGCAAGTGATGATCATGATGCACCTTACAAAGAATTTACCGAATCAGAGTTAATAATGAGTTTCATTTCAATCTGCATTGCCGGTTTGGTAGCTTATCCCTGCACTAATACCTCTTCCTGCACGTCACATAATATTAATTCCCAGGCGAATAGGGACCCTTTTCCATTTATCACCAAACTTATCCGTCCCTAACCTCCAAAAAGTTCATCTGTTCCTTCCCGCCATCTCTCACCTCCCATCATCTTCCACCAGCTTCCGCCACACTCTCCTCCAATGACGCGTCTCTGTCCATATATACACGGATGTTATTGCTAGCTTTCATCATCGATCATATACTTGGTGTGAAGATTGAACTTACACTACACCACAATGTTGAGGTGCTTCTTCCTGCTTGCGATGGCGGTTGCGCTGGCGCTGGCAGCCTCGCCGACGCAGTGCATCCCGTTCACAGAGAAGGACCTGGCATCGGAGGAGAGCCTGCGGGGGCTGTACGAGAGGTGGCGGAGCCACTACACGGTGATAAGAGGTGGGGATCTGCTGAACGACGAGAGAGAGCACCGGTTCAACGTGTTCAAGGAGAACGTGCGGTACATCCGCGAGGCCAACAAGAAGGACCGGCCGTTCAGGCTGGCGTTGAACAAGTTCGCTGATATGACCACTGACGAGTTCCGGCGAACGTACGCTGGTTCAAGGATTCGACACCACCGCGCACTGAGCCGCGGCCGCCGGGCTGAGGGAAACTTCATGTATGCTGACGTTGGGGAACTGCCGACAGCGGTAGACTGGCGGCAGAAGGGCGCGGTGACCGGCGTCAAGGACCAAGGCCAGTGTGGTACGTGCTAATTGCTTCCCTTTGAAGTTTGATCCATTAAAACTGTGCCAACTCTGTTGATGAAAAACTATTGGTGAAGGGAGCTGCTGGGCGTTCTCAACGGTCGCGGCCGTGGAGGGCATCAACAAGATCAGGACGGGGAAGCTGGTGTCTCTCTCGGAGCAGGAGCTTATGGATTGCGACAACGGTGAGAACCAAGGCTGCAACGGCGGGCTCATGGATTACGCCTTCCAGTTTATCAAGAAGAACGGAGGAATCACCACCGAGTCAAACTATCCGTATCTTGGCGAGCAGAGGAGTTGTAACAAGGCCAAGGTACGGTTAACGGTTCCATTTGTGGCACAAAAGTTCCCAAAAAAAAAAGTTGACTTTTTGTAATTGCCAGACCAGAATCAAATTTTGATTGCCATGCAACTATGCTTTAGTTCAAGCAACCTCAGAATCTGCTTTATTAAACTGGTTTTCGGGTTGAAAATGTCTTTCTTAAAATTAACAAATTTTTTTAATTTTATGCTTTCATAGTGTTTTGTTTAAACTTCAAGGTTATCATAAATATCAAGTGCGTACGTGTAAACTACTGAAGCTAGAAAGTAATGTGTGAAGCTACACAGATTATACAGCGACACACTGAAGCATGAACTTAGAGCTTCTTTCCGAAATTAGCATTGTGTCTTTTGATGCACTGAAAAAAAAAATCTCAATATCACGCTGCAGGAAGGCTCCCATGACGTTTCAATAGATGGCTACAAGGATGTGCCAGCCAATGATGAGAATGCTCTCCAGAAAGCCGTTGCAAACCAGCCTGTGTCAGTTGCAATCGAAGCTAGCGGCCAAGATTTCCAGTTCTACTCGGAGGTATTTGATGAAAGTATACGCAGTATGCAGATAGTTCAATTTTAAAAAGCATGAAAAAGGGGATAAATCCTGAAGATCTCAGCGACAGATACACCTGAAAACCTGTCAGGCGATACGAACAAAAAACAATTGAATATTCACCACAGATCTTACTTTACTAAGGCCATAAAAATAGTTCAAACTATGGGACTCATAACATGACAAATTGTCATTAGGACAAGGAGCTTCGTTCAAATTGTTACTAGTAAGCATCGTCTTAACGATTAAAAAAAAGTTTGGAGATTGTACCTGATTAGATAGAATTGCACTCACAATTGCTCGAATTAATTGTTTCATCTTAGGGTGTCTTTACTGGAAGCTGTGGTACGGAGCTTGACCATGGAGTTGCTGCTGTTGGGTACGGTACAACTCGGGATGGCACTAAATACTGGATAGTGAAGAACTCGTGGGGTGAAAATTGGGGTGAGAGGGGCTACATCAGGATGCAACGTGGTATATCAAGCTCCCATGGTCTGTGTGGCATCGCGATGGAGCCTTCCTACCCAACAAAATCAGCACCACATGCTACTGTGAAAGACGAGCTCTAAGATGGGTTAACGTAGCTCCATTTGAACTGTTGCTTTCTGAAGTAGAAAATGTTCCACGTTTGTTATATTGTGCACTTTCTGAAAAATGTTATCGATGGGGCTGAACTGAATAAATAAATTAATAACTTGTTGGATCATAATCCAGCGGTATCTCTTTTCCTGCTTCATTCAAAAACACTCAAAGATTTGGCCATTCTATGAGTTTTGTTGCAATATGGAGAAGCATTTTAAGACTCTGGTAGATACATACGGTACAGCAAAATTCAGAGAATGTCTAGTTGAAATATATACTTCAAACAAAAATTGGAACTGCAAGAAAGGTTGTAATTTACCGAACTAATTATTGTTTTATAGCAGAAAAAATTAATAATATGCAGCGGTTTCTAAAACTTTTTCACAATACAGTTATAATGTTAATAAGGGACTGCAAATCTTCTTTATCTTTTTTCTTTTGTAGAACATACTTTGGTAGTAAATTTGTGGTGCAAAAAATGATGTGTATATTTTTTTTTGCAAAAATTATATTATATATAGATGATTTGACACTATGATACTGATAATTTCGTTGTTCCAAAGTAGCAAGCAATGCCCGCTTCAACATATTCCTCCAATTATACCAATCAGGCCAAACAACATTTCATAACATAAATCATAGCAAAAGGGCTTCATGATGCAACATATTTTATCAACGCAAGGCAGTGGTCTTTATTGTTCAAAAGTGCCATCCAAAATGATTTGTGGATGCAAGGATAAAAATCCTAGCGAAAGGCTTCATATTAGGGTCCTTTTGTTCTTGGAGTGGCAAAGAGCAGTTTATGTACGCATCACAAACTCAGTGCGGTGTATCCCTCAGTGACATGCAAGGCTATGAAAAAAAAGAAAACAAAGGAATTACTACACGACAAGTCTTGGAAAACACCGCGATAATTTTGTAAGACCCAAATCAAGAGTGCCGTTGGGCAGTGCCACATTTGTACCTCTGATCTGATTTAATTAGTTGAGTTGTCTTTTTAATGGATTAGTTGAGGTGTTATTTTTTTATGAATCATCCATTTGTGTCATCGGGGAGCGCAGGGAGCTTGATGACTCACTGAGAGGGGAGAAAGTATATCAACTGACACAAAAAATAAAAGACTAAAAGTCCACTTCACTCCCTGCAAGTCTGGTCCAAATCCAGGTAATCTCTTGAACAAAAAATCGTTTTAGTTGGCCCCTGAAATTTACCAATCTTGTTCAGTTTTCACTGAAGGGGTTTTGCTGATGTTCATGTGAAGGCAGCTGTCCTGACTGTTAGACTGTACATGTGCGTTACAAGGCCATGCTAGCCATCATCATTTTCTTGGCTGAGAATTCACGGTAAATTCTCCACTTCTCCGTAACGACATAGCCATACGCATCGATCTGTTGCCAAGAGTTTGTCCTAATTGCAACTTCCATAAGCATGTCACCTATGATACACATATGTCAAGTTGTGGTTCAGTCCATATATATTAAAACCACTTTGCATTGGAGAGAAAAGGTGAAAAGCAAGCTGGTTTGGCAAATATCTGAGGGAAAAATGAATCAATTTTTTGTTTAGGGGACTATATAAATTGGACCAAACATGAAGCGAGTAAAGTGGAGTTCATAATATAAAAAATTATGAGAATAGCAACAATTATCGTTGACAGCAAGATGTATTTGGTGACTTCGTGGGTGTGATCAAGATCAACCCTCTAGTCTTTTGAAGGCGATAGGAACGAGTGTGTCTGTGTGTATGTTCATTTCTGGATGGGTTGTGATACATGTGATTTAGTATATGTGCCAATACTTTTTTGAAAAAAAAAGGGAACAAAGGTTTGTGGTCATAAATTGCATCCGGAGATTACTTACATCACCGCTAGGAAGACAAGTAGTCTTGATAAATCAATACTAAATCAGATAGAAGTTCAAAAGCACATAGAAATACCATTGTAGCATTTCACCCAGAAGTATTTCAGAGTATCATATTTATCCCACAGGAAGACATAGCAGTTTAGGAGAAATTTATGCTAAGGATTAATTCAAGTATTTTCTTTTTTGAATAAAACTAAAGTATTCAACTCATATAAAAATAACCAAGTCTAGGATAGAGGTAAGCATATATGGATAGTAACTATAGTGGACAGATACATTGGAATATACCCTACTCTAAATACAAGTTAGTGGCATGCAGACAAGCAAGTCAAGTTCTATATTTACTTCCTAAACTAGTCACAAGAGTATATACCAAGATATAATCAGCTGTAGTGTATGACTTAGTTCCATACACCTATACACTACCAGGGTGATACCTTCTGACTTTGGTTAACAAGCCAAAGGACACTGTCTTATCATATAGGCTCTACGTCGTACCCGAATATGGTGGATTACAAAGACGCACGGGATTGTCACCATCCGTCACCTACCTTTAACAATCCCTGAGGTACACCCACATTCAATGAAGGTGAATAACTTGAACCCCATGTACACATTATCGAACAACACTTTAGTCCTTCCGGATAGCAAGTAAGGACTAAGGCACACCGGAGGTACATTGAACCGATGCTGTGGCATGGATCAACTAGCTTAAATATGCATTGATATAACAATATAAATACTCAAGAATAGTATAATTATACTTAACCTTATGGATAAATAAATTGAACAAGAACAAATTGCCCATAAAGATAAATACAACTATACTACGGGAGACAAAGTATAAGGAGACTATATCTTTATGAATGCTAAAAGTTAATACAAAAAGAAAAACATACATGAGAAGAATACTCACTAACTTCTCCAATATCACTTAGGAACTAGGAGAGACTTCTCCGGCCTAATACCACTAAAGACTATGAAGAACTACGAGTGGGAGTGAATTCCAAGTGGAGTGGTTGTTGAAGTGAGGAGTCCCCTTTGTAGCCTCCAATAGCCGGTGGATGTTACTTGGTTCCCATGAAAGTCCTTCAAAATATTTCTTAGGAACTTCAAAATAGCCAGCACATGGGAGCACTTTGAGAATGGCACGAACACCAGGCCGACCGGTCCTGGGTGGGCTACTTTGGCGTCAAGTTTCCTATTGGTCCCTCCCTTGGGGGTTCTCTACGTGGGTCCTCTAGAGATACCTCAAAATACGATTTTTATCTCTGATAATTGACTCCATCTTTAATCCTTGCCACATGGAAGCTTCTGATTCATCAGTTGGTTGGTTCTTTCCATATGGGTTCATTTTCTCACTTTACATTGGTTGGATTCCCCTGCATGTATATTTTATTCTAAGTACAAGTAGAACTACATTATTTGAAATAAAATATTTGCAATAAATGCTAAGTTTTTCACCACAAAAAAAGCATTAGACGCTAAGCGAGTGGTGACCCACTGCTTAGAGCATAAGCATGCTTAGGTGCGCCTAAGCATTTTTCTAAGCATTTTTCGATTTGATGGAGATGCGACACACAATCGATCCGGCCTCAAATCAACACGATTCAAACCCCGTAATTGCAGCAACATTTCTTCTCTGATTATTAACTGTGCAACTAAGAAGGCTAATCCCAGTTTGCAATTTGAAAAACACAAGCAAGAATAAAGAAGGACGCAAATCAATTGCAAAATCTGAATTAAATTCACAAAGTTGGGATCCAACAAACCATCTACCAGCGAAACTGTTCGATAACAGATTAAACTAAGCAAAACCAGAGTCTAATGATGGCAGCTACCTTTTACATAGAGGTTAAGGTGTCCTTAGAGGTCAAACCCTAATACTTATGGGCCTAGAAAAATACACGGTCCAAGAGCCAAAAGATCGTATCACAGCACCCTAACAGATTCTAGAGGTCATATTGTTTCAATGATTTCTGGAGATCTATACAGTATTTGAGCACATGATTAGATCAATTGAAAAGCTAGTCTTCTTAGCTTTCCATCTATATATAGAACATCCAAAACGGAGTTCATATGCAACCTGGGCATATATTTTAGTGCAAACTGCTTCTAAAGTCCGACTCGAACTCGAACTCGAGTTGGATTCAGACTTCTTTTGGAATTGAACATCCTTCCTTGTCTTGTGCATCTCCAAGTTATTCTCCAACTTCCCTTACTCCTTCCAATGTTTCTAATCATAATAAAGTTATTAGATAGAAAACTATTCTCAAAGGAAGGAAAATATATTAAGGAATAAGCTCACCTCTAATCTTAACTGTCGTACACGAGTTCTATCAATACTAATTTGAGAAGTGTTGTATGTATCTAAAGAAATGCTGTCCTGATGTGTATGTGGTTTTCGATCTTTCGTCAGATCGTGGTAACTCTCAATTTGGTGGAGATGCGACACACAATCAATCCGATCTTGAATCAACACGATTCGAACCTCGCAATCGCAGCTCCACTTCTCCTCTGGTTATCAACCGTGCACACACGATTAACCTTGCCAAGAAAGCTAATTTCAGCCTGCAAATCGAAGAACACAAGCAAAAACAAAGAAGAACACAACTCAATTGGATCTCGTATGCGACCTAAACGTCCGTTTTAGTGCGGACTGCTCCAGGAACCCGAGGGCAACTCGACTCCGAGTTCGATTAAACCTCCTCTGGGATTCGACGTGCCTTATTTGTCTTGAGCATCTCTAAGACATTCTTCATTCTTTCCTTAACCCTCTCTAATGTTCCTAATTATGATAAAGTCATTAGATAGCAATCTATTCTCAAAGGAAGGAAGATATGTGTTTAGGAGCGATCTCACCTCTAATCTGAACTGTCGTGCAAGAGTTCCATCAATACTAACATGAGCAGTGTTGTGTGTATCTAAAGGAGTGATGTCATTATCATCCCTTTCTTGCTTTGGAGTCGTACTCGACTCAAGTTCATTTGTCAGGATCTCGACTCCCCCATACCCTGCAATATGCATGAAAAGGTGAACGCCACGGGGGTATTTGAATGCAATCGCTTGGTGGCTCAAAGATCCTTATAATCTCATCATTCTTCTCTTCTTGATGGCAAGCCATCCTCGGCTTGTCCCCTTGGGTATTAAGGTACTTCTGCAAATGGTTAGTAACAGGAGCAGACAAATAGTTACAAAGATCACAACATGCAAACAAGGCATCTTTACACAGTAAAACATAACAAAGACTATTTTTATCATAAAAATCAGCAAGATCAATTTTTTTTCAAAATATATTTTTAAAATAATCCGCATGATCAGCGTCATTATCATTCTTATGAGACGGCGTAAAGCGTGTTATCTTAGAAAAACTAGATAAACATGACATGACATGATATTTTATATTTTCATCATCTAGTTTGTCATTTATTTGCACTATGCAAGAGGATTTTAAATTTGACCAAATATAAACTCTATGCACCATAAACACATCTCCATGATTATAATTGCCTATAACATAAAAAAATATGACAAAATATTTCTTACAACTACAGTGGGATGAGTGGTGAAAATTTCGCAAAAAGAAATATCTTACCGAGCTCCTACAAGTATCTTAGTAAAGCAAAGCAAAGGATGGTGCAACCAATAGCAGGAGAAACCTAGAATCAGTGGTGTAGCAATTGCAAGATCGAATAAAGTACTAACTAGAGGTGAATATGCGGAGCTTGGAGGGCTAAAAATTTATTAGTGGTCCATAACTTTATACGTAACAGATAGCAATATTTAATAAGTGTTCAAATTATTATGTTCCACTTGCTAGCCCAATCATATAAAAAATTTAGATGTTACAAGAACATAAATGAAGATATCAAAAGGCAGTAACAACACAAACGATAAAGCTCCAAAACTCCGCAAATTATTCAGCACTTGAAGAATAAGCAAAGATTAATTTTTGGCCTCATGATGTTCAAAATTTTTTATTTTTCTTTTTATATTTTATATATTTTCTCTGAACCAAAAGCACAAAAGATGGTACACGACAAAATTTCAGATCAATTTGATAAAAGATGTGACTTTGAAAAAATCTAAAACTTCAGAGCATGAAAATAAAAACTTCTGATCTGAAATAGTTGAATCTAGGATCATGAGAGATTGGAAAATTTTTTGTAGATATCCAAAAAGTACTTATATATCTAATTTATAGTTCAAAAACAAAAGGTTATAACTATTTTAATGATGGATCTTTGTATCAAATTTTTTGAAAGGCTGAAACAGATACGAATTTTTTGAAAGGCTGAAACAGATACGAATTTTGTGACGCAAGCTTATGGATGGGTGATTTGGATGCTACATAATTATTAGTGGTTAAAAAAAGGAATGGGTGGGTGGGAAAATTTTTTATGCAAGATAACAGATATGAACACGGATAAAAAATTGAACGATGCAAGTGATGAACGAGGAAGCAAAACAACTGAAAGCAAAAATATGTCAAAAAACCAGCAACTAAAACACAAACTAAAGACATAAATTCAAAATTATGTAAAGGATAAACATGGTTAGGACAAAGCAAACCAGCTCATCTATTTTTTTTATAGCTGCTTTTCTGTGGATGATAGGATGAATGCAAAAGCAACAAGAATAAATGTGAACCTGAGGTATACCTGAGGGTCTGATTATCACTTGATGTGGACGTGGTTTTTAATCTTTCGTTAGGTCGTGGTAACTCTTGATTTGGTAGAGATGCGACATACAATCGACCTAGCCTCAAATCAATACGATTTGAACCCCACAAACGAGGCACCACTTATCCTCTGGTTATCAACCGTGCAACACAAGATTGATCTCAGCAAGAAGGCTAATCTTAGCCTACGAATCAAAGAACACATGCAAGAACAAGAAAAAACGCAACACAATTATGAAATCTAAATTAAACTCACGAAGTTAGAATCCAACAAACCGTCTAGCAGCAAAACTATTTGGTAACAGATTAAACTCAGCAAAAACTAAGTCTAATGATGGTGGATACTATTTGTATAGAGGTTAGGGTGTCCTTAGGGGGGCAAACTCTAATACTAATGACCTAGAAAAATACACGGTCCAAGTAACAAAAGATGATGTCACAACACCCTAATAGATTCTGGGCATCATATTGTTTCAGTGGTTTTTGAAGATCTAGGAAGTAGTTTGAAACAATATTAGATTTGTTGTCCAGCTTATCTCCTTAACTTTCCATCTATATATAAAACATAAAAAACGGAGTACATATGTGACCTGAGCGTCCATTTTAGTTCAGGCTACTCCTAGAGTCCGACTTAGACTCGAACCCGAGTTAGATTCAGACATCTTTTGAAATTGAACATCCTTTCTTGTCTTGTGCATCTCCAAGTTATTCATAAACTTCTCTTGATTCTCTCTAATGTTTCTAATAATGATAAAGTTATTAGAGAGCAATTTATTCTTAAAGGAAGAAAACATGTGTTAAGAGCAAGCTTATTCTCAAAGGAAGAAAACAATGTGTTTAAAAACAAACTTACATTTAATCTCAACTGTCGTACACGAGTTCCATCAATACTAATTTGAGGAGTGTTATGTGTATCTAAAGTAGTGATGTCATCTGCACCGGCGGGGACCTCGGCACTGCTTAGGGGCCACCTATACCTTGAGGTGGAGCAGAACCCTCTGCCCAGAGCTTTTGCATGCTGAAGCGAGCGCCTAATGATGCTTATTTTTTCACAGGTCTTTCTTTATTTCTAGAATTATTGATGGTATAAGCAGTACTTAATCACCATCAACAAAGGTTTCCTAGTTAAAAACAAACCCAAATTAAAATATATATATATATGGCTTAATAATACCAGCCTCCATATCATGTATTACCCTCTACAGTTGAATTATCATAGGGCATATCTCAAAAAGAAAAAGAATTATCTTTTCAAAATTTTGGTTAAAATATTGAATATAGAAAACCATGATATTCACTTATTTAGGATCCCTTTTTTTAAGATTTTTTTACTTCAAATTTTTGGAAAATCAATCATTCTTTATCAATTAATCCAAATACATTATAATAATCATATATCTAAACTTAGTACTAGGGAAGTACTTGATCGACCCCCTTACTTCTATTATGTTAATACTAATTACTACTGTAGGAATCTTGGTTCTTATTTATAGCGATGATTATATGTCTCACGATGAGAGATATTTGAGATTTTTCGTTTATATAAGTTTTTTGTAAAATAAGAATTAAGGGATTAGTTTGGGTTGCGCCAGAATTTTTGATCCTAGGGGGAAAAGGAGGGAAACGGATACTCAATTTAAAGTGAGTAAACAAAATTCCATACTCGATCCCATATATCTCTATAGAATTCTGTGGAAAGCGATATTTGATGAAAGTAGTATGTACAGCTTGGAGGGAGACGAATAGTCAATTCATTCAAACTTGCTTGGTAGTGAATTGGGAACAAGAAGAAAAGAGGGGGGCTTATGCTTCCCTTGTTGAGTTAAGAACAAATGATGTGATTCACGATTTCCTAAGAGAGTTAGTCAAGTCCACTATTTCATGCCCAAGTACTCATCACTTCTTGGGTCGTAATTACTATCTTCCTGTGTTCAATTATCATAGCTGTTCGGAATCCACAAACCATCCCAACAAATGGTCGGAATTTCTTCGAATATGTCCTTGAGTTTATTCTCAATTTGAGCAAAACTGAGATTGGAGAAGTTACCTCACCAAAAAATACTTAATGCTAAGATCTGGGGAAAAGAGTGCCTAATCACGAGGATCCTCCAGAATCTTTTCGAGTGCTCATTAGAGAACTATGATCTTTGGCTTTAGAACTGAACTTTCATACCAATTTCACTAATCTATCATCACCACATCATCCAATGCTACCATCTTTGCAATTTGTTTATACTATTTACGATGCTAGTGAAGAGGGAGGACGAGCGTACATTGCAAAAGAGAAGGGTGGCACACATTTTCCATTGATATTAGGGTCTGTTTGCTTCCATTCCTCAGCAGACCTATCTGACGCAAGCAACAAAGGTGACCTCATATTTTTAGAGAAGAAAATATTATTAGTATTCTAACCTCTGCATCAAAAAATACATATAGAGGTTCAGAATTCCATAAATTTTATGTAAATGGAACGTATCACAATCCAAAAGCCAATTTAAACGTCCATGAGAAGATAATTAAACAAAATGAAGTCTATTACTAGATCTCCAGCCATTGGAGGCATGAATATCCATTATTGTGGTTTTAAAAACAGCACAAAGGATCTTTCTTCATCTTTTGCACTAATGTCAAGAGTCATACCTGCTATGTATCCTGCACAGAGACAAAGCTCAAATCTTGTTAAAACCTCATCATTTCTAGTTTTCTACACAAAGCATAATGCTCGACATAGGGAGCATCCACCAACCAAGGCTTTGTATTTAAGTTTCTTATCCACCCATTCTAGCCATCCATTAAATATAGAAGTGCTATATTAAAATAGACTTCTACAACTCTCCAGATGAACTTAACATTTTAGTAAACATGTTGTATATTTATATCATTATTACTAAAAGAAAAAAGTTCATTTTACTCTGTTAAACAATTCAATTTGTCTGTTTAACTCCAAAACAAAATATTGGCTCATTTTACTCCCTCAATCTATTCGAATTGGAACAATATGCCCCTTATACAATTTATCTTTTTTTTCTCTTTGTACAATTTGAATTTGAAGTTGAATTTAAAATAGTAG
>BCLG01000239.1:231020-252218 GCA_001602295.1 Zoysia matrella | reverse complement strand
ATGGTGTTTAAGAGTCAAAAGAGTCAATAATTTAGGGACAGAAGTAGTACGATGGAGGTGATGAAAAGGTCAGGAGATGATTTTATTATCCTCGAAATAGGGTTGAACGACCACAGATTCAGATTCAAAACCAGTTTGCCTATTGGTCATTTTTGACTGAAGTGCACTGTTTGGTTCCAAACAAAATATTTCCCTAACTCAAAAAATTTTGCCAAATTTTTGGGTGTATTACTACACATCACGAGGAACATTATTGCCTTTGGGGCATAGTCAAGATTCTGCCCAGAAATTGAATTCAAATTTGAATGATAGAAAGACAATTTGAACTTTGGCTGAATTTTTACTATCCATTTTATATTTGATAAAATCTTGGAAAAATCACCAAAATTCTTCCTTGGAAAGGTAGTCATGATAGTATGTTTGTAAGCTTGACATTCCATAGAAATATTTAAAGTTTCTACATAAGATACATTTCAGAATTTATTTGCATAATTCAAACTTGATAGCGATTGAACTCCAAAAAATTTGAATTACTTCATTTTGACACATATCCTTGAATTAATCTCAACACGGGTTGTCTTCTTTCAAGATACTTAATCTTTAATGTGTATACCATATGAGTGTAACATTAACTACCAAGACCTTCATTTGAAACAAGTCTTCCTTGATCTCATGCCTTGATGATCATTCTTGTTGAACTAGTTTGCTTTCATAACCTACTTGCTTGTATCACTATATTCTTGCTCCATAAAAATAAAAATTTGACCGCATAAATCATTTGGGGGTTTGGCATAGGCACCACTCATCATGGCATATGCATCATTGCATGTGCATCATTTCATATTCATGTAAAGGTACATCTTTTATTCTAAGTTACAATGGTGCATATAACTAAGGATTATGAGCAAGAGTATGGTATATAACCATGTTTACCAATAACCCCAACTCCCTATACTACTCTTGACTTGGTTTACGTGATCCCTTGACTCAAACTCCCTTGAGTCACCTATGTTGCATCATATTACAATCACTTGTCCTTGAGCTTGTTCCACTGAATATATGCAGCCCACATATGAAACCATTTGTCATGACACATCCATATAATATATCCTACTCTTCTCCTAGCTGCCCATTCTTTACTGTTCTGAACGGCATAGAAAATCTACCACTGAATCTCATGTGATAACAATCTTGCAATATCATATTCCTATCCCATATCTTCAATTTATAGCCTAATTTTACAGAGAAATTCCAGCTAGTATTGTACTTTCTATCAAATGCAATATTGTTTTTGAATTCTGCTGGTTTGCCCAGGCACTTCTGTTAGCTTCATGACATTTGAATTCCCCTAAAAGATATGAGTTAATTTTGGTGATTGAATGAAAAATCATAGATAACCCGTGTGGTTGTAGGTTCCACTCCCCGCACATTCTACGTCGATCAATATGGTGGGTTTTCTCAATTGATGACAGGGGCAATCCCAAGGAGAGAAGTATCGAGGGAAGATGGACCAAGCATTTTCTCTCGGGTCCAAGACATTTTCTCTCGGGTTATACAAGTGTTAGAAAGTATGAATGCTCTTAGTAAACTCATAAAACACTTAAGATGACATAGAAGGCAATTTGGATGTAGTTGAAGACAAGTTGAAGTCAAGGACTCAAGTTTCAGCTTCAGAGACAGTCACCGGATAGTCCAGAGGTCACCGGATTGAATGACCAGAGTTCAGAGATGTTTTCTGGAGCCAGATGCGGAGTCATTGGACAGTTAGGTGAGAACAATGACCGGACACTCCGGTGTCCACAAAGATGAAGTCCAGAGAAAGTATCTAAGGAATTCCAAAAGAGAGTCATCGGACAGTCTGGTGAAAGTACGCACCAGACAATCCGGTGTCATATAGAATGTATTCCAGAGATGTTGTTTCTCTAGTGTCCAAAAAGATGGAGGTGACATATGGAATGGATTCTAGAGAGGATGTTTCTCCAATCTGCAGAAAGATGGAGCCACTGGACAGTTCAGTGACTAAGTAAAAGCAGATAACTTTATGACATCACATTCCAATGATTGTTTCTGGGTTGGCGTCCTATATAAATCGTGAAGAGGGACAGTGAGGAGTGTGTTTGAAGTCTGAATTACTGGATCAAACTTGTGAGAGGCCAAAGGACACCAAAGAGAGAGCACACCACAAGATTAGAGATCTTTTGTACTAGGAGTGTAATTGGGAGCGTTCATACACTTCTAGAGATTGTGAGGCTTTGAGATCCTATTACTCTTGGTTGGTTGCCTATACCGACTAGGAGCCAACAATGGAGATTCCAAGACGATTGTGGAAGACGTCGCCAAGTTTTAAGTGGTTTTGGGTCCCCTGCTTGAAAAGGACTCCAAGAGGGAGAACACGAGCCTTGAAGGCTTGCTTTTGCTTATGGAAATTTTAGGTGGGATCATCTGTGAATTCACTTCGGGAGTGAAGCATACCCTAGAGAACACCATTTCGAGAATGGCGGGAGGGATGAAGGCTCCGATGGAAGTGGTCCAACAAGGATTAGGGGAAGTGATGTGAACGTGGTTCTCGATCTTCCTCAGCTCATGGTAAATCTCGATTTGGTGAAGATGTGACACACAATCGATCTGACCTCAAATCAACACGATTCGAGCCCCGCAATCGTAGCAACACTTCTGTTATAGCAATCAACCATGCAACACCTGTTGACCTCGTCATGAAGGCTAATCTCTACAAGCGAATCGAAGAGCACAAGTAAGAACAAAGAAGAATGCAACAAAGATGCGAAATCTAAATTGAATTCACAAAGCTGAAATCTCACAAACCGTCTCGTGGCGAAACTGTTTTAGAATAGATAAATCAAAGCAAAACCTAAGTCTATTGACAGTGGCTACAGTTGATATAGAGGTTAGTGCGTCCTTAGGGGTAAACCCTAATACTAATGGGCCAAAATGTGGTGTCGCAACACTAGAGCAATTTTTGGACGTCATCTGGTTTTAACGATTCCCGAGGACTCCAGTCCAATTTGGAGATGAGATCGGTGCTATTGGAAAGATTATTTGTTAGCTTTCCATTCATATCAAGAACGTCCAAAATGTAACCCAAATGCGACCTGAGTGTTCATTTTAGTGCGAACTACTTCTGGAACCTGGGGCAACTCGATTTCTTGTTGGATTGAATCTCCTCCGGGACTGAGCATGCCTTGCTGATTTTGAGCATATCCAAGTAATTCTTCATTCTTCCCTGGACCCTCTCTAATATTTCTAATTATGATAAAGATATTAGGTAGCAATATATTCTCAAAGAAAAAAACACATGTGTTTAAGAATGAGCTCACCTGTAAGTTTAATTGTTGTGCATGAGCTCTTGTGATTGGATCATCTATAGTAGGTGGAGAAGTATTGTGTGTATCCAATGAAGGGATATCCTCGTCATCCTCCCTCTCTTGAATCGGACTCATCCTTGACTCAAGGTCATCTTCTTCTCTTATGTATAGCTTCAAATCTGCAATGTTGAATGTAGGACTAACCCTTAACTCGATAGACAACTCAAATTTATATGCATTATAATTAATCTTCCCAAGTATCTTAAAACGACCAGCAGCTCTAGACATCAATTCTCAAGTGTAACCAAAACAAATCACCCAGTACAAATTTAACTTCATGTCTACCATTACTACCGGCAAGTTTATACTTATTCATCTTTTCAATATTATGTTTAGTTGTTTCATGCATTTTGAGAATATAATCAGTACACGTCTTATCATCATTATGAACTCTTTCATTAGTAGGCAAAAGCAATATATCAATCGGAGCATGAGGGTTAAAATCATATACCACCTCAAATGGACTTACCTTAGTAGTAGAATGTTTCACCTAGTTGTATGCAAACTCCACATGAGGCAAACATTGTTCCCACATCTTCAAGTTTTTCTTCAAAATGGCACATAGCATTGTAGACAATGTACAATTACCTTGGTTTGTCCATCCGTTTGTGGGTGACATTTAGTCGAAAATAGCAACTTCATACCCAACTTATTTCATAAGGTGCGTCAAAAGTGACTTAAGAATTTTGCATCACAATTTGAAACAATAGTAGAAGACATACTATGCAAATGAACAATTTCTCTAAAGAATAGATCAGCAATATACGTAGCATCATCGGTCATATGACAAGGTATAAAGTGTGCCATCTTAGAAAATTGATCCACTACCATAAAAACACTATCTCTCCGCCTCTTAGTCCTATGTAATCCTAAACAAAATCCAGAGAAATATCGGCCTAAGAAATAGAAGGGATAGGAAGAGGCATGTAAAAACTATGTGGGTTTAGTCGTGACTTAGCTTTTTGATATGTAGGGCAGTGAGCTATGGAGCGTCCAACATCACGTCTCACCTTTGGCCGAAAGAAATGTGTGGTCGAAACATCTTCCGTCTTCTTTGTTCCAAAATGTTCTATCAATCAACCTCCATGCATCTCCTGCAGCAACAAAAGACGAACAGATCCAACTGGAACGCAAAGATAGTTGGCTCTAAAAAGGAAGCCATCATTAAACACAAATTTGTTCCAAGTTTTACCTTCACTACAATGTTGCAACACAACCTTAAAATCGGTATCTAAAACATATTGTTACTTAATTGCTTTTAGTCCAAAAATCCGACAATCAAGTTGAGACAACATAGCATATCGTTTAGCCAAAGCATCGGTAATCACATTATCCTTCCCTTTCTTATGTTTGATGATGTAAGGACAAGATTCAAATAAATTCAATCCACTTAGCATGCATACAGTTCAAGTCATGGCTACAAATATTCTTAATTGACTCATGATCATAATGAATGACTAACTCTTTAGGCCACAAATAATGTTGCTCGTTTCTATGTATCGTACAAGAGCATATAATTCCTTACCATACATGGAGTAAATAAGAACAGGGTCATTCAACCTTTCACTAAAATAGGCAATATGCTTATCTTCTTGCATCAACACACCACCAATGCTAATTCCACTAGCATAACAAGGTCAAAAGCCTTACCAAAATCCAGAAGTTGGACCAGCGGTGCATGTGTAAGCTTGTCCTTCAAAGTGGCAAAAGACTTCTCTTGTTTGTGGCCTCAATGGAATGCAACGCTTTTCTTTGTTAACTCATTCAATGGAGCGGGGATAGTGCTGAATTCTTTGAAAAAGCGGGGAAAAAATCCAGCAAGCCCAAAAAAATTCTGCATTTCTGAAACCGTTGTGGGTGTGGCCCAAACTCTTGATCGTATTTACCCTGGCTTCATCAACTTCAATTCCCTGTGGAGTAACAACATAGCTAAGAAAAGAGATTCGATCCGTGCAAAAGGTGCTCTTATCAAGGTCGCCAAACATACGTGCATCTCTCAAAGCATAAAAAACAACAAGTAATTAGATAAATGTTCATTCATTGACTTGTTGTAAATCAATATATTATCAAAGTAAACCACCACAAATTTTTCAATGAAAGAATGTAAGACCTCATTCATGAAATTCATGAAATTTCTAAGTGCATTAGTTAATACAAAAGGTATTACTAACCACTCATACAATCCGAACTTAGTTTTAAAAGAGTTTTCCATTTATCACCCACTTTCATTCTTTTTTGGTAGTATCCACTACACAAGTCAAGTTTAGAAAAAGCTATACAACCACATAACTCATCAAGTCTGTCATCTAACTTAGGAATAGGATGATGATATCTAATGGTGATATTGTTAATTGTTCTATAATCAACACACATACGCGAAGAGCAATCTTTCTTTGGAACCAAAAAATAGGAATGGCACAAGGACTAAGGCTCTCATGTACATACCCGCGGTCCAAAAGGTCTTGGACTTATCGCTGAATTTCTTTAGTCGCCTCTGGGTTGGTTCTATAGGAGGTACGGTTTGGCAAGCTCGCTCCATGAATCAAATCAATCTGGTGCTCAGTCCTCGAATGGGTGGCAGTCATAAAGGTATCTCAGGTGGAAAAACATCATGATACTCCTGCAAAAAGTGAGAGATGTTACAATGCTTGGAGTTAACGACAACTATTTGTTTGATCAGATCCGATGGATAAAAATAGGGAGGTACCTAGTCAAAGGTCCCAAAATGGTGGATTCGATACTAAAAATGGTGGACCTAATACCAAATTTTAAGAATCAATGGCTAGAATTAATTGAGGAGGTGGAGGTACCTCAAGTACCTCCCAAGCACCACAGCACATCTCGCAAAAGGTTAGCAACAGGAGCGAGCGCAGAAGAAGCAAGATTCTCAAGTGAAAACAACGTATCCTTGCATACAAAATCATAACATGAAGTATTTTCATCCTAAATTTCAGCAAGATCATCATCGTCAGGAATCTTATCATTGGATTCTTCATCCTCAATGTCTGAAGTGTTTATGTATCCTCCATCTTCAGTAGCAACGTATGCCTGCTGATTGGGGCAATCTTGATACATATGGTCCATGCCATGGCACCGATGGCACTTGATGTTGGAGGAGCATCCTACAGAGGTGGTGGAGGTTATACTCTTGGTGGGTACTTATAAAGAAGGCTTACCCGATTCTAAAGATTGCGTCAAAGAGGCTGGTTTTATTGCTGCTGCAGTGTTGGAGGTGGTGGAAGGCCTCCTCGACGATGGTGGCATACGTGTGATCGAAGAAGATGGAAACGTCATCCATGGAGTGTGTGTACGGCTGCTGTTCTGTAGTTGACGTTACAGCAATTCTGTTTCTGCCAGCACAGCAAGGTGAACAACTAGTTGACAGTTTACGTTTAAGTGGTTCTTGATCTTCCATCACGTCTTGTTAAGTCTCGATTTAGTGGTGACGTGACACAATCGATTCAGCCTCAAATCAACACGATTCGAACCGCGTGAAAGGATCAAGGACACTGAGAAAGGAGGTTGAATCAGTTGACTTATTGAACTTAACCTTGCAACAAACATAGGCTTTGAGACTCGATCACAACAAGAGCAACCTACATAATTCTAATAGGCCATGACCCCTAACGATGTAAGTGAAAAGGTAAAGACAACAAGCAAGCACTAGCACGATAGCCACCAAGAGGAATCGTAAAGCGACCTATAACTCTACTCAACAAGATGAAATGTGAAAAGTAAAGAGAGAGAGTCAAGAGAATGCTCAGCTATTTTTCCCGAGGTCTTAAATTGGCAACTTCCTCTAATCATCGTTGAACCACTCGCGTCGGACTACCGGTCCCTTCTGCCATTTTCGAAACGGCACTCCCAAGAGTATGCTTCACTCCCAGAGTGAAGTCACAAGTGACCCGGCGGTAGCAAATAATACCCTCGTGCTAGAGCAAGCCTCCAAGGCTCTGGGCGCCCTCTCTTGGTGTCCCTTTTGAGTGGGGGACACGAAACTGCTCACAAACTTGACGTCGTCTTCCACAATCTCCTTAGAAGCTCAAACACCGACTCCTAGCAGGTCTAGGCTGCCAAACCAAGAGTAATAGGCAAAGATCACTGCTCTCAAAGACTCAGAAGCTCTAGAAGTGTATGAATGCTCCTATCACTCTCCTATCTTGTGTTGTGCTCGCTCCTTGGTGTCCTTTGTCCTCTCACAAGTTTGCTCCAGCAGTTCAAACCTCAGGCACACTACAAACGTCCCCCTCCACGGTTTAAATAGGATTCAAACCCAGAAACAACTGTTGGGACATGATATTATAAAGCTGATTGCATTTGCCAGTCACCGGATTGTTCGGTGACTGTAGCGAACTGTCCGGCGCACCATCGGACTATCCGATGACTCTTTCTTCTAGCAGACCAGAGAAACACCTTCTCTGAATTCCATTCCATATGACACCGGACTGTCCGGTGCATACCTTCGTTGGACTATCTGGTGACTATCACTTTTGGACTTGCAGAGACACCTCTTTTGGACTTTGTCTTCAGGCTCATCGGACAGTCCGGTCACTGACCCAACGTACTGTCCGGTAACTTCTTTACTTCGACTCTAGAGAGCACCACTTGTGGATTTCTCAACTTCTAGCTCATCGGACTATCCAGTGACTTTTTCTGCAACTGAAAACTGAGTCTTCGTCTTCGACTTAGACTTCGGCTTTGCTTGTTGCTTCCTCTGCCATCTTCAGTTCGTTCTGAGATAACTAAGAGCATTCATACCTCCTAATACTTGTATGACCCGAGAACGAATGACTTGACCCCCTTAATAGTACCGACATCCTTTGAACTCTTTAGCAAGTCCTTAGCCTTGGTCCACCGAAGTCGAACTCCTCATCTTGGGACCATCCTTGTCATCCATCAAGGAAGCCCACCATGTTCAAGTAGAATATGCGCGGTGGTAGCTACAATCACAATTATTACCTATGGTTTTCATTCAATCACCAAAATCAATTCGTACTTTTTAAGGGATTTCAAATGTCATGAAGCTTACAGTCTCCCCCTTTTTGGTGATTGATGACAACCATAGTTCTCACAAAAAATTTCAAACATGATGATATCAAAGAAAGGAAGAAGCACACCTCGAAAGAAATATTTACCCCGTAACTTGATGACTCACCCTAAGAAACTGCATGAGTTATCCCCTTTGTCCTCTTTTAGAAACTCGCCCTCCCTTCTTGTTCGTAGCTGTCTCTCCCACTTTGTCAACCAATCACGTAAAAAGATGGCATCGAGAAAGCATATAGCGAGGAGGAAAGCTGGGTAGACAAAGGTTAGTGCACATAAAGATTAGAGAGCGCAAAGCACAAGAGAACTTGCAGGACAATCACATCACAGGGAGAGATAATCACAATAGATACAAAAGGGGTTAGTCCTAAAACCAAGTGTATATCAATGAGCTAAAACAAGCAAATAAACACAAGCTCATCAAAATAACACAAAGAACCAATGAAA
This sequence comes from Zoysia matrella, assembly GCA_001602295.1. Taxonomy (NCBI): domain Eukaryota; kingdom Viridiplantae; phylum Streptophyta; class Magnoliopsida; order Poales; family Poaceae; genus Zoysia; species Zoysia matrella. The sequence goes on along the minus strand of BCLG01000239.1, from coordinate 243,345 downwards.
TCTACCAAATAAGATCCAGAGCCCTAGCTACCGATCCACGGTCTACCACTAGATAGCTAGCTTCTAAAAACGGTACAACCAAGAGTCGCACTCATGACACCCTAGACCTAAGAGAATCTAGTCCTCTGCTGGTGTGGCTGGAGAGTCTGGTGCAGTGATGACTGGTGGCTACTCCTCTGAAGCTGGCTCTGCTGGTCCTGTCTTATCTCCTCCTAGTTGCTTAGTATCATCAAAAGCATTCAGACCAGAAGATGATGTCGGGGAGGGCTCCTTACCATCACTTGAATTTGACTGATCTAAACGGGCTGTGGCAAGGGCTTGAGTTGCCTCCTCTGTATAGTATTCGGCCTCAACCAGGGTAGCTGGATCTATACTGCTGGGCTGCTCAGCTGTGGTGGTTGCTGGCTCTACCTCTGTAACTGTGGTTGCCTCAAAAGAGAGAACCCTCGGAGCAAATGGAGAACTATCTATAATTGTCCCTATCTCCAATGTTGGCACTGTCACTCTAGGCTCTGCTGACACAAGTAAAGGCGACATGGAGAACGAGGAAACTGGAGAAAACTAAGAAGCTGTCCTAGGTACATTGGCTCCTCTGGTAGTCATAGACGAACTGGCTGCTCCAAAAAGTACGAACGGTGAAATCAGAGCTGTGAGCAAAGTGCTAAAGCTGGGCTACTACTGCTGTGGCTGTTGAAGCTGCGTGGTGAATTTTGGCACTGAAAAATACTGAGGCTATGGTGCTGTAGGCTATAGCTGTGAGGGCAGGGGACCCGGTAGCATGGTCGTCGAAAAGGCAGGTAGAGGTGGCATATCGATCCCCTAGAGGTAAGATGCAATAGCTCCAAACTCGGCAGACATAAGATATGGCCACTGCCATGTCTAGCTGAGTGTGCTGCAACCTCTCTTGGAACTCCCTGTCTTGTTGTCTCCTCTCCTCAGCAAGCTCTCTCTCCATCGTCAGCGTCTCCTCAATCTGAAGGCGCTCGAGTCAGATCCTCTCCTCGAACTTGTCCCTCTCACATCTGATCTTCTCCTCGGGCTCCTATCGAAACCTCCTCTGCTCAATCTGCTCTGCATGAATAGCATCTAGCCTCGTAGCTAGTGCAGGTCAAGTGAAGCACGAGAGGTAGGTGTCTCCGCCTGACCTGGAGCCTCAGTGCTCCCAAACCCTGGTTATACTCCCTCCAGAGCCTCAGTCTCGAACTCAAACTTTCTGGGTCCTATGGTGTCCTCTCCTCCAGGGGTGCTCTATGAAACTGACACTCGAAGAACCCTGGAGTTAGACAGCTCAGCTAGACTTAAGGCACAAGTGATCTCTGACAAAGCAGCATCCTCATCCTTACTCATCAACCAACTCTTCTTAGCAACATGCATATATGTGGAGCAAATGGAAGCTAACGAGCTCCAATGCCCTCATATATAACATCCTCCTTCTGGGCAAGAAATAGTTCTGTCATATCAAACAACTCGTGCCTCAGCATAAAGCAAAGCAGCCACTGATGAAGAATAATGACTCGCTCTGTTTAGCCAGCTCTAGGGGCAATAAACCTGCCTAGCAACCGTCTCAATACACGAGCCTCGTGTGTCAACCTTAGGGTGGCTCGAGTAGTGCTCCCCATGTGGTGGCGGGTAAGCAACTCTCAATCACTCATCGCTCGGCTCCATTCCATCAATAGGTCTGTAGGGTGGCAAAAAATCCGGATGGGCCAGAGCGTGGACCTGTGTCTGAGAAGAAAGGAACTCTAAAGCAGCAATGACATCGGATCTCTCAAACAAATGTGGCTCCCTTCGATATAAGAACCAAAGGGCATGACCTGTTAGGGGAGATCCACAGGGAGGTGTAGAACTGAAGAACGATGTCCTCATTAAACCTTATGGGCTGGATGACCAACTCTGAAAGACTAGGCATATAAGAGAATGCTCCTCCATGTCACTCTTAGCTCCTCTGCTCAATGCCTCAAAAGAACAGTGGCGATGCGCAGCAAACATTGAGCTCTTGCCCTTAGCAGTAAGTTGTCGACGGAGGGCCTCATATATCTCCGCTGTAACACTGTCCAGAGCTGGCCAGCATCTCCATGACGCTCTGTGGGATCCCACACTGTGAAGTCAACTCTCTTCTTGGTCTTCATGGCCGAGCCCTTGATCTTCAGTAGATCAATCTCCTCCTCTGCGACTCTGGCTATGGCTCTACGAACTCTCTTAGCTCTGGCTGTGCACACTGTGCAGACTCCAGCTCTAGAATGAGGACACCTCTATGGCCTCGACAGTGAAGCTGGCTGGGCTGCATCTCCGTCCGTGGTTCTCGACTACCGAGAACGACCGGCAGGAGCTCTCCGCGGCTGCAGCTTTGCGACAAGGGGTGTGGTCGCCACTCTTTGTTGAGTCCGCCTCCTCAGCTTCCCATGTCCCTCTGCACTAGATAATGCTCCACTCCTCTCAGGAGGTACATCCACATCCGCTGCAGCTAGGGCTCTATCTCAGTCTGGATCACCAGTCCACTGCCTCTTCTTCTTCTCAGGTTCCACGCCCCCCCCCTTCCCCTTCTCCTCAGCTGTGGTCTTTGTTAGCCCATACTATCAAGCTGTCACTGCAAGATCTACTATCGCTGCAAGCTCAACTAACAGCTGACTCAACAAGATAGGATTAAGAGCTTGGCTCTTAACCCATCCACAGAAACCATCGGACTACCGCAGAAACCTCTGACCATGTCCTCTGTCCTGATCCACTGTCCAAACTATCACTGCACCACATAGGAATAGATAAAAGGGTGTAAGCAACGCAGGTAAGTGACACACAGAGAGGTTCTGGTGGAGGAATCAATGACATATCACTGATCAAATAAAGCAAAGTATGACCAATAGTGATATTGACGGACTAATGTCACAATTCAAATAATAGCAATGCACTCAAATTGTGACACTAGCAATAGGAAGACTCAATGCCATATAAAAAAAGAAATAGGAACCTCAACATGGCACTAAGTACTAGGAAAAGTCAACTAAATACAATTACCAATAAGAGATTGAACTTTTATCTTGAAGATGCCAATTTTTGTAATCAATCCCAACATGGCTATGTGGGGCATAACTGACGAAATGATAGAGTAGAATCAATATCCCGGGAAGGAAGAATTCAAAATTCACCGAAAAAAAAATCGAAACGACGTCCTATCGCTAGAGAAGCAAAAACCCTACTGAGGTTTAAGCAACATCGAAGAGGGCAAGCGTGGGTGAGGTGAAGCATTGGAACACCGGCGGCGAGGCAGCGAGGCGGCGCTTGGCAACCGGCAGTGAGGCTGCGGCGCGTGAGGCATGGCGGCGCGGGCACTAGGGCGGTGCAAGCTAAGGCAGCGCGAAAGAGAATGCAGCGGTGCTGTGTGCGGCGGTGGCGCGCAGCGAGCACGAGGGTGGCACGGTGGCGTTGGTGGCACAGGGCGACGGCGACAGCGAGAAATGGCGGTGATGACGGCAGTTCAGTGGTGGACGCGCACGAGTGCGAGTGAAAGAGAAAGGAAACCGCGTGCGGTTACATTAAAAACAAATCAAAGGCCGTGATCTAAAGGAATTTGAACAGAAGGCCGAGATTGCGCCGCACACAAGACTCACCGGACTGTTCGGTCTTCAAAGATGGTTCAGTGAACCCGTTGGAATGTCTCGTGTCTATCCGATTTTGTGGTGCCAAATGATCACAAAGATACAATCACCGTACTATCCAGGGAAGGCGCCGGACTGTCCGTTGACCTCCAAGAATTGCAGAATAAAGGAATTTCTTTCTAGAATTCAAGTGTCCTCACCGAAGAACAAAATAAACAACACACTTGTCTAGAAAGAGAACTCTCAAACACTCCTTTGCAAATAGATAGCCCTCAAGGTGTTTATTGATTTTGCAAATCGCGATAAGATCAAGCAATAAAGAACAATAGCGAGATGGAGCCAAAAAGAGAATGTATGAACCTATGTTTATGGTCGCGTAAGTGGGAATCTTAGAGATCGTTAGACACAAGGTTCAATGGGCTTGAAGCTCACAGTTGCTTTGGTTACTCTTTTGTGGAGTATGTGAATCCATATTGACATGTAGTCACTTTCTCCATGAGTAACGCCTCCTCCGTGGTTCTTAAATGCAATGCATGGGAACAACAAGCTAGCTAATGCATAAAAGTAAATATGCCGTGTAGATGAAAGCAAATTTAAGGACATCGCATAAAGGAAACCTATCCAACACCAATTTTTGCCCATCTCAAGCTTATTCACCATAAGCCCTCTTTCATCCTCCCCCTCTTGAATCAGAGCTCCTCGACTCAAGCTCATCTTCTTCTGTGACCTATGGCTTCAAATCTGCAATATTGAATGTAGGACGAACCCTGAACTCGAGAGATAACTCAAGTTTATATGCATTATCATTAATCTTCTCAGGTATCTTAAAAGGACCAGCAGCTCTAGATATCAATTTAGATTTTCTTAGCATCGAAATCTATCTTTTCTCAAGTGCAAACAAACCAAATCATCTGATACAAATTTAACTTCATGTCTATCTTTACTACTGGCAATTTTATACTTCTCATTCATCTTTTTAATATTTTGTTTAGTTGTTTCATGCATCTTGAGAATAAAATTAGCGTGTGCCTTAGCATCATTATGAACTCTTTCATTAGTAGGCAAAGGCAAAAGATCAATCAGAGCACGAGGGTTAAAACCATATACTAACTCAAATAGACTTACCTTAGGGGTGGAGTGTTTCGTCTGGTTGTATGCAAATCCACATGAGGCAAACTGTAACAGCCCAGGCCCAAATACGGCTCATGCCCTACGCACAAGCTGCGTGGGCCACACCTGCACAGCAACCCGCTTACGCTTTCGTCCTCACTTCACGTAAAAGGATAAACCCGGGGTTACTATGCTTTGGATCCTTGGCTATTTAAATTGGTCCATCCCTCTTTGAACTAGCAAGATGGGACTAATCTAATGGTTTCCCCCACCACAAGCCATGGGAGTTGGGCCTCTTACCATGGACCTCACAAAAAATTTTTTGTAACAGCCCATGCCCAAATACTGCTCATGCCCTATGCACACGCTGCTTGGACCACACCTGCACAGCAACCCGCTTACGCGTTCATCCTCGCTTCACGTAAAAAGGTTAACACGGGGTTACTATTCTTTGGATCCTTGGCTATTTGAGTTGGTCCATCCATCTTTGAACTAGCAAGGTGGGACCTATCTAATGGTTTTACCCCATCACAAGCCTTGGGAATTGGGCCTCTTCCCATGGGCCTCGCAGACTCCCACCCTCAAAGGACTCGACGTCCTCGTCGAGGCAACTCACCCATACTAGGGACAGACAATCAAGATCGATCCTTTCTGGCTACGTCGTATGTCTGTGCCAGATTACGTGTCATGCCGTGACCCCGCAGGGCCCACGCGCCATGCACACCGTATATTCGCCACCTGACCGCATGCCACCATGAAGCAGCAAAGGTCGGCTCTGATAGCATTCTGTAACAGCTCAGGCCCAAATACGGCTCATGCCCTACGCACACACTGCGTGGGCCACACCTGCACAGCAACGTGCTTACGCTTTTGTCCTCGCTTCATGTAAAAGGGTTAACTCGGGGTTACTATGCCTTGGATCTTTGGCTATTTAAGTTTGTCCATCCCTCTTTGAACTAGCAAGGTGAGACTAATCTAATGGTTTTCCCTCACCACAAGCCATGGGAGTTGGGCCTCTTCCCATGGGCCTCACACAAACATTCATCCCACATCTTTAAGTTTTTCTTTAAAATGGCATGTAGCATTGTAGACAATGTAGGATTCACTACCTGGTTTGTCCATCTATCTGTGGGTGATATGTATTGAAAACAGCAATTGGTACCCAACTTGTTCTATAAGATGCTCCAAAAGTGACTAAAGATTTTTGCATCACGATCTGAAACTATAGTAGAAGGTATACCATGGAAACGAACAATTTCTCTAAAGAATGGATCTGAAATATAGAAGGCATACTATGCTAACGAACAATTTCTCTAAAGTATAGATCAGCAATAAGCGTAGCATCATCGGTCTTATGATATAGTATAACGTGTGTCATCTTAGAAAATCAATCAACCACCACAAAAACACTATCTCTCCTCCTCTTAGTCCTAGGTAATCCCAAAACAAAATCCATAGAGATATCAACCCAAAGAATAGAAGGGACGGGAAGAGGCATGTACAAAGTGGATTTAGTCATGACTTAGCTTTTTGACACGTAGTGCAGCGAGCGATGAAGCGCTCAACATCGCCTCTCATTTTAGCCAAAAGAAATTTGTGGCTGCTCCAAAGTGTCGCATCAATTCTCCTCCATGCGCCTCCTGTAACAACAAAAGATGAACGGATCAAACTGGAATGCAAAGACGGTTGGATCTAAAAAGGAAGCCATCATTAAGCGCAGATTTGTTCCAAGTTTTACCTTCGCTACAATGTAGCAACACATCCTTAAAATCAGCATCTAACATCTATTGTTGCTTAATTGTTTCTAGTCCAAAAATCCGACAATCAAGTTGAGACAACATAGCAGATCATCTAGACAAAGCATCGGTAATCACATTATCTTTCCCTTTCTTATGTTTGATGATTTAAGGAAAAAATGCAATAAATTCAATCCACTTAGCATGTCTATGGTTCAAGTTATTTTGGCTACAAATATGCTTATGTGACTCATGATCAGAATGAAAGATAAATTCTTTAGGCCACAAATAATGTTGCCATGTTTTTAAGCATCGTACAAGAGCATACAATTACTTACCATACATTGAGTAATTAAGAATAGGGCCATTCAACTTTTCGCTAAAATAGGCAATGGGCTTTCTCTCTTGCATCAACACACCACCAATGCCAATTCCACTAGCATCACATTCAAATTCAATAGTCTTAAAAAAATTTGAAAGTTGGAGCAGCAGTGCATGTGTAAGCTTGTCATTCAAAGTGGCAAAGTACTCTTCTTGTGTGTGGTCCCAATGGAATGCAACATCCTTCTTTATCAAATCATTCATTGGAGCAGCGATGGTGCTGAAATCTTGAACAAAGCGGCGATAAAATTCTGCAAGTCCAAGAAAACTCCGCACTTCTTAAAGTGTTGTGTGTGTGGGCCAACTCTTGATCGCATTTGTCTTGGCTTCATCAACTTCAATTCCTTGTGGAGTAACAACATTAGACAAGAAAAGAGACTTGATCCATGCAAAAGGTGCACTTGTCCAAGTTAACAAACAAACATGCATCTCTCAAAGCATCAAAAAAGCACGCAAGTGAGATAAATATTCATTCATTGACTTGCTGTAAATCAAGATATCATCAAAATAAACCACCACAAATTTTCGGATGAAAGAACGTAATACCTCATTCATCAAACGCATGAAAGTGCTAGGTGCATTTGTTAATACAAACGGCATTACTAACCACTCATACAATCCGAATTTAGTCTTAAACGCAGTTTTCCATTCATCACCCAGTTTCATTCTTATTTGGTGGTATTCACTATGCAAGTCAATTTTAGAGAACAATATAAAACCACATAATTCATCAAGCATGTCATCAAACCAAGAGATAGGATGACGATATCTAATGGTGATATTGTTAATGGCTCTACAATCAACACAAATTCACCAAAAACCATCTTTCTTTGGAACCAAAAGAATAGGAACAGCACAAGGACTAAGGCTCTCAAGTACATACCCGTGGTCCAAAAAGTCTTGGACTTATCGCTGGATTTACTTAGTTTCCTCGGGGTTAGTTTGTAGGTGGCTCGGTTTGGCAAACTCGCTCCACGTATCAAATCAATTTGGTGCACAATCCCTCGAATGGGTGGTAGTCCTAGAGGTATCTTGTGTGGAAAAACATCATGATACTGCTACAAAAAGATAGCAGCAGGAGCAGGCAAAGAAGAAGCAAGATCCTCAAGTAAAAACAACGCATCCTTTCATACCAAAGCATAACATAAAGCATTTTCATCATAAATTTCAGCAAGATCAAGTTTTGTTGCAAGCATTATAGGACTTTCCAATTTTATAGCTTGTTGATTTTCAGGTGTAAGAAGATGCTCTTTCTTCTTATTATCCATATCAGCTTGTACAATTTCAGCAGGGGTCAAAGGTAGCAAAATAATCTTCTTTCCTTTATACACAATGGTATATTTATTACTTTTACGAAAGTGGGTAGCATCGTTATCATGTTCCAATGGACGACCCAATAACAATGAATAAGCTTGCATAGGTACTACATCACAATCTATGCTAAGGAGAAAGGGACTCGACTCCTTATTAGTCAAGTCAATCTTAGTGATCAAATCAATACTCACTAAGTTGTTGCAACTTCCGTCATCAATGATTACGCGTGCACGCCAGTTCTTGATCACAAAGTAAATGATGCTCCTCCTGTAGGCTGAAGTATCATCACCACCAAATACTTGGCCATCATCATCGTCAGGAATCTTATCATTGGATTTTTCATTCTCAACATCCGAAGTGCTTATCTATCCTCCATATTCAGTAGCAACGTATGCCCGCTGACTTAGCTAATCTCGATGCATTTAGTCAATTCGGTTCTCTCATCACTGCTAACTTGTAGCATGTGCAGTCTCAAAGTACCGCGGCTGTTCTAGATTTTATTGATAGAGCTAGAAGACATTGTTTATGGAGAGGATCAGACATCAATGCAAAACAAAAATCTATGGTAGCATGGCGCAAAGTGACAAAACCCAATAACAAAGGAAGCCTTGGGGTAATTGATCTAGCTTCTCAAAATACCGCTCTCCTTTTGTAACATTTGGATAAATTTTACAATAAAAAGGAGGTTCCATGGGTCCAAATCGTTTGGCATACTCATTCCTCACGAAGACAAAAAACATATGCGTTCTTTCTGGTGGAGGGACTTGTTGCATTTCTGTGATAAGTACGGAGGTATTGCTTTTTGTTTTATTGTCAATGATAGCACAACGCTCTTCTGATGGACATTTGGAATGGTTTTTCAAGCAAAAAAAAGTCCAAAGGATTTTCTCTTATGCTAGAAATCAAGGAACAAGTAAGGCAGGAATTACAAGACTTACAAGAAATTATTATAGGTCTTAAAATACAGAAGGGTGGAAAGGACAAATGAAATTACACATGGGGATCCTCAAAGTATTCATCAAACAATTTTACACTACCCATATAAAAACATACATCCTTCAAAAGCCATCAAACTGGATTTGGGAATCGAGATGCTGCAATAAACAGAGAGTGTCTTGTTAGAAGCTTGATGGTATAGCAACAATTGTTACAATTGTGTCTTGTGTGCATCTCAATGTGAGGAAACATCCATGCACTATTTTTCACTTGTTGTCTTGCTCGAAGATGTTGGAGTCAAGTTAACATCTACTGGCACCCGGGGCTTCTAGTTCATCAAATGATGAAGAATGCAAAGGACAGATTTCATAATAGTTATTTGGCACATCCGGAAGCAAAATAATGGTATTATTTTTTATAGCTGTTTAGCCTCTCTTCCTGAACAGAAAAAGAAATTCAAAGATGCATGTTTTTTACAAGCTTATCGAATGGACTCTTTGCAGCAAGCTATCATGAATTGGCTCTCAAATCAGTTTCAAGTTGGACCTCCCCCCCCCCCCCCTAGCTTCCTTATCTTCCATGGAACTGATTTGTACTTTTCTTTTTTTCCTTTTTATTTTTATCCAAGGCTAGCTTTGTAAGTATCTCTCTTAAGAAATAACGTTATTTTGCAGAAGGGCCTCCCTCACTGCTTTCGTTTAACAAATCTAGTATTGTATAAATTTTTAGATCTATTTGGGTTTTCATAGTGGTTCCAGTTCACAATTTATTGATCAATTTTGATGGAACTCATTGGAAAAGAATTCCCCACCACAATCAGACCAAACTCATTTTATCTTTCTTTCTAGTTGATTATCGACCTTAGCTTTTTAAGTCTTAAAACATTCTATTGCCTCATCTTTAGTTTTTTGAAAAACATATAACAGTATCTAGTCGCATCATCGAAAGTCATAAAATATCAGAATGAATGAGTTCTAAAAATGTCAAGTTTCTCTCGTCTACATCTTTATGAGGCTTATGAGGTTGCTTTGCTTGCACATGTGGTTGATATTTAGAACCTTTAACAATAAATAACTTTGGAATTAAACTCATACTAGATAGCTCTGACATACAACTAAAGTCAATGAGAATGCCATATATTCGTCTCAGAATTTATTGAATCACACATATAGTTCACAACTTTATTTTAGAAATCTGGAAGGAAAAAGCAAAACAAGCCTTCGATATCATAGCCTTTACCAACGAATTAGTCAAATCTCTACATGGCTACTTTATTCGACTCAAAGACCAGCTTATTGAATCCATCGCAACAGAGGGGAAATCCACTAACGAGGTTCTGTGATGTGTACGTGGTTCCCGATCTTTCGTCAGGTCGTGGTAACTCTCGATTTGGAGGACATGCGACACATAGATCTGACCTCAAATCAACACGAATCGAACCCCGCAATGGCAGCACCACTTCTCCTCTAGTTATCAACTGTGCACACACGATTGATCTCGCCAAGAAGGCTAATTCCAGCCTGCGAATCGAAAAACACAAGCAAGAACAAGGAAGAACGCAACTCAATTACGAAATCTAAATTAATCTCATGAAATTAGAATTCAACAAACCGGCAAGCGGTGAAACTGTTTGATAACAGATTAAAAACTAAGCAAAACTGTCTCCAATGATGGTGGCTACTGTTTATATAGAGGTTGGGACGTCCTTTGGGAGAAACCCTAATAGTAATGGGTCTAGAAAAGATACACGGCCCAAACGCCAAAAGACATTGTCGCAGCACCAAGACAGTTCTGTACGTCATCTTGTTTTAAAGATTCCCGCTGACTCCAGGAGAATTTGGAGATGAAACCGGGGCCGTTCGAAAGGTTATCTTCTTATCCTTCCATCCATATCTAGGCGTTTAAAATGGAGCTTGTATGCGACCGAAACATCCGTTTTAGTGCATGTTGCTCCTGGAGTTCGACTCAGACTCGAACTAGATTTGGATTTAGATCTCCTCCGGGGTTGAACGTGCCTTGCTGATCTCTTGATCCATTTTAATGTTTCAAATCATGATAAAGTCATTAGGTAGCAATCTTTTCTGAAAGGAAGGAAGATATGTGTTTAGGAATGAGCTCATCTCTAATCTCAACTGTCGTACGTGAGTTTCATCAATACTAATTTGAGTAGTCTTGTATGTATCTAAAGGTGTGATGTCCTCATCATCCTCCATTTTTTGTTTTGGAGTCGTCCTCGACTCAAGTTCATTGTCAGGACCTCGAGTCCACCATGCCCTGCAACCAGCATAAAAAGGTGGAAGCCACAGGGGTATTTGAATGCAATCACTTGGTGGCACATAGATCTTTATAATCTCATCATTCTCCCCTTCTTGATGAAAAGTCGTCCTCAGCTTGCTCCTTTGGATATCATGACACTTCTGCAAATAGTTAGTAACAGGAGCAGACAAATAGCTAGAAAGATCACGACATGCAAACAAGGCATCTTTGAACACCAAAGCATCACATGAAATATTTTTATCATAAAAATCAGCAAGAACAACTTTTTGCTAAAATATATTTTTGAAATAATAAGCATGATCAGCATCTTTATAATTCTTATGAGAAGCCACAATGTGCATCGTCCTAGAAAAACTAGATAAACATGACACGACATGCCATTTTGTATTTCTATCATCTAGTTTGTCATTTATTTTCACCATGAAAGAGTATTTCAAATTTGAGCAAATATAAACTCTATGCACCATAAACATACCTCAATGATCATAGTTGCCTGTAACATAAAAATGGGTTCTAGTTAACAAAGGCAATTTAGGTTTAAAAAATATCATCCTCTCTACAGTAGCAACGTCACAAAAGAATCTTATCCAATATAACTCACAATGCTTGAAGAAGATAACAATTTCAGCTCATCATTGTCACATGTAATGGGAGTTAAATGTTCAATTTTAGCACTAGTGAATGGATAAAAATTAGGAGTATCGAATTCATTCACATTTTTTTGTATAGGAAGAATAGAAACATCAGCACACACTATCTTCTTATCACAAGAACTAGTGGGCAAATCAAACATTGACAAAAATAAATAGGTAAAAGGTGATAGTAGTGGTTGCTTTACAAAAGTACGATAGTCAAGAAATTTTATCACAACTAAATATTGTCACCATTTATAGATCAATGTGCACTATGTTGCTTCTCATTTCAGCAATACTTTTTGGCAAGTTATGATCCATCTCATCTTGGGCTATGCATGAAACA
>BCLG01000239.1:170508-230957 GCA_001602295.1 Zoysia matrella | reverse complement strand
AAGCTCCTCCTTCAAAGAGTGTACATCATAACAAGACATAGGTTCAGAAGATGTATCAACAAAAGTTTCTCTCATTAAAATTTTAACATCACTCTATGTCTGAGGATATTTTTTAGTTATACATAAACATTGCCACCAAGTTATAACACTATCAACTAGTGCATTAGCAACATCCAAAAGGTTTTTCCTTTCACACATACGCATTATCCAAATAGATCATCCACCTCTCTTTCTCAAGCAATATATTTCATAGAATCTAAACCATCATATAAAGGAAGAGAAGAAAGAATATAATTACTCGTGGAAGGAGATGATGTAGCAATAGTCTGAACCTCATGTGTCTTTTGATCATGTGCAACATCTTTTTGAGGTGGATTACATCTCTCAAGGCTTGCCAACATATTGTCCACAAACTCATTTTAGTTTTTTAAGTTTGCGTTGATGTTATCAAGGACTCTTTGCATACTCACATTGTATTCACCTCCTTTTCTTCCTGTCATGGTTAAAAAAATAGCACATGTATAGCATAATTTATTATTCCTGCAACTACAGTAAGATGGGTGGTGAAAATTCTGTAAAAGGAAACGCCTTACCGAGCGCTTGCAATATTCTTACCAAAGTAAGGCAAAGGATGGTGCAACCAGTGGCTGAGAAACCAGGGAGTCATAATTCCACAATTGCAGGGTCAAATACCGTGCTGATCTGAGGTGGACATATGGAGCTTGGAGCGCTGAAAATTTATTAGTGAAACACAATTCTATAACAGATAGCAATATTGAATAAGTGTTTTAAGTACTAAATTCTAGTTGTTGGCCCAATCTTATAAAAAATCTAGATATTACAAAAATACGAATGAAGATATCAAAGGGCAGCAACAACACAAACGATAAGGCTTCAGAAATCAGCAAACTATTTAGCACTTGAAAAATCAGCACAGGTTAATTCTCGGCTTCTTGATCTTCAAAATTTTTTATTTTTTATTTAATTTTTATGATATTTTTCACTGAACCGAAGCACAAAAGATGATACACAATCAAATTTCAGATCAATATGACAAAAGATGTTGCCCGGAGAAAATCTCGAATTTTTGCTGAATTTGTTCTAAAACTTCGGAGCATGAAAACAGAATTTTCTGATATGAAATAATTGACTCTAGGGCCATCAGAGGTTGGGAAATTTTCTGTAAATATTTGAAAAGTACTTATATTTCTAATTTGGAGTCCAGAAACAAAAGTTATGACTATTTTAATGATGGATCTCCGTATCAAATTCTTTTGAAAGGCTGAAAACAGATTCAAATTACAAATTGAGTGCGGACTTTGTAGATGATTTTGTGGTGAAAGCTTATGGTTGGGTGATTTGTATGCTAAAGATCTGATAGTAGATGAAAGAAAGGATGGGTGGTTGGGAAAATGTTTTGATGCAAGATAACAGATATGAACACGGATAACAGATTGAACTATGCATGCGATGAACGATGAAGAAAAAACGCCTGGATGCAAAAAGATGACGAAATTCAGGAACCCAAACACAAACTAAAGATACAAACTCAACACGACGGACTCCGAAATAAAATTATGCGAAGGCTAAACAAGGCTTGGACAGAGGAACAATTAACGATCTACTATTTTTTGTGTTACAGCTTTTCTGTGGACGATAGGATGAATGTAAAATCAATAAGAATAGATGTAAATCTGACGGTATACAAGAAGCTTTGATTACCACTTGATGTGTGTGTGGTTCCCGATCTTTCGTCAGGTCGTGTAAGTCTCGATTTGGTAGGGATGCGACACACAATCGATCAGGTCTCAAATTAACACGATTCGAATACCGCAATCGTAGCACCATTTCTCCTGTGGTTATCAACTGTACACACGCGACTGACCTCGCCAACAAAGCTAATCACAGCCTGCGAATCGAAGAACACAAGGAAGAACGCATCTCAATTGCAAACTCTGAATTAATCTCACAAAGTTAGAATTCAACAAACCGACAAGCGGCAAAACTGTTTGATCACAGATTAAAAACTAAGCAAAACCTATCTCTAATGATGGAGGCTACTGTTTATATAGAGCTTGGGACGTCCTTACAGGGAACCCTAATACTAATGGGCCTAGAAAACATACATGGCCCGAAGGCCAAAAGATAATGTCACAGCACTAGGGCAGTTTATGGATGTCATCTTGTTTTAATGATTTCTGCTGCCGTTGGGTGACTTTGGAGATGAGACCGGTGTCGTTGGAAAGGTTATCTTCTTAGCTTTCCATACATATCTAAAACGTCCAAACAGAGCTTATAAGCAAATGAAACATCCGTTTTAGTGCAGCTGCTCCTCGAGTCTTGCTGATCTTGAGCATCTTCAAGTTCTTCTTCATGCTTCTCTTGACCCTCTTCAATGTTTCTAATCATGATAAAGTCAGTAGATAGCAATCTCTTCTCAAAGGAAGAAAGACATGTGTTTAGGAACGAGCTCACCTCTAATCTCAACTGTCATGCTTGAGTTTCATCAATACTAATTTGAGCAGTCTTGTGTATATTTAAAGGAGTAATGTCCTCATCATCCTCCCCTTTTAGTTTTGGAGTCGTCCTCAACTCAAGTCCATTGTTGAGACCTCGACTGCACCATACCCTGCAACCTGCATGAAAAGGTGGAGGCCACGGGGGTATTTGAATGCAATCACTTGGTGGCTCAAATATTCTTATAATCTCATCACTTCGAGGGGGGCATGATGCATGTTCCGTCACACAATCTATCCAAATGAACTTCAGATCGACCAAACCAACAACAAGAACAAAAGCATGCGTGCAGTTCCCCATCATTACTGTTGGACCTCACATGACCTGCTAAGATAAAAACTCAGAGATATCAAAACGAACTTAAATATTAGCCCCCGTGTCTATCTACCAATAATTAAATTGATAAATAAAGAAAATATTAGGTAAATTACCATACCTAGAGCCTCTATTGGGGTCATCAATGGTCACTTTGACAGACTTCTGCCCCTACTGATTCTTCTTGCCCTTGTGGTTACGACACTTTTTAGCAAAGTGTTCATTCTCAACGCACACAAAGTAAACAATCCCATCCATATTCAACTTTTTTAGGACTAAGTAGTCTGTACAACTTTTCATTTTCCCTTTTGGTTCTTCTTACTAGCTTGCTACATCACATTTGCTTGACTTTCCTTCGGGTGCTCTTAGTGGAGCATCCTTCGCCCAAGCTTTCTCCTCAACATCAAGACCAGCTAACAAATCTTCAACAGAAATGTTTTGTCTTTTATGTTTCAAAGATGTGGTATAGCTCCTCCATGGTGAAGGCAACCTGGCAAGAATGCCCCTTGCCACAAACTTATAAAGCAACTGTCCTCCAATCTGTTCAAGCTTCCTCACAATGAGTTGGAGTTCATTTGCCTGCTTTATGACATAATGGTTATCCATCATTTTGAAATCATGGTACTACTCCATGACATATAGATCTTGTCCAGCATCTGGGGACAACAACTTATATTCAAGTGCCTCCCACAATTCTGTGGCACTTTTAATGTTTATGGTACACATCGCACAACTAGTCAGAGAGAACACTAAGAATACATTAGACATAACTCATCATAGCTATGGTAAACTCCTCTTTGTTGCAAGAGGAAGTGCAAGAGGATTAGCAATGACCCAAAACATGTTCTAGTCGAGATCCACAATTAGACTATCCTCTGCAATCTCTTGAAGTTCATACTGTTGAACGTATCTGGTTCCATCGCATCGACAAATCCTACCATCACTAATGCCTATAAAATTTTTTGGATTGTTGGACATAATTGCATTTGTGATGACTAAATTAATCTAATAATTAGGAAAAGATTAAATATAGTAAGATCCGGAATACTATGTATGATGCATACTGGCAATACGATGCATACTTGCCAAAACAATCATGATCCTTTCAGTGCTAGTAACATAATGCACTTAAGAACAGAAATAGAGAAGTGCGTCATTCTTACAATGGGGCTGTCAAGGCAAGTGGTTATGCAAATAGTTGATGAATCAGACCGTTGATATAGATGTAGCAGACAACCAATGGTGAAGAGGAAGTAGACGAATGGCAACAAAGGGGAAGCAGATGAACAACGAGCAATGATGATGGTGATTCCCAAAATTCTTATATGACCCCTATGTCATGCATGGACATGAGGGGACATGGGTTTCGGAAACCTGCTCTCCTGACACCGATAGTACGTCAGCAATGGGTGGGGAACATAGAGCAGTGTAACACTCAAAGAAATGGAGAAGAATGAGAATTGTTGTGTGTTCCTGATGATGTCTTGCCCTTGCTTTTATACATAACCATGTCCTACGCAAGGTTTTAGTTAACGAACGTACCGCGGAAGCCCCTGGGCAGCGGATTGGCCATGAAAATCGGTAGAAAATGCACAAATATAAAATTCAGGTTTTGAAATAAAAAATGCTCGGTTTTTTAATTTTACCAAAAAATTTTACTGGTTTACCCTAGTTTTGATTTTTTTTTTAATTTTAAATCTGAATTGTTTTGACCAGTTTTTAGTTTTTCAATTTTTAATAAAATTTTAATATTTTTTGTGACAAACCGCTTCATGATGGACACGATCCATCAACCTCCAGGATCTTATCGGGTGTCACTCAGTAAAGCGAGGACCAACAGCTCAAGCACGATAAAATATAATACAACCAGTTGTTTTAGTTACAAACCGAAGTTTTTTAAAAGCGCGGAACATTCACCTTATTTAAAGTCTATTAGGGTCTCCTAGATACTAAACATAAGATGACATCAAGCCCATACGATGCATCTTCTAGCAGTATACAACAGCTCAGCGCGGTGAGCAAGACTCCCAACAGACATAGCCACCCTCGGGGGTCGCTCTTACCGATTGGTCCAGAGGAGGAAAAGATAGATCACCTGCACAACGAAAGAGAGAGCCAAACCCTGAGCATTCAAATGCTCAGCAAGTCTTATCCATCAATATGGCCAACTACGGCTGACTTCAAAAAATATGATAAGGCTGACTCACATGGGATAGTTGTTTGCATAAAAACCAGTGCTAACACAGTGAATCCTTATTTTCAAATTTTAATAGCAAATTAAGTGTAAGAGAATATAAATTTAGTTTGCACTATCAACTACCACAATCATGGTTGCCAATCAATTTAATAAATATATCAAACAAACCATCATACTTTCCCATTTCATTCTTATTCCACTTTTTAACTATGATGTAACTCAGTAAGACAAGCGGTACTCGTTACTATGAGCGGCAGCGATTATAATCGATTTACATCCAGCTAGAGAAACCTGATTACACTTCTCCGAAGTCATACGTGGCAACCTTTCATAAGAACCACTGTAGTGTCGGTCCGCGACCACCAACCCAGGCAAAAGGGCCCTCAACGCAATCTGTGAGGGACAAACTTTTTTGCAGATGCTATTTCAATCTGCATTCTAGCTACATCAATTTTTCAAGTCCCATAGCTCTGGTATGTAATCAATACTGTTCAAACTTGCTTAACAGGACCAGCAACGGTAGGGTCCTTAACCGACTCAAATGGGGCTACCACCGTGAAGGCTCGGCCTTCCCAATGTATCCTATACATCACCCCCATCCGGTCTCCAATTTTATTATTTCACATGATAAACTAAACCAACTTCCTCGGTGGATGACAAGAACAAACCCTAGAAGAGGAGTTGCCAGGCTTCGAAGGACCAAGGCTAAGGATTAGCTAGAGAGTTTATAGGAACGTCGGTACTATTAAGGGGTGTAAGGTCATTTGTCTCCTATCATACAAGTGTTAGAGGGTGTGAATGCTCCTTAGATCCTCAGAGAGCACTAAAGATGGCAGAGAAAGCGAAGTCGAAGATCGGTGCTCAAGAACCAGCTGAAGACTCAGTCACCGGACAGTCCGGTGAGCCCTAGAGGAGCCAGTCCAGAGAGAGGTGCTCTCTGGAGTCGACGTGGGGTAGTCACTGGACAGTCCGTCGGTGCAATGATCGGACAGTCCAGTGAGCCAGAAGTTGAAATTCAGAGAAGGTGTCTCTAGGAGTCCAAAAGTGAAAGTCACCTAACAGTCCGATGAAGGTATGCACCGGACAGTTCGGTGTCCTATGGAACGGATTCCAGAAAGAGTGTTTCCCTGGCAGAGAAGGAAGAAGGGACACCGGACAGTCCGGTGGTCCAGGGTGATTGCATAAAGCAGTTAGCTTTATGACATCACATCCCAACGGTTATTTCTGGGTCTAGAGCCTATTTAAACCATGGAAGGGGACATTTTCCAGTGTGCTCTTGATCAGAATTGCTGAAACCAAATTGTGAGGGCCCAAGGGACACCACCAAGAGAGCACATTGCAAGATTAGAGATCTTTGGTGCTAGTAGGAGAATGATAGGGTGCATTCATCCACTTCTAGAGCTTGTAGAGCTTGAGAGGAGTGATCTTTGCCTATTACTCTTGGTGTGGGCAGTGTAGACCAGCTAGGAGTCGGTGCTCGAGCTTCCAAGGAGATTGTGAAAGATGACGCCAAGTTTATACGTGGTTCTAGGTCCCTCGCTAGAAAAGGACAACAAGAGGGAACGCCCGAGTCTTGGAGGCTTGCTCTAGTGCTTGGGTGTTGTGTGCGACAGCCGGGCCGCCGGTGTCTTCACTCCGAGAGTGAAGCGTACCCTTGTAAGCATCGTTTTGAGAACGACGGGAGAGACCGAGACTACGACAAGAGTAGTCCAACGAGGATTAGAGAAAGGTGCCTACCTTTCGAGACCTCGAAAAAAATCACTGAGCACTCTTTATCTCACTCTCTTTACTTACCGCATTTACTTACCGTTTGAGTAGTGTGATAGGTTGTTCTTTGATTTCTCTTGGTGGCTATCGTGCTAGTGCTTGCTTGTTATTATTTTCATATCACTAGCATTGTTAGGGGTCTTGGCCTACTAGTCTTGGTTAGGTTTGCTTTCATTGTGGTCATGTCTTATAGTTTTAGTTCGTAATAAAATTAGTGCTATAAGTCTATCGATTCAACCTCTCTTCTCGGTGTCCTTGATCCTTACAAGTGGTATCAGAGCCAAGTGCTCATTTTTGGGTTTCGGCGCCTTGAGTAAGGATGCCAACGGGATGGAGACTCAGCCTGTATTCGATGGGGACGATTACTCTTATTGAAAGGCTCGCATGCAAGCCTACCTGAGTCTATCGATGGGAAAGCGTGGCAAGTTACTAACAATGCTATGAATGAGAATGAGAGACTTGATCCCATTTTCATTAAATACAATGCTAAGGCCAAGAATGCTATGTTTGGATGCATTTCTAAAAATGTCTTTTCTAGAATCAATGCATCATCCACCGCGCATAAAATTTGGGTCTAATTGCAAAACATCCATGAGGGCACCTCCGAGGCCAAAGAAGAGCATTACTATGTTCTTAAGAACAAATATGATTCTATCACCATACAACCTCGTGAAAAAGCTAATGATGTTTACTATCGTTTGCATATAGTTGTAGAGGAGATCAATGCCTTGGGCCTCAAAGACAAAATTGATGACGTTGAGATCATGAGGAAACTCTTGAGAATGTTGCCGCTGAGCTACAACTCCATCCTCACATGTCTCTTTCAAGCCAACTTGGCTACTCTCACCGTTGACGTCATGCTAGGCAAGCTCACGGCCTATGCGACTCTCAATTGCCAAGAATCTTGCCCTACAAGTTGAACAAGAATCACCCAATGGCAAGAAGAAGAAGGTGGAGGAAGATGAGGATGAGCAGAGTGATAATGAAAACCTTGTGCTCTTGAAGAAAAAGCTATTTCGCAAGGGAAGACCTTCATCTTCTAAGAGGAAATTCGGGTGTTTCAATTGTGGCAAGAAAGGCCATTTCACTAAGGAGTGTCCCATGCCAAGAAGGAGAGCAAGAAGGAAGCCTCAAGTGAGAGTGATGATGAAGAACACAAGCCAAAGAGGAAATTCAAAAAGAACTTCTTTGTCAAGAAGGAGAGCAAGAAGGAAGCCTCAAGTGAGAGTGATGATGAAGAACACAAGCCAAAGAGGAAATTCAAAAAGAACTTCTTTGTCAAGAAGGAGAGCAAGAGCAAGAAGAAGAAGAAGTCCCCACATAAAGCCTATATTGTTGGTGAGTAGCTCACCGATGATGATTCGGACTCTTCATCTTCAAGCGAAGAAGAGCTCGCTGGTATTGCCATGACTAGCTCCACCAATGAGCTACCACTACCTCCGCTATGCTTGATGGCCTGTAGTTGTGAGGGCTTCATTGATGAGGAAGATGATCTTGAGGAGGAGAAGGAGAGCTATGATGAAGAAGATGATGGACCAAGCTACAACGATCTTGTCCTCTTCCTCGAGAAGGCCAACAAGACTATCATCAAGAAGTCCAAGAAGATTGAGGTGGTGACCAAGGAGCATGAAGTGGTGATATTTCGAGTTCGAGAGCTTGAGGAGGAGCTCAATGCACTTAAGCACTCTCATGGTGTTCTACGTGAGTCCTATGAGGATCTCAAAGCGAGGCACGTAGAGCTAAGTGAGAAGCATAATGCATTGGTGCGCTCCCATGAAGCTCTTGATCTTGACTCTCTCTTTAACTCTTCGAAGCATTTAAACGAAGCTTGTACTTCTTGTAATCTAACCCTCTCCAAGGAGAGTGTTACTCTTGAGCCATCTATTTTGAAGGAATATACGAAGCTCAAGCAGGAGAGAGAGTCCGTGATGGATGCATTTGAGCAGCTTACCGGAGGAAGGTAAATTCCAAAGGAAATCCTATGCAAGAAACTCATCAACAATCACAACTACAAAGGCTTAGGATCATATGCCTCCTCTATCAACATCATTGGCAAACCAGATGAGATCTCCAAATGAATTGTCCTGCTCATGGTGGATGACTACTATTATGAGAAGTGTTGCCTTGATGGTCCCCGCTCCAAGGATTGTCCCAAGGTGAGGGAGCCTAAGATTATGCCTAACGCTAACCTTTTCTACGAGGATGTGCACTACAAGCTTTTCAGGGATAAAGATAGAAAAGTGAAGGCCAAGCCGCTCGAACCGTCAAATGACAAGAGGACAAACAAGAAGTTATGGGTCCCAAGGTGATCTTGGACCGAGAGAGAAAGCCAAAATTCTCTCGGGTTCCCAAGAAGAAGTGAAGGGGCCTATGTGGTGGACCTTGAAGCGAATTGAAGATTCTTGAAGTCTACCACATGTCGATCGAGCTTCAACTCCAATCTACTCTTCAAGGAGGTTATTCTTGTACATAGTAGAGTAGGTTTTTTTCTTGCAATACATGGTAGATAGGACTCCTTCGTGGACTAGATATTTGCACTATCATGCATCATGTGTAAAAAGATAAAAGAAAAGAAAAAAAAAATTAGATCGGTGTCTAACCACCTTAAGATATCCATATGCATAGGGAAAGAGCTTGAGAAGGTGGTTTGGCTATCTCAAGGCAAAGCGGTGGGCATGTGGTGAATAAGCTTGAGATGGGTCAAACATGGCATCGAATAGGTTTATTTATGCAATGTCGTTAATTTGCTTGCATCTACATGGCATGCTTCAAATTCTCTTGCATTAGAATAGCTTGTTTGCATGCATTGCATATAGGAACCACGGAGGAGCGTGTTACTCTATGGAGAAAAGAGACTACATTGTCCATATGGATTCACATACTTTACAAAGAGTAACCAAAGCAAAAATGTGCGGTTCATGCCCATTGAACCCTGTGATTAACAGTCTCTAACATCCATTTACGTAGATCAAGATCTAAGGGTTCATACATTCCCTTTTGGAGCCTCCTTCTCTCTTCGGTGTTTATTGTTCGATCTTAATTGCGATTTACAAAAATGCTAAACTCTTCGTGAGTTATCTATTTGCAAAGGAGTGTTTGAGAGTTACCTTTCTAGACAAGTGTAGTGTTTATTTGGTTCTTTGGTGAGGACACTTAAAGTCCAGAAAGAATTTCTTGATTCTGTAATTCCTTGAGGTCACGGGACATTCCAACGCCTTCACCGGACATTCCGGTGACTATATCTTTGGATCAGTCACTTTTGCAAAATTGGACAAACACCGGACATTCCGGCGGTATCACCGGACAGTCCGGTGACTGAAAGAGGAAGCGAATGCCTCTCTGGAATTGGAAATCCCTAGACACCGGACAGTCCGAACTTTTATAGTCACCAGACAAACTCTTTGGTCCGAACAGTTCGGTGTTTTGTGTTTTTGGTGAAATCTCGGCCATCCAATTTGATCTCTTTTAATCTCGGTGGTCATTTTCTTTATGACCTGGCCGCACGTGCATTTCTCCTGTGTTCCAATTATTCTGCGCACATTCACCGCCGACCGCCTGTCGCCGATTGTCGCCGCGCCCACCGCCTGCCGCCGATTGTCGCCGTGCCCACCGCCGTGCATCTCCGTCGCTGAGCTCCTCGAGCATATTGCAAGATTGGAGATCTTTGGTCCTAGTAGGAGAGTGATAGAGAACATTCATACACTTCTAGACCTTATATGGCTTGAGAGGAGTGATCTTTGCCTAATACTCTTGGTGTGGACAGCCTAGACTGGCTAGGAGTCGGTGCTCGAGCTTTTGAGGAGATTGTGAAAGATGACGCTAAGTTTGTACGCGGTTCCGAGTCACCCGCTCGAAAGGTACACCAAAAGAGAGCGCCCAAGCCTTAGAGGCTTCCTTTAGCGCTTCGGTATTGTGTGCAACAGGCAGGCCGCCGATGTCTTCACTCCGAGAGTGAAGTGTACCCTTGTGAGCATCGTTCCGTGAACGACGAGAGGGACCGAGACTCCGATGGGAGTGGTTCAACGAGGATTATAGGAATGCGCCTACCTTCCGAGACCTCGAAAAAAATCATTGAGCACTATCTATCTCACTCTCTTACTTACCGCATTTACTTACCATTTGAGTAGCGTGATAGGTTGTTCTTTGATTCCTCTTGGTGGCTATCGTGCTAGTGCTTGCTTGTTGTTATTTTCATATCACTAGCATTGTTAGAGGTCTTAGCCTACTTAGTCTTGTTTAGGTTTGCTTCCGTTGTGGTCAAGTCTTATAATTTTAGTTCATAGCAAAATTAGTGCTATAAGTCCATCGATTCAACCCCATTCTCAGTGTTTTGATCCTTACACTGTACTATCTATATACAGTGATAAAAAATAAAACGATTAAACAGAATTAATGCACAGGAGCTTGCCTTGGCCTTGCTCACAGTTAATTCCTTGGCCTGATGGAACGCCACCAAATTTCTCCTCGTAAACTTGGGTCCTATACATGCAATGATATGCGAAATAATGAATTACGCTGATTTTAAAGTTTTAACCAAACCACATGCGATGATAGTTTCTTATTTTCAAAAGAACACTATTAAATACGGCTACAGAATTCCTTTAACAAGATTTTCAAAAATTTAAAGTATAATTTAATTTGTCGATAACATCAGAGAGGTAATAAAGTAATTTTGGACAATTTTTCCGAATTTATTGAAATCAAATGAATTTATAATGAATTAAACACCACTTAAACACAATAAATCATTTATAAAATTATTTTTGATGAAAATAAATATGAAACTTTTCTGAATAATGAAAGTTAAAAAAACAGAGAAGTAAATTTTACAATATTTTATCATGACAAGGAATAGTGATAATACATTAGTGAATCATTATGTGTTCTGAATTAAATAAATTTATTTCATGCCAAAAAATGAAAAATAGTTAGCTTCAGAAAAATGTTCTAGTTGAGAGAATTCTAAAACAATTTATTTGTCACGTCGGATGAAAGTTCTACGGATTTTACAAGCTTGAAATAGTTTACTCGGAATTAAATAAATGATTTCGCAGTTTAAAAGAAATCCCAGCCTACTGGCCCTGCACAACGTTGGGCCGTAGACCAATCGGCCCAGTTAGAGGCAGGCCACACAGAGCCAGGGGCCGCGCCGAATCTGGGTAGACCTCGGCCTCACGCGCAGCCAGGGCGGCCGGCGACGTCTGCCGGTTAGGGGCTGCCAGCGGTAAAACTCCGGAGGAGAAGCTCCAAAATGTACAGATCGACATGGGGAGCATAATGGGACAGGTGCCAAGTGAAGAACCTCTCCGGAGCTCCAGCTGCGGAGGGTGGCGGAGGACGGCGTGGTTTGGCAGCGACGAGAGCTTCAACGGATGGACCAAACTTGAAGGGAATTGGTCTGGTAGCTTCACGGACTCGTGGGGAAGGGCGTCGTGGAGGTTGCTGGGTCGGGGATGGCCGGAAACGAGTCAGCGACGGTGAGGTTGCCAGGGTTGAACTCCGGTGAGGTCGCGAGCTCCAACAAGATGACGGGAACCGCAAGCTTCACTAAGTTGTGTGGAGGGCTGGTGTGGTAGTCGCTGATGCCAAAACTGAGGGTGGTGCTCGTCGGCGGGTGCTGCGGTTTCCAACTGGCCAGCAAGATGGAGGCTTTGATTCCCTGTGCCAAAAGTGATGAAACCAACCAAAAGAGAGCCCATAAGCTGCGATGGGAGTGGAAGCACTTGAGTTTCGGCCTGATTTGGCCGGAAATCAATGGCGGCTTCGAAGAACGTATTTTTGGGGCAAACTTAAAATTTGAGCTCCCAGCTCGGAGAACGGAGGAGAGGTCTTTGAGGTTAGGAGGCGCTCTGGTTCGGCGAAGATTCCATGGATGGAGCTAGCCAGGGCGGTTGTCCCAAGCGCGAGCTCGGCAGAGGTGGTTCCATGGCGGTTTGGTCACAAAGAATGAGTGAGAGATGGAGTAGGGGAGGGAGCTCGCTGAGGAATGAAAGCGGGGAGTAAACGCGGCATTAACTCGGCTCTGTGGTGGCACCCCTGCATGAGCTCCACAGAGGGGGCGTGCTGGCAGCAAGCGAGAGGGAGGGTGAGATGCGTGGATGGCTCTGTGAGGAAGAAGGGCATCCACGAGGCTGACGGGTGAGGGCCACTGTCTTTCCAGGAGTATTTCTTAAATTGCTGATTTCCTGAGACTGCCTTATTCGAAACCAATACTTTCCAAGCTCAATTTATTTTTAAACTTTGCAGATCAAAAGGAACAACTTTTATTTTGTGGCCAAATTCAAAATCGAAATAAATTTTATTTTATAAATTTTTTAAAACAGGCAACCATTTAAAAGAAATAATTCATTTGAGCCATTTGACTTTAAAATAAAATTTCACAAAAATTCACCTAAATTCAGGTCTTTGCAGAACCTTTCAAATGGATTTTTTTTTTATTTCACAACCTTTCTTTGAAAATAAAATTTTGAGCTTGCTTTTGAAATTTGCATTCAAATTCATCCTTTAAAATTTTACTTTACTCGTTTTAATTCTTTTGAGCTCGGCTCCGTAATTTCGAAATAAAAAACTTTTTTCTTTGCTTTGAAAAAATGTGGGATGTCACATTTTAAAACCGAAATCAGTTGTCCACCCAAATTAGACCAGACCGGTTTCTAAAAACCACTTCGGTATGAGCTGTTTCGTGATTTTTTTTGTCATGTGCGGTTTTGTGAACGTTGGTGCTAGGTAGTTTACTCAGTCTGCGAAGCTTAGCCGCCGTTACCAAATGGTGCCTGCTTTTACCAGCGGATTCATATCATCTGCCTTTGCCCTTTTATGGCAAAGTTTGCCATACTCAATCCTATCCATTCATTACATAATCAACGCTCTATGATTTAGAATCATTTTCTATCTAAATTATACTAATTTATTTAAAAAACAAGACCATGAATCATACAATCATTACTCAGCGTTGATTCTGTAATGAGTGGTTAAGATCCAGTATGGCAAAGTTTGCTATAAAAAAAAAAAGGCAGAGAATACGAATCCTCTACCAGCATGGTGCCATAGTCAGCATCTTTAGTATTTATATGTAATCAGCAAAGAAAAAGACAGGCGCTCTCAAAGAACCGCCGGCACACATAGGCGCGCAAAGATGGCGGCTGCCGATGCTCATAGCTCCGCCGCCGCGCCCCATGCTCTCCTCCTTCCTTACCCATCTCAGGGCCATGTCATCCCGTTCATGGAGCTGGCCCACCGCCTCCTTGACACTGGCTTCACCGTAACCTTCGTTAACACTGAATTCAATCACCACCGTGTCCAAGACGCCGCCACAAGCGCCAGCCTGTCTGGGCGCCGGCTGAGGCTCGTGGGCGTCGCGGATGGGATGGATGACGGCGAGGACCGAGACAACCTGGTCCAGCTTAACGCCACCATGCAGGAGGCCATGCCGCCGCAGCTGGAGGCGCTCCTCGATGGCGACCAGTGCGCCGGCACTGGCGATGGCTTGGGCAAGGTGACGTGCGTCGTAGTGGACGTCCTCATGTCTTGGGCGCTGGACGGCGTGAAGCGACGGAGCCTCCCGGCGGCCGCGCTCTGGGTGGCGTCGGCAGCAGTGCTCGCCGTTCTTGTCGGCGCCAAGAAGCTCATACGTGATGGCGTCATCGATGACGACGGTATTATCCACGTTCTCTCAGTCAACGCTGGATAGGCGGCTAGACACATGTTGCTTGTTTGGGTGCTGGAAGGATGCTTCGCTGTAGGTTCACCGCTACTTCCTCCCAAAATATACATAGTTTTTGTCAAAATAAAACTTTTTTAACTTTCACCATTAATAATTGATAATCTCTGATGTTTTTACTAGATTTATAATGAAACAAACTATCAGAATATGCAATTCTAATATTTAATTTTTTTTTATATTATTTGTCTAAGTTAAAAATTTTACTTTGATCAAACCAAAATGCTGATCTTTGGGATGGAGGTATTATAAAAAAAGTTAATTCTGGTCTACATAATTCTCTCACATTTTAAAATTTTCATCGCCATTGACAATACATAATTATATAATAGAGGGAGAGGTTTCGGTATAAAAAAATTCAGACATAACTGATAAATGCCATATTTTGGTACCTATTTTGTCAGAAATTGATACATTTTAAGCAATGATATATTTATTGTTACCTCCATTCCCAAATTTATTCTGCTACAAGGATAAAACTTATGACCAACTAAGCTGGAAAAAACAAAACCATTTTACTTATGGTTACTGTACCGTCGGTTTGATGTATCAATAAAAAACTTAACAAAAAGAGCGGAATGTCGAGCAGGAGCTCCGATCAAATTGGAGAACAACTGTTTCCAGCTTGCCGAGTCAATAAGACCCATGGACGCGACCTTCCTGGCCTGGAACAAGATGGGCAACAACCGCGACGCCGAGCGCCTGGTTTTCCACTACCTCACCAACACCGCCTGGGCCGCCGTCGCCAAGGCAG
Organism: Zoysia matrella; assembly: GCA_001602295.1. Taxonomy (NCBI): domain Eukaryota; kingdom Viridiplantae; phylum Streptophyta; class Magnoliopsida; order Poales; family Poaceae; genus Zoysia; species Zoysia matrella. Next base: position 215,687 of record BCLG01000239.1, on the reverse strand, counting down.
ACTTCCTCCTCTGCAACACCTTCGCCGAGCTCGAGCCCAACAGAGGTGCCTATCGGACACTTCTGGCACGTTGAGGATGTTGCCTCCCTCTCCTTCCTCGATGCGCAACCCCCTGGTTCTGTCGTCTACGTTGCATTTGGTAGCCTGACTGTCAAGAGCTCCGAGCAGCTCGAGCAGATTGCTCTTGGGTTGGTGGCTTCTGGACGGCCGTTCTTGTGGGTTCTCAGGCCCGGAGTGGCTGTCAAACTCCCGACCTCGGTCACAGACAAAGCAGCGACCAATGGGACGTGTAAGGTAGTTAAATGGGCACCGCAAGAGCAAGTTCTTGCACACCCTGCAATTGGGTGCATTATAACGCATTGCGGATGGAACTCAACTCTGGAAAGTATTCGGAACGGGGTGCCGATGCTTTGTTGGCCATACTTCACCGACCAATTCACAAACCAAACTTATGTTTGTGATATCTGGAGGGTTGGACTAAGAGTGGCAGCATCTGGCAGTGCTTCAATGGTGAACAAAAGGAGGATCACAGAAATGTTGGATAGCCTGTTAGGCGATAGTGGTATCAAGGAAAGGTTGAAGAAGCTGAAGGCCCTGGCAGAGAGGAGCATGAGTGTAGAAGGCCATTCTTTGAAGAATATAAAAATGATGATTGAATATTTAAGAAAATAATGCAGGTGGTGATTCAGGTTTACGAAGCTGCAGTTTTCGAGGAAATGTGAGTTAGCCATTCAGAATGTTTGAACAACTTTTTTCACATTTACAGAAATAAAGGCTGATTTCAGAACAGTTGCATTGTGCATGGAATTTATAATATCTATATAATCACCATCACTACATGTCTAATCTCATCTCTCACGAGGTCGCATCATAAGGTTTTTTTAGCCGCTCGATTTGCATAAGATTTCATCTCGACCGTCTACGACAACTTCGTCCCCTCAATTTGCACTCCACCGCCTCCGCTCCCTGACTCGATGCCTCCCCACTCCCCCGCGTCCTCCGCGTATTTCAGATCAAACCCGCACAGAGCAGCGCTGGCTCGACGCTTTCCCTCCTCCCCTCCCTAGCATTATGAAGCTGACGACGTCCGGAGCTGCGGAAGTGATGAAACCGAGCCACTACCTACAAGGTCCCCCTTGCAAAAATCATGTTGGGAGCCGGTGGCCGCTCGCACCGGCGCATGGATGCCTCTGGCCGAGTCCGCAGCTTCAGATGAGGTAAAAAAATCCGGACTTCTCCCCTCCCCCACTGGCTCTACTCCTCCCCCTGCCCTGGCATTGTCTGCCCTCCTCCCTCGGCGCCCACTTCAGCAGGTAGGGGTGAAAATGAGATGTAAAATCCCATTCCGTTCTGATCTGTATCTAATTTTTGTTCTGATCAATTTTAAAATATTTGGAATTTACTCGGAATCGAAACGAAAATGAGCATAAGGTGTTCGAAATCGAAAATGATTTGAGCAGTATTCCGATTATATTTTCGATTTCTATATTTCATTCAAAATATTACTATATTTTTCTCGAATTCAAACAAATCAGAATAGCCCACGTGTAGCAGCCCACCTATGCACAGCACAACTACTTGCCAGACAGCATAGGCGCTAGCCGCCCCCGTGCCCAGTGCGCGCTCGCCAGGTGGCCCAAACGCTGCCTTTACTGTCGCGTAGCTCCGTAGCTGGCCGGTGCATCCGTGTATAGATTTTTTTCACGGCCACCGTTGTGCGGGTGCACAGGTCGATGGATTTGAGCGTGGCTGCCCGAGGCCTTGTTTGAAACTGGAAAATTTTTTATATTTTTTTGTATTTTTCTGTGTAATTGAATTGATTTCTGTAAAATTTCTTTGTTTCAAATAAGACCTGAGACTTTATTTTCTCATCTATGCATTAAGTGGAAAAGGATTATATATGGTGGGGGATAATATATTCCTAATTAATATATGTAAGATTTTGTATGTGAGACTATAGTTGATGTTTATGTATTTCCGATTTTAATTATTATTTTTTTATCATTATCGACATATTTTTCATTCCGATGTTACGAGATTTCGAACACTGAATATTCTGATTTCATATTTCGATCCCGACTTTTCTATTTTCATTTCCATTCGAATAAAAAAATATGAAACAAAAACGATTTATACGTTTTTCTGATCATTTCCGTTCTTTTTCCTCCAGATGCTGGCTGCTACCAGCCCCAGTGCGTCCGTATGGCTGCGGGGATCCGACGAGGATGAGCGGTGATGGAGGCAGAGTGAGAGTGAGCGCGGCGGTGGGCCTGGTGCTGGCGTCCGTGAGGAAGCTGGTGACAGTGTTTGCTCTGACAGAGTTCTACGCGGCTTGATGGAGTGCGGGAGCTCGACGGGCTGTACAGCGGCACCGGCTGCTTTAAGCACTGGCCGCCGCAGAGGGTGCACTGCGTCCACATCAGGTCGTTGCCTGTCAGCCTGTGTCGGGGACGGCTGGGTACGAGAGCGCGGCGGTGTCTCGATGACCAGCGTCATCAGGTGCTCCTCGCCGTTACCACGTCCTTCCGCGTGCACGCGGACACCGTCATCATGTAGCCGTCGGTTGCCGTGAGCTGCTGTGCACGGCGTCGCATACGAGCTGCAACGCGTGAGGCCGGGGTCATAGTGGACGCGTGTGAGGCCAACGTGGACGCTGGAGGCCAGCATCACACAAGAAGCAACTACAAGGAACACGACGAAAGACACCGGCCATTTGATTTGTCGATGATGACACGATGTTTTTGCTGAGTTTGCTCCACTGCTGCAGCATGGAGCAGCTGGGGCCTGGGAATATGCAAGAATGCCATTGAAATGCTTATGTTATACTCCATGTATAAGTTGCTGTCATGATGTACTCTAGTACCAGTTAAGCACGCCATTGTGCCGGTCGTCGTTGGTGAATTGCCTGGAAGAGGAATGAACACAGTTTTTCTGCTCTGCCATTGTTGCACACTCACGTCAAGATGCTGCTGCTTTTCCTACTTAGGACTGTATGGGCGCTGAATTTTCAAGAGAACTAGGTGAGGTACTTGTTCAGCGTTCAAGGAAAAGGCACTGGACATTATTTGTTTAAGTTTTTCTTTCTAACTAGATCATTGTCTGTTGAGTAATGCAGGGAAGCCTTTGTTACCTCTGATCAAGCGCCCATGTCTCCCATTTTTAACAGATGAGATCTATATCCTTAATAAAAACTATATACATGTGCATGTGTGGGATTATATTTGGAGACCACTCTTTAATATCATTTGAAATGTGATTCTTAAATATTTTTATGTTTGAAAGCTGCAGTGCCCTGTAATTTCCTATCGAATGAAATCTTGATCTGATTTCAATGCAGTGCCCTGTAATTTCCTAAGGAGCTAGCAACTGTAAATGGCTTCAACAGATGCCTGGCAACTCAAGCTTTGTGAGTGTTTCGACCTGGGTCAAATCATTAGGCATTTACGCTATCCTTTTTATGATTTGTTGATCAAACTATACAGACAACATGCACAAATCAAATTAGTTTTTTATTGCATCAGGCAACTAAAGAATGCTTGGAGAAAGGTATTTCTGTAAGTAGAGATTCCGTTGACTACTGAAAGATTGGTAAGAAACTAAGGTACTTTTATTTTTATATCATGAAAGTTAAGTAAACTGAATTTAGTACATAATTGAATAAAACAAAAGGAAACGATCACCAAAGTCTAATAATCAATACTTATAGGCGACTGAATTGGATGCACATAGTTAACTCCTCTGACTTTCAAGCATCAGATCTTGATAGGTTTTGTTATCGTTATTGTTCATCCACTGCTTAGAGATTATACTTACATTTTGTTCTGATGCAATTAAACTTAGGAATTTGACTATTTTGGCAGAAAAGTTTCATCCCTAGAAGAGTGCTCAACCATGAAGCAAGGTAAGATTGTTGCTTTTCCTATTTCCCCTTGCATATAGTTCTCCATTTCGATTGTATTTTCATATCATCATCTAACCATCCATACGTTGTAATATATTATTTGAGGTAGGCACCGAATTATTTCTTTTGTTTCATTTTACTATTCCAAAAAATATGTTGGGTACCATTATCTAACCATCCATAAATTTTTTGGAGCAATGCACGAGAAATCATCTGCCCCCTCCCTCCAAGAATAGTACCAGTAGCTTCAAATGCTCCTGGACGGAGGGAGTACCTCCTAATGTTTTTCCGACTACTGATTGATGCATTCATGCCTAGGGATTACTGATGAATCTAAACCATCATATAAAAGACGCGATGAAAGAATATAATTACTCATATTTTTAAAGGCTGCCTTCAAATTATCAATTATTGTTTGCAAAGTACTACTGATATTATATTTACCTCCTTTTCTTCCAGTAATGATTAGAAAAATAACACATAGACAGCACACAATGTTATTACTACAACTACAGTGAGATAGGTGCTAAAAATTCCGCAAAAAGAAACGTCTTACTAAGCTTTTGCAATGTTCTGATTAAAGCAAAGCAAACAAAGGATGGTACAACCAGTAGTAAGAGAAACGTGGAATCAGTGGTGCAGCAATTGTAAGGTCGAATACAATGTTGACTAGAGGTAAATATGTGGAGTTTGAAGGGCTGAAAATTTATTAATGGAACACAATTCTATAACAGATAGCAATATTGAATAAGTGTTCTAAGTATTATATTCTAGTTGCCAGCTTGATCTTAAAAAAAAATTAGATGTTAAAAAGAATATGAATGCAGATATCAACAGGCAGCAAAAAGACAAACGATAAATCTCCAAAAATCAGCAAATTGTTTAGCACTTAAAGAATCAACAAAGGTTCATTTCTGGCTTCTTGATGTTTAAATTTTTTATTTTTCTGATATTTTTTCTGAACCAGAAGCACAATAGATGTTACATGACCGAATTTCAGATCAATTTGACGAAAGATGTAACCTGGATAAAATCTTGAATTTCTGTTAAATCTGTTATGAAACTTTGGAGTGCGAAAACATAATCTTTTGATTTGAAATCGTTGAATCTAGGATCGTCAGAGGTTGGGATATTTACTGTAAATATTCGTTTATATGTCTAATTTTGAGTTTAGAAACAGTTGTTATGACTATTTTAATGATGGATCTCTGTAACACATTTTTTTAAAAGGCTGAAAATAGATCTCGAATTTCAAATTAGGAGCAAAATTTGTAAATGATTTTGTGTTGGAAGCTTATGGATGGATGATTTGGATGCTAGTGGTCTGTTAATGGTTAAAAGAAAGGATGAGTGGGTGGAAATTTTTTTTGATGCAAGATAACATATATGAACACGAATAACAGATTAAACGATGCAAGCGATGAACAACAAAGGAAAACAACAGGATGCAAAAAGATTTTAAAAAACCAGCAACCAAAACACAAGCTAAGGACACAAATTCAACACTACAGACTCTGCAATAAAATTATAAAATGGCTAAACATAGTTTGGATACGGGAAAGCCTACAGATCTGCTACTTTTTAGTGGCTTTTCTGTGGATTATAGGATGAATGTAAAATCTACAAAGATAGATGTGAACCTGACAGCTTCAGATTATCATTTGATATGTACGTGGTTCCCGATCTTCTGGTAGATCATGGTAAGTCTCGATTACATGAAGATGCGACATTTAATTGATCCGATCTCAAACCAACACGATTCAAACTCCGCAATCACTTCTCTAATTGTTATCAAACCTGCAACACACGATGGATCTCGTCGAGAAGGCTAATCTTATCCCGCGAATCAAAGAACAGAAGCAAGAACAAGGAAGAACATAACTCAATTACGAAATATGAATTGAACTTCCGAAGTTGGAATCCAACAAATCATCTAGCAGCAAAACTATATTTGATAACAGAGTAATCTAAGCAAAACCTAAGTCTAATAATTGTGGCTATTGTTTATATAGATGTTAGAGTGTCTTTTGAGGCAAACCCTAATAGTAATGGGCCTAGAAAAGATACACAACCCACGGACCAAAATATGGTATCACAGCACCCTGATAGATTTTGGACGTCAATTTGTTCGACAACTTCCATGGATCTAGGAAGTATTTTGGCACGAGATTAGATCTATTGGAAATTTTATCTCCTTAGCTTTTCATCTATATCTAGAACATCCAAAACGGAGTTTGTATGCAACATGAGCATTCGTTTAGTGCAGGCTGCTCCTAAAGCCCAACTCAGACTCGAACCCAAGTTGGATTCATACTCCTTTTGAAATTGAACATCCTTCCTTGTCTTGTGCATCTACAAGTTATTCTTCAATTTTCTTTGATCCTCTCTAATGTTTTTAATCATGGTGAAGTCATTAGGTAGCAATCTATTCTCAAAGAAAGGAAAATATGTATTTAGAAATGAGCTCACCTCTAATTTTAACTGTCATGCATGAATTCCATTAATACTAATTTGAGGAGGGGTTTTAATATCTAAAGGAGTGATGTTCTCATCATCCTCCCCTTCTTGTTTCGGAGTTATACTCGACACAAGTTCATTGTTGGGATCTTGGCTCCACTATGCCCTGCAACATGGATGAAAAGTGGAGGCCATGGGGGTATTTGAATGCAATCACATGGTGGCTCAAAGATCTTTATAATCTCATCAATTATGACAAAAAATGGCATTAGGCACACTGCCCGCGGCAAGCGACCACGCATGCCCGTGCCCGTAGCCAAAATCTCATACCTGTGCCCGCGCCCGATATCCACAACGGGGAAGGAACGTCGCCCGTATCCACATTCATGGATTTCTTGTGCCCGTGGACGCACCCGCACGCCCAATGGTGTGAGGCAAACTGCAGCTTGCTAGTTGCTGTGCGGGCCACTAACTAGGTACATGGAGCTAGCCGAGACCCATTACACTAGGGAGAAAAAAATGCATCTGACAGAGCCACATAGAGGAGAAGAGAGTGAGGGAGAGAGAATGTTGTCTGATAAGCTCATTTATGTCTCCACTCCATTTATGCATGCTTATCTAGGAGTGAATGAACGCGACAAGAAAAAACTTCAGTCTATGTAACGACCCGGAATTTTTCTTACCTTTCGATAAGTCCCGATCTCCCGTGACATTGCCAATCCCAGGAGTTTGGCAAGCACGATATCACAAGCGATCAATCAAGAAACCATAACAGAAATATTAAACAAGAAACAAGATTAAAAAATAACAGGTCAAAGTGAAACTATTAGAATAAAATCCTCCAATGGGGTTCCATCGGCACCCAGGCCGAAAATATCTCAGAGCAGATATATCTCTATCGTGAATCCAACAAAAGCAACAGCGGAAGCATCAACATGGCAGCGGTAGCGAACCTCCTCCACACAGGCTAGCTTGAGCGCAGGAGCGGAAGTCACGGGCCGTCAGAGACGTAGTCGAAGTCGAAGCTGAGAGTATCCTCTGAAAACAACAAATTAGAAAGCCGTGAGTACGAATACTCAGCAAACCGCATACTACCTAACAACAATGTATGCATGCAAATGGTTTCAAGGATAAAGGCATGGCTCAAGTGCTAAATGCAAGTTTAAAACATTTTATTTTATTTAAAGGATGCAAGAAAGCTTTATTTTCAAACTTGTCAAATTTTATTATCTTGCCCCGTAGAGATCTCCGTTATCTCGGACGAAGGTTCATTTTAATGCGATGTAATCTCCACACTCGGCCACAGCTCAAAGGCCGGAGTCAAAAGCATTTGGAAAAGGAGAGTAGGAAGAAAAACAAAACTATTCAACGAGGAGCACAACTCAGGGGGTGTCCTTCCAAAAGGACGTGGCAATGCGCATCGACTAAAACTCTGCAGAGGTTATGCACCTAGACCCACTAGAAGCGTCATTGGGAACTACCTTCGTAGCCCCGACAAACACACAAGACCCGTCCACAAGCTTTAACTGGTGTCATCCGTCCTCCAGGATAGGGATCTCAAAAGCCTACGCAATCGGGTCCTGGAGTTGTGAAGAGCCTACCACTGATCAGGTGGGGTATCTCGATCTCATGTGAGGAGTCAGAGCTCTACACCACACTAACACTATACCGCCAACCCACGGGTAGACAACCAGCCTCGGCAAGCTTCAAGATCAAGCCAACTGCCCATACAAGGTAACGTGGTGTGCATGGTTGTCAACTGAGCGTACAAGGCTCGAAGGACTCGGTCCTTAATTGCTGCGGCAGGCACCATCTCCAACCTCAACGCCAACAACAAGTCTCACGAAAAGATCACAACCCGGATCTTCCCATTGTACCCGCAACAGGTACGCCCACAGGAACTTCCCAAAAGTCCCCTGGCTCCTCATACTCCAACTTGCCCCCACTAAATAGTTATGTATAGTTATTTGCAATACTCACACATTTGAAGCACAGTTCAAAAGCATTTAACACAAATTCCATTTTATAGTGATAGGTGTGAGATGAAAATAAATGCGACTAAGCATGGCTAAGCATAAAAGCAAAATAAATGTACTGAAGCAATCCTAGGGTTAATATTTGTGGAACAGTAAATAGACACGGTTTAGTAAAGTTGCTAGCACGTTTTAAAATAGTTGGCATGCAAATTAAGGTTGCAAACAAAATATGCAGTTTAAAATGCTGGGAACAAAGTGATCAAGGAACGTGGCTTACCTGGCAAATCGAGATCGAAGTCGGGATCCGAATCGTCGAACTGATCGGGCTCGCAGAACTCTTCCTCTGGAACACCGGCTAAACACAAAACGAACAGGGAATTAGACACTAATTACGCGACAAAAACAGAACCAGAATTAACCCTACACAACAATCGCGATGAGACAAATTAACGGAACAATTTCGGGATTAATCGGAGATCAAACCAGGTTCCACGGAAATTGTAGACAATTGAGACCACAAAGATTTAAATTAATTGCAGAATAATTAATCGCAGAAATAAATTTGCAATTAATCTAACAATTAATCGGAAATGGAAAAGGAATTTAAGAGAGGGAAAAATGTTCTCATCGGGATCTGAAAATTGGAGATCGGAGACGCGATCTGAAAATCGGTGCGGAGATCGAGGCGAGGAAGAGCGGTGACTACGGCGCTGCAGTCTTCGAACCGGGTCGGGAGCTACGGCGCAGAGCGTTTAGCGTGGGGCGACGACTGTGAAATCTCGGCCCAAAAGAGAAAAAAAGGCCCAGAGTGAAATGGGATAGTGTGGGAAATTTAGTACCACATGGAGAATTTGAAGGGATGGAGACCAATTTAAATATCCGGTCGTGGAATGTAGAATAACTCGGGTTAACCCTTTTACGCGAAGCGAGAACGAAAGCGTAAGCAGTTATTCTGCGAGGTGGGACCCGCACGGCGTGCGAGCGGGTCTAGAGCCGTATTCCGGGCTTGGGATGTTACAGAATGGTATCAGAACCGACTCTCGCAGTTTCACGGGCGTGTACGTGTCAGGGGCGCAGGTACGGTGTGCATGGTGCGTGGGCCCAGCGTGGAGACGGCATGACACGTATACCGGCATTGGGCGTATAGACGTGGCCAAGAGATGAGATCCTAGATATATCTGTCCCAAAAGAGTAAATTGGTCTACTCCTCAACGAGGACGTTGAGTCTTAAGGGGGGGAGAATGTGAAATCCCGGTCCAAAAGAGAAAAAAAGGCTCAGAGTGGAATGGGATAGTGTGAGAAATTTAGTACTACATGGAGAATTTGAGGGGGTGGAGACCAATTTAAATACCTGGTCGTGGAATGTAGAATAACTTGGGTTAACTCTTTTACGCGAAGCGAGGACGAAAGCGTAATCAGTTATTTTGTGAGGTGGGACCCGCACGGCGTGCGAGCGGGTCTGGAGCCGTATTCCGGGCTTGGGATGTTACAACGACCGGCAGGCGCGCGTGGCTCCACGCGAAAACCAGGGGCGGCTCGGAGCACCGAATGGACAGGAGGACAGTGCGACGACTCGCGCGGATGGAGACGGCGCGGGAAAACGGCAGCAAACAACGCGAGCGGCAGGAGACGGCGACGCGGACAGATGATGACGCGCGGGAACTTGGCTCGGAAATCGGCGTTGGCTGGCGACGAGATCCACAGCGCAGAACACGGAAAACTCGGTCCCGCGGCAGGGAAAACGGAGAGCGGCGGCGCGAGAGAGGTGTGGTAGTTGGAAATTTTCTGGGGAAAATGAGGAGGGGAAAAAGGGGATTAGGGTTAGAAGGTATTTATAGGAGGGAAAAAAGGGTAGGGTTAGGAATAAATCTGAAAATTAATTAATAACCGCGAAATAATTTAAAAAGCTGAAGAGATTAATCAAGAAAAATATTTAGAGACCCGAAAATTAATTAGGGAATTCCGAAAAATAATTTTAGCTCCAACGTAAAGTACGCAGACTAAATTATTTTGACACCGGAACAATTTAGACGAACGGATTTCGAATCTGGACGGAACGAAGTTTGGAACGAATGATTTTTGAACGGAACGAAATATTAGAACAGACAATTTAATTGAAACGAAAATTGGGGAAATTATCACTTTATTTAATTCAGAAATTCGGGACGTTACAGTCTACGTGCCAGAGTACATAGCGGTTAAACGGATAATCGGGTACAGGTAACACATTTTTCTACCCATTTTGCTGCTGCCCGTGGATTTTCTTTACTACCTGTGCCCAAGTCCATGGGTATAGTGAGAGACCCATATCTGCATTATTCGGGTCAGATATCCGAGGATAAGCGGCTAATGGTCATCCATTACCAAATGAACCAAAACCAGTCAAAAGCTGGTGGAAATCATTATGAAGGCAAAAATCAGATTTTAAAACGAAAACCACTCAGTTTTTCCTGTTTTTCATTCTGTTTTCCGGTTTTGAAATTTGAATTTTGAAATAAAACCGACTTGACAGATTTTGAAACCGGTTAGACCAGTTTTCTTCTGATTTGACTGGTATTGTAAACCCTGATTACGACAAAGAAGTTTGATCGTTGTCGTGGAAAAGAAATCTCCAAATATTATTACATGGACCAAAAACAAGAGAAGCCAGGTTACCTAATATCCACTCACTAGCATTTCCATGTTTGGCCAGAGTCAAACTTATTTCATTTTGACCATTAATAGTTGAGAATTTATAATGTTTTATCTTATATAAATTATGTTACTAGATCTGTCATGAAACAACCTTTTATATATGTAACTCCTTATATTGAAATTTATTTAATTATCTAGATATCGTTGGTCAAGGTTAAAAGAATTTGACTTTGACCAAACCCAGATATGCTTATATTTTGCCATGGAGGTGGTATTAAAAATCAGCAATATCTAGTCCAAATGTGAATTACAGAATCATTGTCATGAGGTTAAACTCTCCCCTGTTGCTTACAATGTGGCTACTTAAAAAGTTAGCATTTTGGACATCTAAACATCTGCTTAGTAAGGCAACACAATTATGTTTCAGTACTGCATCCCTGACAAATCATCGGTACATGACATATGTTCACTCAACAGCATCGATAATCATAGTTTTTTTCCTGTACCATCTGATGAGGACTTTACTTCATTGGATACACACAATGCTCCTCCACCTACTATAAATGGTCCAATTACAAGAGCTCATGCACGAAAACTGAATTTTGAGGTGAACTCGTTCCTAAACACATATCTTCCTTTCTTTGAGAATAGATTGCTACCTAATGGCTTTATCATAATTACAAACATTGAAGAGGATCAAAGAAAGCATGAAGAAGGACTTAGAGATGATCAATACCAGCAACGCACATTGAAACCTGAAGGATAATCAATGCAACTTGGAGTCGAGTTGCCCCGGGTTCTAGAAACAGTCTGCACTAAAACGGATGTGTAGGTCGCATACAAACTCCATTTTACACGTTCTAGATATGGATGAAAAGCTAAGGAATAATCTTTCCAACGGATCTAATCCCATGCCGAAATACTTCCTAAAAGTCTGAAAATCACCGAAATAATATGACATTCAGAATCTGTCAGGATGCTGTGAAACCATCTTTTGGTCTTTGGGTCATATATCGTTCTTAGGCCCATTAGTATTAGTGTTTGCTCCCTAATTCACTAGGGATAGTTTTTTCTTAGTTTCGTCTGTTATCAAACAGTTTTGCCGTTTCATCTGAAATTGAATGTGCTTTCTTGTCTTGTGTAACTCCAAGTTATTCTTCAACTTTCCTTGTTCCTCTCCAATGTTCTTAATCATGATAAAGTCATTAGGTAGCAATGTATTCTCAAAGAAAAAAAACATGTGTTTAGAAGCGAGCTCACCTCGCTCTAATCTCAACATGTGTTCAGTCATTAGAGACACAGATTAAAAGGCCCATCTCTAATAATGAATTTTAATTTTTTTTAAAAATACTCTGCATTGTATATTCCATATATAGATCTATAATGCAACAATTACATAATAAGAAACTGTTACGGTATTTACAATATCCATTACATAGTCAACGAATTGTACTAACACTAATACATCAGACGAAGTGTTGTTTCTCGCAAAAAAAAAGACTTAAGTGCTGTACAATATCCAATACATACTCAACAGGCAACAAGCAGCACCGTGCGCCCTCCCGAAGTAAGGGCATGTCCTCATCCTCCTCGTTGATGTTCCAGCACACGCACTCTCCTCATCCTTCTCAGAATTTACTCAAGAACTGAAATGGATCATGGCAGGCAACATTTTTCTCCATACTGTTTCTCCATGGTTAGCTAATTTTTGCACCATCTCAAACAACCTTCACGTGTCTAGAAAAAAGAAAGATCTCTTTCAAAACAAAGCAGCACGTGCACTCAAACATGGTACATTTATCTCATAGTAAATGAAAAAGCTAAAGTAAAAAAATACAGAATTCAGCAGCAAAAGAAGTATTGTTGTCAAGAGTAACATTTCACATTGACAGGATTTGACTTCGTAAGATGAGATACAGATTGCAAATAACATATCAGATCGCGGCCAGATATACAACATGGAAGATACGGAATCTGACAATCCAGTAAGTGTTGGAGAAAAGACTTGTAACTCTTTGGTTCTAGAAATATATAGAAAGTACAACACTATCTCTCTGCTATAATAAATTCTAAACTAACTAGTCACCTATACAAGACCCATAACACAATAAATATGTTTTGCTTACTAATGAACAAGTATTTGTGAAAAAGACAAAAGACCAGGCAAAAGGCAAAAGGCAAAAGGCAAAAGACCTAATACACGGTATCGTTCTTCCAGACCTTACTTCTAGCTCATCAATCAACTTTTCGGGCCCAGGAGAGGTACTACCAAATTCTCCAATGATTTCTGCCTGAAAGCAACTGAGCTGACCACATAGCTAATGATTTTCAGATTTACCATATGACATGATGTCACAAATGTTGAATGCTTAATGCCAGGACTAATTATGGCAATACGGCAGGTGATACACTTGAAGGTACTAACTGATGAGACACTTTCTACATTATACTTGATACAATGTCATTTCAATTTGTTCGAAAACAAGACACCTCACTTATAGGATATTTATCTTTTGCAGAGCTTGGTTTATGGCCTAGAGAAGTTTTTGTAGTAGCATCCCGTGTATCAAGAGAATAGGAATTCAGTTGTGGGGATGGACAGGATTATAGTGTCGACCGTTGACCTTTAGGTCAAGTTCGGCACATATTTGGTTCGAGGACGCTTTGCTAGTAAGAAGATTAATTAAGGGAAAGACATACAATTTAGACTGGTTCGGGCCTCTCGGAGGATAATAACCCTACATCGACCAGTGGAAATATGTCTCCGAGAGGGAATGAGAGGTGTCCTAGGTGAGTATGAAAGGGGGGGGGGGTGTCATCAGCCCCTTATGGGTCTCTCCCGTGTCCCTTTTATAGTTCAAGGGATGAGGAGTTATAAGTGGCTGTTTATGAGCCATAACGTCGATGAATACAGGGGGGTTACTAGTGTCATAACCTTGAAGGTTACTAGTGTGCATAAATCTGAGAGTAAACTACCTTACACGAGGGCTTTGATTGTGTCAAATGAGGTTTTGATGGCATCGGTTGCAGCTCTTCTTGACAGGCCTTCTTACAGAAGGCACCGCGATCTTCCAGTGGTGACTTCGGGTTTGATAATATCATACTTAACTGTGCATGTTCGAGATTCTTGAATTTTATGGTAACAACATAAGCCTCCGAGCTTGCCTTTCAATGCCATCATCTTCTGTATTTAGGAGATTATCTTCAATCTTCAAAAAATTTGTCTTCAAGAATTTGTCTTCGGTCTTCGGGAATTTATCTTCAAGAATTTGTCTTCTCTTATGTCTTCGGGATTTGTCATCAAGAACTCATCTATTGTCTTCTGGAATTTGCCTATGCAAGCGTGCCTATGTTGTTTCCCATGGATGTTTATATCGTCGGGTATTGTCCTTTTGGGCGTTAACAGCGGCACTTGCACCTTCTTTTTTTGCTGTCTTGAGTTCACATTTATTCTTGCATCTTGTACAACTGGTAGTGGGAGGTAAGCTCTTAAAAGGAGGGGTGCAATAAAATATCTTCTGACGCATCATGAAGTCTGAACGTGCACAACTTGAATTGTTGAAATAATCATCTGGTAGATGAAGTCTTGAAAAATCTTGGAAAATAAAGGTCTTCACGTTGTCACTATTTTTATTTGAAGCAGTGACTGGTCTGCTTCACAGCGGACTTGTTCGAAGCAGCGGACTTGCCCGCCCGTAGACTTGTCTGACCGTTCGAACTTGTTCAGGGCTCGACAGTGCACACGACGAACAAATTTTCACAACTTTTAGATCTGACCACAACTCTTAGCCATATTGCATACAAAGCATTTATAGCATCCTAGGAGTGACCTCACGAAAGGGATTTGAAAGTTATGAACGGAAACAACCACATTTCAAACTCAAACCCTAGAGAAGAGATTACCTTCAAACGAGGATGAAAGGGGAGCGGACTTTTGAGGTTCTGGACAAGTCCGAGGGTGGAGAAGATTTCTCACAGAGTGGATTTACTTTCCACTGGTCAAAATGTCAGATCGCCACGAGAGTCACGAGCTATAGTTTGGCGGAGGAGAGAGAAAGTGGAATTGTGTGGTTGGAGAAGAAGACTCGAGGGGTTTAAATAGAAACCCGTGGTTCGGACTTGTCCGGTTCCACAAACTTGTCCGCTGGCAGACTAGTTCAAAACTGCGGACTTGTCCGGTCTATGCAGTCTTGAATCAAGGAGCAGATTTTTGAGATTGATAGAAAGTGAACAATTAGACAAATTTTCAAAGAACATCATTATGCCAAGTGTAACTAGAAACAATCAATCAATCAACAATGATTACACTTCTTATAATGAGATTTTCTAAATTCTTTTGGATTTTCAAAACCAAAACATACAAGATATTTTGAAATTTTTTATTTTCAAAATCGATCCTATGCCACAGCAAATGTGCAACATCATAAGCCACATTCTGAGAATCAAGGATATTCAGCTCATTCCTAAGTTCACAAAAGCGTCTTTCATCTAAAGGTTTGATGAAGATGTCGGCTAGTTGCTTTTGTGTGAATACATGGGAAATTTCTTTGTCCCTTTTGATGGAGTGGTCTCTTAGAAAGTGGTGCCGGATGTCTATGTGTTTGGTGCGTGAGTGCTCACAGGAATTGTAAGCAAGCTTTTTGGTGCTCTCATTGTCACAAAGGAGTGGAATACGGTTCAAAGTGTAACCATAATCCTTTAGAGTTTGCCGCATCCATAGAAGTTGAGCACAACAACTACCGGCTACAACATACTCTCCTTCGGCTGTGGAAAGGGCAACAGAGTTTTGTTTCTTAGATGCCAAGACGCTAGAGATCTTCCCAAGAACTGGCAAGTCCCCGATGTGCTTTTGCGGTCCACTTTACATCTGACATAATCCGCATCGGAATACCCAATGAGATTGAATTTGGAGCCTGTGGGGTACCATAGTCCTAAGTTTGGTGTGTGAACTAAATATCTCAAAATTCTCTTTACGGACACTAAGTGACATTCTTTCGGATCGGCTTGAAATCTTGCACACATACACACACTAAGCATAATATCCAGCCTAGATGCACATAAGTAAAGGAGGGATCCAATCATAGAGCGATATACCTTTTGATCGACGGATTTGTCCTTCTTGTTGAGATCTAGATGGCCATTGGTAGGCATGAGAGTCTTCATTGGCTTTGCATTTATCATGTCAAACTTATTGATCATGCTTTGAGTATACTTGGCTTAGCAAATGAAAGTCCCTTCTCTTAATTGCTTCACTTGAAATCCTAGGAAGAAGGTTAGTTCTCCCATCATCGACATCTCAGATCATTTGGTGATAAGCTTGCTAAACTCATCACAAAGAGATTTGTTAGTAGAACTAAATATAATGTCATCTACATATATTTGGCATACAAAAATATCATTTGAAACTTTCTTTGTGAAAAGAGTAGAATATGCCTTCCCTATTTTGAATTCTTTCTTGATGAGGAAGTCTCTCAAGCATTCATATCATGCCCTTGGTGCTTGCTTCAACCCGTAGAGAGCTTTGTGGAGCTTGTACACGTGATTCGGGTACTTTTGGTCTTCAAATCCTAGTAGTTGTTCAACGTATACCTCTTCTTTGATTGGACCGTTGAGGAGGGCGCTTTTCACATCCATTTGAAATAGCTTGAAACCATAGTGAGTAGCAAAGGCAAGCAATATTCGAATTGCTCAAGTCTAGCTACAGTAGCACAAGTTTCATCGAAATCCAAACTTTCAACTTGAGAGTATCCTTTGGCCACTAATCTTGCCTTGTTCTTTACCACAATGCCGTCTTCATTTTGCTTGTTGCGGAAGACCCATTTGGAACCTACAATGTTTTGCTTGTGTCCTTCCACAAGGGTCCATACTTCATTTCTTTTGAAGTTGTTGAGTTCCTCTTTCATAGCCATTATCCAGTCTGAGTCGTTAAGTGTTGTAAGCTTCATGACCTTTGAAGTCCTCTAAAAGGTATGAATTGATTTTGGTGATTGAATGAACAACGATAGGTAACGGTTGTGTTGCAGGTACCACCCTGCTAATTCTACATCAATATGGTGGGCTTCCTCAAAGGATGACAAGGACGAACCCTAGAAGAGGAGTTGCCGGGCTTCGAAGGACCAAAGCTAAAGACCAGCTAGAGAGTGCATAGGAACGCCGGTACTATTAAGGGGGGTAAAGTCATTTGTCTCGTGTCATACAAGTGTTAGAGGGGGTGAATGCTTCTTAGATCCTCAGAAAGCACTAAAGATGGCAGAGAAAGCATAGTGGAAGACCGGAGCTCAAGAACCAGCTGAAGACTTAGTCACCGAACAATCCGGTGAGGTCACCGAACAGTTCGGTGAACCCTGGAGGAGCCAGTTCAGAGAGAGGTGATCTCTAGAGTCGACATAGAGCAGTCACCGGACAGTCCTTCGGTGCAATGATGGGACAATCTGGTGAGCCAGAAGCTGAAGTCCAGAGATGATGTCTCTGGAGATCCAAAAGTGAAAGTCACCAGACAATCCGGTGAAGGTATGCACCGGACATTTTGGTGTCCAATAGAATGGATTCCAAAGAGGGTGTCTCCCTGGCCGAGGAGGAAGAAGAGTCACCTGACAGTCTGGTGGTTCAGTCACCAGACAATCCGATGATTGCATAAAGCAATCAGCTTTATGACATCACGTTCCAATAGTTGTTTCTGGGCTTAGAGCCTATTTAAATCGTGGAGGGGGACGTTTTCAAGTGTGCCCTTAATCAGAATTGCTGGAGCTAAGTTGTGAGAGGCCAAGGGACACCACCAAGAGAGCACATTGCAAGATTGGAAATCTTTGGTGCTAGTAGGAGAGTAATAGGGACATTCATACACTTCTAGAGCTTATAGGGTTTGAGAGGAGTGATCTTTTTCTATTACTCTTGGTGTGGAAAGCCTAGGCTGGCTAGGAGTCGGTGATCGAGCTTTCGAGGAGATTGTGGAAGTCATCGCCAAGTTTGTATATGGTTTCGGGTCCTCCGCTCGAAAGAAACACCAAGAGGGAGCGCCCGAGCCTTGGAGGCTTGCTCTAGCGCTTGGGTATTGTGTGTGATAGCCAGACCGCCAGTGTCTTCACTCCGAGAGTGAAGCGTACCTTCGTGAGCATCGTTTCGGGAATGACGGGAAGGACTGAGACTCCGATGGGAGTGGTCCAACGAGGATTAGGGGAAGGCGCCTACCTTCCAAGACTTCGAGAAAAAAATCATTGAGCACTCTCTATCTCACTCTCTTTACTTACCGCATTTACTTACCGTTTGAGTAGCGTGATAGGTTGTTCTTTTATTCCTCTTGGTGGCTATCGTGCCAGTGCTTGCTTGTTGTTATTTTCATATCACTAGCATTGTTAGAGGTCTTAGCCTACTAGACTTGTTTAGGTTTTCTTCTGTTGTGGTCAAATCTTGTAGTTTTAGTTCGTAGCGAAATTAGTGCTATCAGTCCACCGATTCAACCCTCCTTCTCGGTGTCCTTGGTCCTTACAAGCACTCCTTCCACTCTAAGAGGCTCAAGACAAGAAACAAATGAGTAATGCTCACAAAATTTAGCTACATGAGATCTAGTGATTACCCCTTTATCAGTGTCACCAAGAATTTGCTCGACGGGGTGATATCTTTGCACAGTTTGGTGTACTCGTGTATGTTGGACTTGTTGTCCGGTCCTTTCACTATCCTCTTCAACGTGTTGATCATGAATGGGAATCTTGTCACTTTGATCATCTTCATCATTGATGACTTGTTGCGCTTCCTTGCTTGATTCTTCACCTCCCGTCATGCCATGTTCCTCTTGACTTGTGAATGTTGATGACTCATGATTTTCTTGTGACTTGATTTCATCAAGTGTCATCCTCTTAATTGCTATTGCTAGAGCTTCTTCAACATCTATAATTTCATTGATAAATTGCCCCTTTTGGGAGCCATTAGATTCATCAAACGTCACGTCACGTGCTATTTCAACGCAACCATTGGTTTTGTTGAATACACGATAGGCGTGAGCGTTTGATCCATAACGAAGCAAGAACCCTTCATCAACTTTAGGAGATAACTTAGAAGATTTGGGTTTCTTGTTTAGCATATAATATTTTCTTCCAAAAACTCGAAAGTATGAGATGTTTGGCTTGTTATCGATAAGAAGCTCATAGGGAGTTTTCTTCAAGAGTTGATGTAGATACAAGCTGTTGCTTGCATGACATGCGGTGTTGACAGCTTCAGCCCAAAAACAGTCGGTCGTCTTGTACTCATCAAGCATTGTCCTTGCCATCTCAATAAGTGTTCAATTTTTCCTTTCAGCAACCCCATTTTGTTCAGGGGAGTAGGGTGCTGAAAATTCATGCTTGATGCCTTCTTCATCAAGATATTCTTCCACATGTATATTCTTGAATTTAGTGCCGTTGTCGCTCCTTATCTTCTTGATCTTCACTTCATACTCATTTGGAGCTCTTCTCAAGAATGTTTTGAGCACACTCTTTGTTTCACCTTTATCATGCAAAAAGAATACCAAGTGAAGCGAGAAAAATCATCAATAAAAACAAAACCATATTTATTACCCCAATATTAATGTATGCCACGAGGCCAAATAAGTCCATGTGCAACATCTCCAATGGTCTTGTAGTTGTCATTATGTTCTTGGTTGAATGACTCGCTCCTACTTGCTTTCCAGCTTGGCATGTAGTGCAAATTTTGTCTTTCTCAAATCAAACATCCATTAGTCCTATGATGTGACCACCATTTTGTAGTTTATGAAGGTTCCTCATGGCAACATGGGCTAGGGAGCGATGCCACAACCAACCCAATGTTGACTTGGCAATAAGACACATATCCAAGACTACTTCACTAGTATTGAAATCTACTAAGTAAAGTTTTCCCTTCAAGTAGCCTTTGAATGCCACGGTACAACTTTCTCTTTTGTAGGCGGTCACATCATAATTAGTGAACAAACAATTGTAACCCATCTTACATAATTGTGAAACGGATAACAAGTTGTAGCTCAAAGATTCAACCAAAAGAACATTCATAATGGATAGATCATTGAAAATACAATTTTTCCAAGACCAATTACCTTCCCATTTTTGTCATCTCTGAAGGTGACACTATCGTCTTTTGCCTTGTCCTCTTCAATAGATGAGAACATCTTCTCCTCCTCGGTCATGTGATTGGTCCATCCACTGTCAATCACCCAACTTCTTTCACCGGAGGAGTATTCCTACAAAACAGATTAGGCTTTGTTTTTAGGTACCCAAATTTGTTTGGGTCCTTTCATGCTAGTAACAAGAGATTTTGGCATCCACACAAAAGACATTGTACATTGTGTTCTTGTGGCGTGGCCCAATATATCTAGCAATAATTCTACCAAAAGCATTCTTGGTTAGCACATAAGATGCGTCAAAATCATAAAAAAGCTTAGCACAATGAGATGCATAGAGTTCTTTGGAGAGAGCGTTAAAGACGCTTCATTCTTTGTCTTGTGGCTTTCTCCCTTGGTGAACTTCACGAACTCCTTGCCATTCTTGTTATCTCTTGCATTGTGGCTCTTACCCTTCTCGTAACCAATGCTATCTTTGACATGTGGGCGTCTAGTGTTCATGTACGCTTCTCTTGCATACTTGGCATTTTTTTGCTCGATGGAAATCTTGCTTTATTGAGCTTGAGCATTGAGAGTCTTTACATTTTCTTGGAGGTTTGCAATCATCTTCTCATTCTCAATGAACTTCTCAGTCTCAACATCTTTGCACCTATCACAAAAAAAGGCAAAGGGGGCAAGACGCTTCTTTCAAGGAAGATGCTTCTCCTTTAAATTCGCTAACTTGCACTTTAAAAGAAGAGTAGAGTTTTTTCAAGGTGTTAAACTCCTTTTGAAGTGCATCATTAGTGAACCTAAAGGTTTCGCTTGCATCACTAACTTCAACCAAGGCTTTAGTTAATTCATCTACTTTCTTTCTCTCAAGAGCTAGGGTATTCTCGAGATCAAGGTTTCTTTTCTTCTCAAGAATGAGCAAGTCTTCTTGCTTCTCAAGAATATCCTCTTGCCTCTCAATTTTTTCTCTTTGTTTTTCAAGTATAGTCATTCGTTCAAGCAAGTTAGGCACACCATCATCATATTCACTATCGCTAGAGTCGTGTTTAGATTTTAATACCTTTGACTCTTTTGCCATGAGACAAGTGGGTGCAGCTTCTTCTTCATCACTCAAACTTCCGAAGACAGAGGTGTTGGTTGGAGTGATGCCAATCACCAATGTAGCAATTCCTCTTTCGTCGGAGTCGGAGTCAGAGTTCCATTTTTGTCCTATGTGGGCTTGTTTATTGTACTTCTTGCCCTTGTCCTTCTCCTTGTCACTCTTCTTCTTCTTCTCTTTCTCCTCCTTGTTCTTGGCGTTGGGGCACTATGTAATAAAATAACCTTCCTCTCCACATTCATAGTAAGTTCTCTTAGATTTTCTAGTCTTACCTTTGCTGAAACTCTTCTTGTGAAAGCCGCCTTTCTACATGAACTTCTAGAACTTTCTCATGAGCAGCGCGAACTCTTCATCATCGCTTTTTTCTTCACTTGAGCTTTGGATGACATCTTCTTCCCTTTAGCTTTGAGGGCTATGCCCTTCTCTTCAGAAGTGGTGTTGCCGATTAGAGAGTTGACCCTTCTTGCTTCTTCATCTTGATCTTGTTGT
This sequence comes from Zoysia matrella, assembly GCA_001602295.1. NCBI lineage: Eukaryota > Viridiplantae > Streptophyta > Magnoliopsida > Poales > Poaceae > Zoysia > Zoysia matrella. Next base: position 194,055 of record BCLG01000239.1, on the reverse strand, counting down.
GCAAGAAGTCGTCTAAGTACTTCATCCGTGGTGAAGCTCTTTAAGTTTGCCTTCTCTCTAATAAGAGTACACAAATGTGAGTTCTAAGGTTGAAGAGCTTGAAGTAACCTTTTGTTCACTTTGATGTCTTCAAGCTTCACTCCAAGTGCTCTTTTCCTATTGACGATCTCCACACGACGATCGTGTACTTCTTGAGGTCCTTCATTATTCTTTCTAGTGAAGAAGTTGTATTATCCTCTTAGAAGATCTTCTCTTGCTTCTTTGACGGTGTCCGTCCCTTCATGAATAATCTCGAGCTTCTTTTAAATCTTGTGGGTATTTCTTATCCCCATCACCTTAGTGTACTCGTTCAGGCTTAGTACCAAAATGATGACGGAAGCAGCTTGAGCATTGTGGTGCATGTTGCCTTCATCCTTTTGAGTAGGATTTTCTTCGTCTTCAAAAGTGAAGCCTTTCTCCACAATCTTCAAAATTTGTGGCCCCATCGACTCAAGGCAGGTGAGCATCCGAAAGTTCTATCAAAGATGAGAATCTTCCCCAAGGTTTGTCCAGTGTTCAGCTCATTCTACAACTCATTGTAGTCGAATTGAACGTTGGTGTACTTTTCTTTGTTGGAGGACGAATCACCGGTCCTCTCGATAGACATCTTTAACTCGTCAAAATGTTAAGCTCTTGAAAAGAGAGTCCTTGCTCTGATACCAATTAAAAGTTGCCTAGAGGGGGTGAATAGGCAACGACCTGCAAATTCACGTCTCAAAAACAGTTTGATCAGTAAAAACAGAACGCAGACTAGTCCGGTCAGTCGGACTTATCCGATAGCGGACAAGTCCGGTCCTTGCGGATAAGTCTGCTAATCGCAGCGGAAATGTATCAAACACAAAACAAAAGGAGACAAGAGACACATCGATTTTTTACCAAAGTTCAGCTCCACACAGAAGCCTACGTCTCTGTTGAGGAGTCCACAAAGGACCGAGTTTCACACAACCCTAAACCTGTCCAAGCAACCACAAAGATCAACTTGGTTTTCACTAGATCAATGAGGGGTGATACAAATCTCCCGGATCGTACCATAGCAGTCTTGATGGATTTCGAGCGACATCTAACCATCTAGGAGACAAATCTCCAATAGTAATAGGCCCTGCAAAACCTACAATGAAAAAGATCAAGTGCTCAAATCGAAACACGGGGTGGAAACACTCACGATCTCCTCTTCCTTCAATCAAACACTAGGGAATTCAATGAAGAACGAGGGGAAGAGGAGACGTGGATCTCAGAGTCTTAGGGCGTGATTTGAAATGAGGCGTTAGCTTTTGGTAACCCAAAGACGTTGGGGGGCAGGGGAATATATAGATCAATCAAGGATGACCTTCCAAAAATATCAGGAGTAGATTAGTCCGGAGGTCCGGACAAGTCCGAGTATCGGGCTCAACGGTAATATGGTCATCTCTCTGGAGTCCGCAGATGGCACGGACATGTCAGCTAGCGGACTAGTCCGGCCGAGCGGACAAGTCCCCTCAAGCCAAGGTGCATCCATTCTGGAGTCCGCTGGCGGACAAGTCCGGAAATTAACGGGGTGCCCCTTCTTTGGAATCCGCTTGCTATGATGGACAAGTCCATTCTCGGACTAGTCTGGGATTCTGGACTAGTCCGGCTCTGCCGATCGAGCAGCTCTCTGAAGTCTGCAGCTTGGCCCGAACATGTCCAGTGCCGGACAAGTCCAGACATCCGGATAAGTCTAGGGTGAGCTACGTGCTCCCTCTTTAGAGTTCGGCTGCTGGGCGGACAAGTCTGAGACACCGAACAAGCCTGAAGCCAGCAACAGGAAACAGAAGGTTAAGATTAAGATAGAGTGGGAAATGATAGAGCACTTAACCAATTTCAAAGCAGAAAGTGTTGAACCCTCCTTGATAGTACGGTGGTCCTATAACTCAAGAAATATAAAACTAGAAACTTCGGAGCCAAAGAACCAACATTGCTCTTTTCCTTTTTGGGGTCGATAAAGTTCCCTTTGCTTATGTTCCTGCACACATAGTCACAAAATGCCATCAAATGCTTCTATTGTTTGTCATAATTTATCCTAAAATCCACAAGGGATCCTAGATGCACTTTCAAGAGGCCAAGAAAAGACACGAGATGCTCGCGGTCCGGCTTTTAACAAAGTAATTGCCCGCGTCATAGGACCGTAAGCCCACGGATATGGCCTCTGGTCTACGTGAACCCGGTAAAGAAGGGAACCAGGAGAAGACATGGATGAGCACTCCCACGATCCGGCTATGGGAATGTACACCGTCACGTCATCGGGACTTGAAAACCGGACGGATAGCCCCTAGATGTGTCTTGGGTGGAATCGGTAGAGACCCTTGTAGATGCTGGGATAGGCATTATGCATTTCCTTGCTCGCGAAAGGACGCATAACCTATGGGTACAGTGTACAACCTCTGCAGAGTGTAAAAAATCTTTCCAAAACGGGCATTGTCACGGTATTGGCACACTAATGCAAGGGATGATGGGCTTTGATCCATGTGAATGATGCCATAGATGAATTCTTGAATCAAGCTCTCACTGATCCTGATGAAACAGCCCTGCACCAAGGCAAGGAATTCGTAGCTCTTGAAATACCGCTCTTATTCCAGATTGGTTTCTTGATGAACTTATGTGTCGGTAGTCCTGATTTGGTGTTGCTGTAATGCAGTTGAAGGCGAGGAGGAGGACCAAGATGTTTAGCCACTAACAAAAGTTGGGAGATAAATTCGGTCAAATTTCCTTTACTTTTTGTTTTTCAGCATTTCTTGCTTCCGCAATTCCAACTGCATTTGTTCCTATGTTTATTAGTTTAATAAAGTAGAGATTAAGCTGATGCTGGTGCACGACGAATGAGCACCTATTTTGGACCTGGGGCGCCATCTTGTTTTTTTAATCACATCACTTACCTGTATTTTTCCTAAGACGAAGTCAATAGAACTATGTAAATTTCACTAGCTTCCAGAATTATAAGTAGTTCATTCCTTAAAGGTCATCAAGAAATAAAAAGGCCATTCAATTTGGTTTACTATGGCTAATTTTTTATGAGCAGTTCATCAAGAAATAAAAATGACTTCTCTTTGTGACAATAGATTACCTTGTCTGAAACTCTGAATGCAAGGAACTCATGTCTGATCATTTTCAGTGGGTTACTGTTGGGCAAGAACGCTTTAGGACAATTACAAGTACCTACTACGGAGGAGCTCATGGCATTGTCGTAAGTTGACATCGGAGTCAATTGCTGCACTTGGATTTCCCATGATTCTCTTATTCATAAAATTATTTACATTTTATTTATCTTGGATAAACATTTTTCTTCTCATTTCAATGTGCGTATGATATGTGTTTTTTTTTTTGTTCATCCCCAAAGATTTAGGGCCTGTTTGGCATAGCTCAAACTTGTTAAGAATCCAGCTTTTCTTTTGGCCGAAGAAGAAGCGGTTGCTCAGAGATGCGCGGCTAAAAGAAGCGATGCGTTTGGGAGTACGCTTCTGCCGGAGAAGAAATCGAAACGGAGCGGGCGGGCGGTGCAGGAGCGGGAGCGACGCCGGCAGGCGAGCAGCGCAGGAGAGTGGAGGCCGGCGTGCGGCACAGAAATGGAGGCGGGCTCGCAGCGCGGCAAGGGAGCAGGCCAGCAAGCAGGAGCGAAGGCGACCGGCGAGGATGAGCATCGCCGGACCGGAGCGGACCGGAAGAATGGAGGTTGCCGGCGAGGAGGAGCAACGTGGCGCAGGAGTTGAGGCGGCAAGCGTTGATGAGCTCGCAAGAACGGAGGTTGCCGGCGAGGAGGAGCAGCACGGCGCGGAAGCTCAGGCAACCGGCGAGGATGAGCATGGAGCAGCACGGCGCAGAAGCGCAGGCGACCAGTGAGGACAAGCATGGAGCATCGCGAGCGAGGGCGACGAGATTGGAGAGAAGCAGCGAGAAGATGTGTACGATTGAGGCCGCGCTTCTCCAGGCTGTAGCATGAAACGCGGACCGTTTGGCAGAAGACGCGCTTAATTTTATGTAGAAGCAGCATGGGAAGGGGTCCCAAACAGGCCCTTACATGCAGATTTATTAATTTTCTATCTCTGTTTGTATTGCTCTCTTACAGATGTACCTTCTGTTGTGCTCACTGGTGAAGCTTGAGCAAGGCCTTCAAGTGCTCAATATTTTCAAGGATCAATTCTGCAAGGCATCCATACTGTTGACTTTGGCTTTTATGATAATCGTGAGAAGTTGATGCAAGAGAGGAAAGCTAAGCTGCAATAGTCATTGAAGAATTCCAAGTGTTTGTGGTATTACAATGCCTCGTCTAAACCTATCTATTTTGTGTTGAACATAATTATGCATGACTTCTGTTGATACTATGATGAGAATGTGATGATACCTATATTTCCCAGAAATTCTTTAGTGTCATGTGGATGTGAGATTGGCATTATTTCATCATTTGCCACATTTGGCATTAGGACTAGTGGAAAGTATTTTTTTATTTTCATATTTCATATCAGCTACGGGCTAATTAATCCGCGTCGATAATGATATCATATCAGCGACGGGCTTCTCAAACCATGTCACTAATGAGACATATCAGCGACGAGCTTCTCAAACCACGTCACTAATGAGACACATCAGCGAGAAGCTTCTCAAACCACATCACTAATGAGACACATCATTGACAGGCTTCTCAAACCGTGTCACTAAGATACATCAGCAACAGGTTTTTAAACGCGCGTCTCTAATGACTACACATTAGTGACAGGTTTTTTGAAAGCACGTCTCTAATGACTACACATCAGTTACGGGCTTTTTAAATACGTGTCTCCAATGACTTCACATCAGCGACGGGTTTTTAACGCCCATCGCTAATGGCTTATATCAGCAACAGTCGTTTGCTCGTCTCTAATGACTTCACATCAGTGACGTAAATTTAGCGACGGCTAGAAGGCCCGTCTCTAAGGAAAAATACCCGTCACTGATGACCTTTTTTGTGGTAGTGAGATTTTCTGTTGCTCCTTCCTCTGTGTGTGGGTGTAGTTACCCGTGCTTTGGATATATGTTAGCTGTGTCTCGGGACAGCATGGGGACATGTCTGCCCCGGTTAAAATTTGGGAACTGATGGAGTGGATTAAGTTCCTCCATAGGTCAACCAACTAAAATATGACAAAGAAAAGGATTTTTCTCCCCTGTTTTGAACTCTGTCCAGTAGGGAAACCTGCATGGAAAACTTGCTTTCTGCTGAAAACAGAACACTTACCGCTCCTTAATTGATACTCTATGCAAACCATTGTACATCCCCTCTCTTCTTGGAGCTTGCTGAGTACTTCTAGTACTCACCACCTTGCTGAAAATTGTCTTGATGAAGAAGAAGAGGAAGAGGAAGAAGATGGCGATGTTGGCGATGACGTTTAGAAGTCTCGTTCTTAGCTCAAGTTGTTTTGTGCGTGCTGTTGTGCTTGAATAGGAGTTGATGTCGGCTTGTAATCTAGTGACTGGCATGTTGGACCTCGTAGTTTGGACATCCCATGTAATAAACTCTGTCATGTATGTGTTATGTTGTCACTCTACACTACACCACGGTACATTGTCACCGACTTACGATTGGTCGCTAAAAGCGCTTTTACCGACTTACCATAAATCGGTAAAAACCTTTACCGACACACTTCTTTTTACCGACCGATGATCAGTCGGTAAAGCTAAAAAATTACCGACTGATAGTTGGACGCTAATTAATACAATTACCGACCAACAGTTGGACGCCAACATCTCATATGTTTAAAAAAAATTCTTATAATCAATATTATGCCACAATATTTCCAAAAATCATCACTTTTAAGCTCATCTCCAGGGAAGCAAAAACATAATAATGCATTTCAAAACTAGGATCATTTGCCCAACCATTGAAATAAATTCAAATTACATTATTTAAAATACAAGTTATAAATTTACAATACATGTGTCAATTTTTGATTCGAACATTTCAATCGTACAATGTTAAAAATTCCTAAAACAAATGCACTCAAAATCATAGTTCACATACAAGCATTCCAGGAAATCAGATATAGGATCCTTGTAGCTATTCTATTCTTCTGAATGACTTTAACCATCTCTTTAAGAACTTGCTGATATAATCTTGATATCTGCATATATGAGTAGTAAACTTTGAAACAATTGTTTTTCATGAACGGCCATTGATTTTGTACAATATATGTACATAAATATTTGATTAAAAAAATAAACAATTGAACTGAAAACAATCACCAGAACAGCTTTTGTCATAATTTCAGATGCACATCAAACAAAATGAGAAACGGGGAGTAAGTATTGTGGCCAATTTCCGAGAGTGCTGTATTAACATACAAGCAAAGCATTGTGGCCAATTTATCATAGACTAAAGTATTTGTCTAAGTTCGCAAAGGTTTCATGTTCAATTGTCTTGCCACGGAAATACAGACAAACTAACCAGAGTCATGAAGTCAATACTACAGGAGTACAAGGACATAGTTCAAAAATCACAAAAACTAATGCAGTTTGATTATGCACGATTGCTCCTAACCCGCATGAGAATGTAATGAGAAATACCTGGCACAGGATAAGCGTCTAACCAAGAAGTCACTGGAAGCAAGGACTGAACATTTTCAAACCGGTGGGCTGATACTCTGCGAGCCACAAACTTCATGGAAACCTTGAAAATAGTTTTCCAGTTGTCAACACAGTGTAGTTCAATGTCACACCCCAAATTTCCCAATTTGGTGATATGAACTTTTCTTCACCAAAATAAAGTAAAATTTCCAATTATTTAAATAATTTTAATTATTATTGGTTTGTTTTCAATTTTAAAAGTATTCAAAATTTCCTTGAAAATAAAGTTTTAAATGTTTTTGTCTAATATTATCTTACTTTAATAAATTGATTTTGTATTTATCTTAAAACCAATCTTATTTGATAAAAAAATAATAAAGAGGTGTTTTCCCTAGATTTGATTTTTGAAAATATATCTTTAAAACATAATTTTATTGTGAACCTTGATTCTAGTTGGAAACTTTCAAATGAAGCAAAAAGAATCTATCTCAAATTATTTCAATGTTTTGGAAATAATCTTGTAAAATGATTTTTGGTATTTAGAAGCAAGTTTTATTTGATTTTAAAAAAAAGAGGGTGCTTTCTCACAATTTTAATTTTCGAAAAGATATCTTGATAGTATGATTTTTATTATAAAATTTTGTTTTATTTGAAAAGGTTTCAATGAACGTTTGAAATTAATTTATCTCAAATACTTTCAAATATATTCCTCTATTGTTTCAGAATAAAATAATTGGATAAAATAAATTATAACCAATGAAATAAACAAAAGAAAAGAAAAGAGGTTTTCCCAAATTTTGGATTCTAGAAACAGATGTCTTAAAATATGTTTTTATTTAAAATGGTTCAAATAAAGTGAAATGCATTTATCCCAAAATATTTCAAATTAATCCGCTCATTTTCAAATAATCTAATTATAATAATAATAAAGTATTAAAAGTGAATAAGAAAAGAAGTAGAATGGAAATAAGAAAAAGAAAAGAATAAAAAAAATCCTCACGGCCCACCTAGCCCACCACAGCCCAAGCCATTACCCTCTTCTCCCTCCCTCGCTCTGACCAACAGCCCGGCCCCGCTTGTCATCCCCTTCCTCCGGCTGCCTCCGCAACAGCCGCGCGCGCCGCCCCAATTTTGTTTTCCCAATCTCCGTGGGATTCCGCCCCTAATCGCGTGCCACGACTTTCGCGAGTTGGCCGCACCTATATCCCCTATAAATCCACCACGAAACTGCGCCGCTCGGCCCTCTCTCTCCTCGACAAAACCCGAAACCCTTGCCGCATGTCGCGCCGCCCCTTGGAACCGCCCCGGCCACCACCGACCTCGTGCCGGCCTTCCCTGCTCCCCGCCACCCCTGCCCAGCTGATTTCCGCCTCTAGCCGGTTCTTGGACGTCGCCCTCGCCACCGCCGAAGAACGCCACCAGCACGTCGCCGTCGCGCCCCCATCTCCGGCGTCCCCCGACCTCGCTCGAGCCCGTTATGAGAATCCCCACCTCATCCTCTTTATCTCTCCTTATTTCCGTCGAGAACCCGCCTCTAGAGCATCGAGGACCGATCTCACCCAATTAACCTTGAAATCAAAGGCCTAGATCCATGCCACATCACCCAATTAACCTCATCCATCCGATTCAAATCCAAAGGTCATCTTAATCCATGTGTTTCTTTCAATCCAATCCATCCGATCTAGATCCGACGCCCCAAATTAATCCATGAGTTTTCAATAACAAAACAAATACTCAACAAACTGCTAAAATATCTCTTTCCCTTTATATTCCCCACCATCCCCTCAACTCCCCACATCCTCCTCCAACCCCCCCTCATATTTCTCTCTTCCCAGCAGATTGCGACCAGCCACCCTGGCTTTGATTTTGAAAGACGTTCCCAAAGATCTACCCAACCAAATTGCACCAAATTTTGTCAGCAGGTGCACCTTGATGTCCTCTACAACATATCCAAAAATCATAACCATTGGAGTTCGGTAGCATTCGAGATCTACGTCGCAATGACTGCTGCTCCCTGATCTAGATCTATTCAGCTCGTGGATCGATAATCTCTTCCTTGTTTTCCTCAATTTCGGCCATCCTGTTGATGAAACTCTTATACCATGTTGTGTTCCAGAAAGTCTCCTTTTCAACCCCCAAAAGATTTGCCAAAATTCCTCACGGTTTCACCAGGAACATGATTTTCTCATCGACAACCGCTGCAGAACAAATACCAGATCCAATTCATCGATCTGCTTTTCAGGTTAAATCTAGTTCAAGCTATCATGTCTCCATCGTGTTTCAGAAAATTTCACATGTTTCTGTTCAAACACTTTCTTGAATCTTGCAGTCAATCATCGGAAACGCGCTTGTCTTTGCAATGCTGTTTGTGCGCAGCCAGACGTGTTGCCTCCGTTCATCACTTGTTATCATTTAATACCTTGAAGTTTCCCTGTTGTAGTATAATCCTTTGTGAGTCCCTCAACCTTGTTATCACTCCATAATGACCTTTCAATATTGCATATGATTCTTAGTTTTGGTTGCTTGATTATTTGGTTGTCGGTTGTTGCACGCTTAGACAAATACGCTTTAGATCCGCTTGCGAGGACTTCAAGAATCAGAACTCCAAGATCATTGAGCAGCAACACAATTACAAAGGCAAGTGTCCTTGACCATTTTGTGCCTATTTTATAAAATCTCTATCTTATAGATTGCATGCTTGTGTCAAATTAAATGCGCATCTACTATTAGTAATTCAACTAGTTTCCTTATTATGCCTTGTCGCCCTAGTTTACCTTTTTGTTGAGTAGATTATATGCTTAGCTTGCTGTTATCGGGATAGGTGATATTAACTTGAACTATTGTCATACTTGCTTCACGAGGATTAATGGGTGATTTAATAGTAACTTGGAGATTAGTGATTTGTGATATATGGTTGGTGTAGGGCTGTGTGCGGGGTTATCGACACTGTCCCTTGATATGTAATCTTTTCAAATCTAAGGACCAGTTCGTGGAGCGACCACCCATATATTCCCGTACAACCACGATGCCAAGAATGGGCGTGGCCTAACGTAGTAAGTGATGAAAATCAGTTCTGTGCGTGCCAAACAGTGGAGCGGGGAAAGCGGGTTACGCCTGGATCCGCCTGGAGAGAGATGTGTGGGGAAGAGAGGGATACTCTCGAAAACCATTCGGCACAAGAGGGGGCCTCTCGGGTTTTCGGTTAGTGCCCGACGGATGAAATCTTAGTGGGCATGTACAAGCTGGTGTAAGCCATGGAAAAGCCTTTAAGTGATCTCTTGACCCTCACACCAAAGGAAGTATGCGAGTGCTCGGCCAGCACAGGCGTAATGGAGATTCTTTAGTTCACCTAGAAACAGGGGATGAAATCACTTCTCGTGGGGAATTGTGTACAACCTCTACAGAGTTAAAACTGTCATGACAGCCGTGCTCACGGTCACGAGCATTGCATAGACCCTCACATGATTAGTGAGATTTTGGTATGGTTTGGTTGGTGATCACAGTGGGAGACTAATTGGTTCTGATGTTGGTGCTGTAGTCGGGTAAGCTGTAAGCATGTTGGTTTATAGGTGCGATGTCTTTCACTTAGTGAATAGGTGCTTAATAGGAAGTGTGTCTCTATTGTGTGCTTTTATGCAAAAGAACCCTATGTTGCCTTTGCCTTGTTTGTTACCACATGTCATCTTTTATCACACTTGTTGAGTACATCTACTCAACCTTGCCTTTATCAATGTTGCTCAGTAGAAAGCAAAGTTTAAGAGGACGTTGAAGACACAAGAGTGAAAGTTTAGGGTTCCTGTCTCTCCGGTCGACTGCCTGTGGAAGCTGCGCTGCGCTTGGTTTTCTTTTCCGCTGCAATTCGGTAATCGTTTTAATTCTCTTTATTCGTGACATTGTTCTGTTTTACCATTAATGATGTCACTTTATATGTGAAACTTGATTTCTGGACACACATAAAAGGTCACTTGGTTTTAGCCTTAAAACTAGGTGTGACATTCAACCAATTTATTACAGATAAAATCCATAATAATAATAAAAACTTTCTGGAACTTTGCACTGATCTTTTGCAGCAGACCAACAAGATACTGACCTCCAAAGCCTGTTTTGTAGGTATTGGATCCAAGATGTTTCCAATGAATTAAATTCTCAATACAATCATGCTCCTGACTGGAAACCAAAGTAAAGAAATAACAATGCAGCAGCGACATGGTGCAGTGAGCTCATGAAGGTGGTGGGACTGGGAAGCAGCCACCGGATCTCCGACGCCCATGCGCGCCCCTGACACCCAATCCAGCCACAACAGCCTCACATCTTGCCATGGACAGGAGGATGACACCGAGCATTGTTGAAGCCATGGCTCTTGCCAAGCTCGAGATGTCGAGCTCCACGGAGGGGAAGAAGCCTCACAGTCGCCATCCTTGCCCGCACAGCTTGCCGGTGAGTGCTCCGGCAGAGGCGCGATTGTGAAGAGGAGGGCTCCTGCTTCCGCCCATTGTCTGGAGCTAGCCCCCAGATCTAAATCGCAGGGGCCGCCGTGCCGCGCGCCGAGGACCGTGGGGGGCCGCCTTGCCGTGCAAGAGCTCGAGTGGGACATGAAACACAGCCGGTGGGTCGGAAGAGGCCGCCGGCGGCTGTCGTAGAGGGACGGCAAGGATATGGGGAAAAGGATTAGGGTTTGAGCCGCGGGAGGCAAAGTTTTTTAATTTCCCGCTCGGGGCCTTTTCCGACCGACCGTTGGAGGAAAACTATGATCTTTACTACCAACCGTGTATCGCTAAATAATAAGTATTACTTTTACTGATCGATCATATGTCGTTAAAAAGACTATTAGCGACCAACAGTTGGTTACTTAGTTTTACCAATTTATAGTCAGTGGCTAATAAAGGTTGGTAAAACTAAACCGTGGTACAGTGCTATGACATATTCACTCTACTAATCTTGTGATTGGTAAGTTGATGCAAAACACTTCGATTTGGGGTGTGATACCAAAAGAGAAGGCGAGTGGGCCCACACCAGGTTGGTCGATCTGCCGTTAGTGACCTACACGGTCTTCCTCCACGGGTTGGCTCTCCCGAGCTTTCCGAAGAAAAAGGCGGTAGCTTTGCGCGCGAACAGAATTTCCTATGCTAACCTCCTGAAGGTTATAAATAGGACCCCTCTCATATTTTAAGACACACTTCAAGCTAGAATTAGAGCCTTATTGTCAAGTCTAGCATTAGAGATAGTGCTAGAAATTAGGGAGAAAGTGTGAGGGACAAGGAGGAGGCTTCAAAGTAGTTTAAGTGATCAAGAGTAGAGTGTCGGGCTGTCAACACCAACTCAATATTGTGTACATCTTCCGAGAATTCTTCTTCCACTTCTTCAACCTGTACATCTACGTAGGATTGCTTGTTTTCAGTCAACGTGATTGCCCAGCTTGTTTTATTTTCTAGACTTAGAAGATCAGATTCTTACTGCCTACTAGATCAACTAAAATTGAGTGAGAGTACTTTAGTCTAAAATTGTGCACTAAATTAAAGTAGTAATTTACTGTGGCATGGTGTCTAGGCAACTAATTAACCTTGTTTATTGCATGCTCCACGATCTGCAGAGGTAGGCGACAAGTGGTAACAGTCTTATCCGTCTATTGAAATCCTTCACGTTCGAGTATGTAGTAGTGATGGAAACCGGTGCCCGAGGTAGTGTGTTAAGGAATAGACCTTTACTTAGTCTAGATTTAGAACACTTTTGAATCCCTCTCTGCCCAATCAACTAGATATTGATCACTTAAATTTGCACATGCGTTCCTTATATTCGATAACCTTAGGAATACTCTTAACGAAAGTGCTACAATAGTTTCGTATGCTTGCGGATTTATCTATAGTCGTAAAAAATAGCAACAGTATGCAATTACGGGGCAGGCTTTAAAAAATACATGTATCAGTTTGGGCTACAATTTGTAATCTGAGTTTGTTACAAAAAGATAAAGTAAGCAGCACCCCACTTCTTGACATGTTCACTAAAGTAAGTGGTGAAAGTAGTAACAAAGTCGGTCGGCAAGATGGCACAAGCAATGGAGCGTGAGGCAGCTATTCAAGAGAGGGCAGTAGCTTATGATTCTCAGCAAAAATTGAGAGAAAGCAGTGGATGAGCTCCGGAGACTTCAATTTACTGGCGGTGAAGTTATTGAAGCTGCTACTATATTTGTGAAGCTCCTGAATCAGATGGGAGCGGTATTTGCACTTCTAGAATCATTGACGAGGGAATACATTGTCAACATGCTCCGTGGTAATTTGTTCCTTTCATTCCTGTTTTTTGTATTTACTATGTATTCCTTTCATTTCTGTTTTCTTCAATTTTCATTCCAATTTTTATAGCATTCTTTCTCAGTTTTGCATTCAATCTGTTTCATGTCTTTTTGTGATATATGAAGCACAAAGAAAAGAGAGAGAGACAAGGTGCTTCAAGACAGAACATGATATGATCCCAGATCAGTATTGGACTGTACATGAATTGGCTAGAATCAAACATTTGATATCTATTTTGGTGCTTGTTTACTTTTGTGCGCTACATAATGCCCCTGTTTGGAACTACTTTTTTCAAAGTGATTTTATTGGAATTCAGTGGCCTGAAAAAGCAGCTGTGATGAAAATCGCTCCTGGAAATAAGCTCCGCATTTGGTAACCACTTTTCTTCGCCACATGCTCCTTCGGCGTTCCTCGCCGCCCCGGTGAATGCAGCAAGAAGCCATGACGGAGCTACGGCGTCGAGGCCGGAGTTCACTGCAGTGTGGAGAGCAAACAAGCTTCGCAAGCTCCGTTGCCGACTGCGAGTCTGCGAGTGGGCAAGCAAGGAAGAGGATGGGCGGCCGCAAGATCCGCGGCCACGAGCGTGCAGCTGAGCGGGGAAGAGGATGGGCAGCCGCGAGCTTCGCCGCCGTTGCCGAGCAAGCGAGCAGAGAAGAGGATGGGCGGCAGCGAGCTCTGCCATCGTCTGCGAACGGCCGAGTGAGGAAGAGGATGTGCGACTGCGAGCTCCGTCGCCGTCTGCAAGCGGGCGAGCGGGGAAGAGGATGGGCGGCCACGAGCTCCTCCGCCGTCTGCGAGCGAGTGGTTGCGGTGAGGAGGATGGGCCTCGCCGTCGGCTGCCCTCGCTTTCCACTGCTTGGGACGGTGGCTCTAGCAGTGGAAGTGAGGACGAAGGCGGGGGCAGTGGCGAAAAGGTGGCTCCGAGTCGGGACGGTGGGGCTCCGGTAGCGGACAGAGGAGGCGGATGCGAGGAAGGAGGCATGTTATACTGAAGCACCCTGACCGGCAAATTCCGCGTTCCAGGCTAACGAGGGCGTTGAGGAATCAACATGTTTGGCTCCCTTCGACGCTTATTTCCAACAAAAGCGGCTGATAATTGATACCAAACGGAGACAATAGCATGTCTCCCAAACATGATATTTTGCACTAGATAGTAGTATGAACCATAGTTAGAGAGGCTATATTTTTTATTGATAATGTCTCTGAAAGTCGCCCCCCCCTCTCCCCTTTTTAAAGTTGTCTCATCTGTTATACATGTCGTTGGAACAATACTCTTCTGAAATGCCTAGGGATTATCAACCTGATTGCTTGAAGAATTACATGTTATACGGATCAGACCAGCAGGATATTCTTGCATTATATTTCTAAACGCTTGAAGAATTACCTGCTCTACTGATCACACCGGCTTCTTCCATTGGATTATAAACTTATAATGTTCATAATGTTGACTAGTGATACAATGGTTCAATTTGAAAACTATTGTAATGGTTTCTGGATTAATGTTGATCATCGGAGCTTTAATGACCTGTAATGTTGATATTGCGATTCCTGTAATGGTTTTTGGATTAATGTTGATCACAACAGCTTTGTTATATCGGATTACCATGTCAGATTAATGGCCGGTTATCGTCAGCACGTATGTGTATCCTTGTTAATTTCATATGTTTCTGATTGACGTGTCCTATAATGGTGTCAGATTACCATGAGCATTGGCGCTATAGATCAGTGTGATTACAATGAAGTTCGAATTCATCTGGACAATAAATTTTTAATTACGTTACAATCTCTCCACCAAACACTATAATGGAATAAAAAATTATAAAATTAAACGAAACAAATGTTGTAATATCATACATTAATTCTGACTAGTTATGATGCTCGTGCTAACTCTACGAGTAAGAAAAAGATTAACTTAAGAAAATAATATATTAATATTAAAATTTGTAATTTCTTATTCTTCACTATAAATTAGTTAGTGGATGGCAGCAGCGAGAAGCAATTTACCGGATGACCTGAAATGAATTTCTTTTGTTTTCAACAACATCCTTTAAATTTCATATATTTATTCCAGGTAATTGTATTTTGTTAACTAAGAATGATCCATGTGGGCTGAGAGATTCGAAAGAGTTTGTCATGAGATTTGTAAAAGATATTTTTGAAGAGATTTCATTTATTAGATTTATAAAAAGTGTGTACATAGTCTAACCCATTTTATTAGAGATGTTTTACCGCGCACATAGAAAAAATTGCTTTTTAAAGACTAGTCTCAATGTTTGAGCTAATGCTACGGTCTAAAGAAAAATATTAACTTAAAAAAATAATATATTAATATTAAAATAAATTTATTTTGTTTACCAACAACTTTTTTGTCTCATATATTTGTTTCGGTTAGTTGTGTTTTGTTAATAAACAATGGTCCATATATGATCTGAGAGATCTAGAAGAGCTCGTCCGTTACATTTATAAAGAGTGTATGTGAAGAAATTTCATCTGTCAAATTTGTAAAAAAAAATAACTCTGGATGCATTTTTTTCTATGTACATAGTCTAATTTATTTTTGTTGAGGATATTTTATTACTTAAAAAAATATTATGTTTTTTCCAGAGTAAGAGTAGAGATAGAGAATAAAAATTACATGTTACAATTGATATGCAGCGCTGACCAAAACGCCGTCTAGTTTAGTTCATTCACTAATTTTCGTCCCTACTCTTATTTTTTGGGACGTAGGGCAGTATCACGGTCGTACCCGGACGGCGCTCGCACCATGGAGTACGCTGCATCTGCCTCGCACGCCCCGGCGGCGGCGCCGGCCGCCGATCCCCAACACGACCACTACCCCCACCCCTACGCCGGCTACCCTTACCCCTACAGTGCCTACTACCAACCCGTAACAGCCACCGACCCCTCCGCAACCGCCGTTGTTGGCGCTTCATCGTCCTACTATTACCCAGTTGCGCCCTCAGCTCCTCCGTCCGCCGCCGCCGCCTCTTCGTACGAGCACTATTCGGCGTACCAGTACTACGCGCCCACCGCGAGCTCCACGGGGCCAGGCGTGGGCGGGGCGGGCCTGGTGGATTACTACTTCACCACCGGCGAGGCGGCGCACCAGGCCGCGGCCGCGCTGGCGACGTATCAGGGTGCTACGGCAGCGACCGGGAAGGAGCCGGGAAAGCACCTCGGGTTCGATCCCCAGCGTTATGCGCAGGTCAGAACCTCCCTCCTCCCGTTATGATATCATGATCCTTTTTTCCTCTTTTCGAATGTGGTGAAATTGGTTGAATTGTGAATATTGCTGTCAGTTCTGAGAGGGCTTTGGTACCAATCATAGTTCTTTGTAAGAACTGGAGGATTATTAACGATTATTTGTGCTTCGAACTCTTGGATTATTGCAATGGCGATAGCTGATGCTATGGAAACTCTAGAATATTTGATTTCTTGCATATTATTACAATTTTCCTTTATTAACATTCCTCGACTTTATTATGCTTCATACAATTATTGATTACGAAATATTTGCGGCGGAAACTATACTCCTTTGTTCAATGGAAAATGAAGCGACATTGAAATTGCTTTTTCCATTTGTAAGTGAGAAGAGACACTAGGTTGGACTATCGATAGCTTCTAACCAGACCCTGGTTTCAAAAGATGTTTCATAGGACGATAGAAGCGCATCTGGTAAATCGCATAACCTATCATATATTTCTGTTTGTAGATATTTGCTAATCAATCGTTTTTGGTATGAGGTCTGAACTTCAGTCTGGTTATGATCCCATGAAGTGACCGATTTATCAAGTCCCGTAATCAACTACTGAAGCAATAAGTAGCTTTTTTTTTTGCGACCCAAGCAATAAGTAGCTATGCATTTGATATTCTTGTCTAACTTGTGCATTCAACATTCTCTTTGATTTGCCTCAACGTTTAGCCATTATACTTTCATCTCCTTGTCCACTGCAAAGCAGTTCTCATAGATAAACTCACAAAACAATGCTTAGATACATTTTAAATCTGCTGGAATTTCATGAAACCCAACATTATCTGCTAAGTATCTCTCAGTGTAATTCAAATTATAATTTGTCGAGCAATGATTATGTCACCAAATGTGAACATTCGGCCAATTATCGCATAAAAATTTGTACTTCAGAATAACTAGTACATCAGCAGAACCGGAACATAGAAGAGCTAACAGGAAACCAACTTTGGGCCTCCAGTCCTACATGTGGATGCATTTCTGATATCATGAGAACTTTATAACTTTTACATGCAAGGAACCTTATGGCTTGGCTTAAAGTATCAGTGTATAACTAGAAACAAAACTGTTAATCACAATATATTGTTACATCATACCGAGTAACAAGCTCATATTATCACTCTGTAAAAGATCAGAACCATCTCAGTTGGATTGCTTGTGAGAAATCTGCTTTTTATTTGAGAGACATTGGAGTAGGAGATGCAAACATCGAATGAAGCAGGTTTTGTAACATATGCACGGTGAATGTATTGCACATCATATTTGCTTATATCACATGAGGAAATTTGATCCCGTGTATCGGTGCATTTGGGAAACTAAAATCACAATGGAGGGGGCTAGTATCAAAGCACCTTTTGGTCAGTGGTCTTTTGCTTAAATGATATGACAGAGGTGATGCTACACCAATCCCTCTTTTCTGTGATTTTTTTTTATCATCATATTCCCAAATAGATTACATTCTATTTGATTTTTCCATAAGTTAATTGTATCATTTTTTTAGTTCATATTGTGCTAAACTACAGATTTGATAACAGCTATACTGCCTTTTTTTTTTTTTTTTTTGAATTGCCAAGCAGCAATTCTGCTGTTTTACATCACCTAATGCTGTAATGTTTTTTTAGCTAAATGTACTGTGGATCCTTAAATTTTTTTGTATATTATCATCTGGGTGCACAAACTTTTAGGCCCTGTTTGGGATAGCTGGAACTTGTTAAAAAAGTAGCTTATTTTCACAACTGGTGAAAAGCAGCTAAAAAGTAAGTTGCTTTTTAGTTCATTCTGAGAAGCTGCGAAATAAGTTTGTTGTTTCATTTTGGCACAACTTCTGCTTATTTTTGTAATAAGCTAGAAATAAGCTGTGCCAAACAGGGCCTTAAAATGATCATCTAGGTCCAGGAACTATTTAAGATGGACACCTCTGGTCTGCTCGCCTTAATAAAAGAGATTATCTGATATGATGAGTCTAGTGTGGAAAAAGAATTATTGGCTGCGTAATTAAAGTAAATTTAATTGCAAACTGACGAATTGTTTCATTCCTACACAACAAAGCTACAAGTTCTACTAACAATGCATGCTGCCGCTAAACAATTTTCACTTCTGAAGGCTGCTTACCTTGCAATCGCTTCCTTCATTATAGTTGGTACCCCTTTTCCACATTAGACTCGCAAAACCTAATCACTTTTGATTAAGGAGTATGGACCCCATGTGACCTACTTAAATAGATGATGGACCATATAGTTGTTTTAAAAGTTTGTGGTCTTAGATGAGAATCGATAACTAGTTTAAGGACTCAGAATGCTTTTCACTCTACTATTTTTTTCTCAAATTGATATGATGATTTGAATCTGCTAATGCTCGTACAAAATATTTTATGAATCTATCTGTAATTTGTCACTCAGACAGGGGCGGGGATTTTGTATGCCAATGCTTTGATGTCTGAATCTATAAATAGTTATTTCTGCTGAGACCCATGCAAACCTTACTCTCCTAACTTAAAATCCAATCAATCGGTAGACATGGTTTGGCAAAGGACTCAGTATTGCTGCTGCCCTAACCATGCCTTACACCTCATGGTAGGGTAGCTGTATTGGCTTTTACTTGAGCCCTCTCATGGCCTATGGGCTGGGGCCATCTTACCAACAAGAAAGTAGATGATGGAGTAACTGGAATCATTTAAAAAGTACTCTCAGTGTGAAAAGGCTTGCGAACAAAATCAATCGATTTTGAGAGGTACGAAAAATCAAGCAAGTATTAAAAGACATGTATGTTGCAAACGCTGACATGAGCAACATGTTATGAGTATTATAGTCAATGGTATACTTGTAATATTAGAGTCTAGGATTTCCCTTCTCTAACCTTGAACCCATCTATTATGAATATAATTCATCTCTCTAACATGGTGCAACAGCCAATTAGATTTAAGGTTCCATATTTTTTCCCTTCCACTCTGCACGCCCCTAGGAGAATTCGTTATCCGGCGGTTCCTCACCGCCGCCACAGGCAGCTCTTCCCTGCGTCGCTTCAACCTCATGCACAAGCTCTCCACCGATGTTCTTCCCCAGCGTGCTTTCCCTTGGTCTGCTCTCCCTCGGCGAGCCACCCCTGGCCACCGAGTGGATCGCTACCCCCGGATCTGGTCAGTTCCCCTGCTCCTGGCTCCCTCCTGATCTGGCTACTCTGCGCCACCCGGCTCAGCTGTGTTGCGGCCCTAAATTCATCACTTTGGCTCTACTACCCACTATCGTGGCTCGTCCCATGCCATGGGGGGTGACCACCCCCACGCTGTGCCACTGTCCCGCTGCCACGAACTTGGATCGTCCCTGCCAGATGCATGCCTCACGCTCCTCGCTGGCATGTTCTACATGCTGGGCACTGCAGCTATCCACAGTACCTTTTTTTAAGGTGTACAGCAGGGGAAACCCCCTGCTGTGGTAGATATTATTAAGATATAGTTAAAAAATAAGCTGTACATGACGAGGGCAAAAAAAAAAGGGCCCTCCAAACAACAAAGAAGAAAGAATGCTAACTGTACAAGCTGAGCCAATCAAGAAGGGGGGAGGGGGTACGATTTTCCTCCTCCCAGTGACAAGACTGGAATGACTTCATTATAGAAGGCAGTTTTCCACCCTTGAAACGGCCATCCACAGTACCTTGTTGCAGATCCACATGTACTAAATTCATCCCCCTTCGTCACGAAATCATGAACTTCTTCAGTCGGATCTGCCTGCCAGCGGCTGCATGCCATGAGATGGATGCAATAGTGGCTCTGTTAGTGGTCCATGACTCTTGGCAGCAGCTTTGAATACTTGTACCTGACGCCATCTGCTCTTAAAATAGAACTTGGAGGTTTACCACCAACAATCAGGAATATCTTCAGATTTCCTTCCGCTCACCGCGGCATTTCGTCCTAAGCGTGCCTGCTGTTGCAGTTGTTATTCCTTCCCTTGCATAGCCCATGTAGAGTCCTCTCCTTGGTCTGCTTTTGGATCTACAGCTCATTTGTTTAGATTCCATTTTCTTTGCATTCCATGTAGGCTTAGTCATTGCCTTCCGTTGTGTCCATCATCTTTGTTCCTCTATACCATGAGAGTCCACATATTCCTGTCTATCAGCCACTATCCTTTTTATTAGCCAAACTTATTTGTTTGGTTAATTTCATGGCCGTCTTTGGTATCATTCTGCAATCGAGATCTTCCTGTAGCATTCCTTATCTTCTTTGTTTGACGGCTTCTGCTAAATGATCTAGGCTGTTGCAGATTCGTTTGTTGGAAAGGAAACCGTAGGATACGAAATCTATCCGATGGTGGTTAGGATATGCCATAGTAGTTAGTTAGCAAAAAGGGAGATCTTTTAGTTACTCTCTCTATCCCAAAATAAGTGTCTTTCTAGATTTTCAAACATCTACCTTTGACCATTCCTCTTATTCCAAAAATTTGTGAAAATATTAATTATTATATTATGAAATGATTCATTCTTAGAATACTTTAAGCAAGACTTGTTTGTTTTTGTATTTTTGTAAATTTTTTATATAAGACGAATGGTCAAATGTTGATTTCTTAAAGTAAAAAATGCCACTTATTTTTGGAGGGAGGGAGTACTTAATTTGTTAGTTTTCCTACTTGGATTAGGATTCAGATTAGATAGAAACGGATTTATAAATAATAGCCATCATATTGTAATCATTAAGGAGGAAGAAGAGACTAGGTCCTCCTTATGTCGTGGGCTAAGGCCCTCGGCGTCGTGCCACAACAGGGGCACTCTTTTTGTCATCTTGTCTTCTTTGTAGCATTAGTGATAGCATTGTCTTGTTATCCCTCACTGCTTGATCAATGACATTCCTTTCATGTCACTGTTATGACTCCACACATGTGCTTCCCTATGCACTTCTTCGGCTTGGCTTGTTGAAATTTCAAGACTCCACTCTACAATGACTTTGAAGAGTTGATTTTGGATGTAATATGTTTAGCTAAGTTTTATTGGTACTTAGTGTTCTCTTCTACAAATGATACGCCTTGCATTTGAGGGGGGGTGTTAAGGGTATTATATTATAGTCAAGGATATACTTGTAATATTGTAGTCTAGGGTTTCCCTTCTTTAGCCTATATATATGTACCCCTTGGCCTTCATTGTACACTGAACCCATCTATAATGAATACAATCCATCTCTGACATCACCAAGTTTTTTGGGAAAAGCTTCAGTGCTGGCCTGTGATATACGTAGAAAGCAAACTGTTCTCAACCATCATGATCAGTGTTAGATTAGATTTATCTTGCAGTTGTCTGCAAATGATTGTACTAAAATGTTCTTTTTGGCTCATTTATATATGACTTCAGCTGTAAGATCTTTTCATTTTTTAGTTCCCATACTTGCCATATGAATTCCAAAAATATAAGTTTTTTTTTCACAGCACACACTGATTTTCAGTTGATTTACAACTTTAATTGGTCCAAGTAGCGCCAAGTAGCATTCCTAATTGTTGGTAGTAAACCTCCAAGTTTACCGCCAACAATCAGGAATGCATTTTTCTTTTGGTGGTCAATATGTAGTTTTTTATGTTTCCACATGTAGTGTGTTAATAAAAGGGAACAATCATTCACACCATGTTTTCAATAATGTTGTTCAGATTGGTTATCCTTCATTGTGTTTGCTTTTCCTTAATATTAATCCGATACAAACAATGCCACTGCAGGCAGCAGCCACTAGAGCCTCCAATGGAATGGCACAACCAATTTCAGCCCCAGCCATGCACCATGCTCAATGGAATGCTCATTTTGGGCATCCTATGCCAAAAAACGTTATGAGGAAAAACACTAAGAAAAAGCCAAAGACTGTGCAACCAGCTCCTTGTGAAGTTTGCAAGATTCAGTGTGATACCCTAGAGGTTCTCTTGATCCATAAGCAGGGGAAGAAACACAAGAAAAATTTGGAGAAGTTACAAGACTCCATCACTCCTAAACCAATAAAGCCTCCAAGTAGCGCCATCGGACCAACTATGCCACCTTCTGCTGCTGATAAGGGTACGGTGCCAGTTGTACAGCCAAAGAAGAAGAAGTGCTCCTCTGCTGCAACCACGGAAGAACTGGAGGTAAAGAAGAGGCGAGTGCTTGAGGCTGGAGCAGCTCAAGGTGAAGTGAAAATATGCGACGTTTGCAATGTTGTTGTCAACAGCCAAAAGGTGTATGAGTTTCACGTAGCTGGGCAGAAGCACCAGGCCATGGTACAGAAACAGAAAGCAATCCAATTTGTGGCCTGATCATTTTTTTTTTCTCTCCCGCTTATTGCTCTCTTGCAGATTCACAACATTCATGTCAAGTATGTAGTAGCTAGGTAGAGTCCACCTATCCTTTTGTTACCGGTCCTGTACTCTCCTTGACATCTGTCGAGTGTCGACCCAAGGTTTGTATGTACTTCTCCAAGATGCTTATGAACATGCTTAGATTACAGATGGATAATTATGATACTCTTGCTAGCTTAGCTGCCTTTGGTTTTAGGGACAAGACATACAATGATTTTTGCTTAGCTGTTTAATCAACAGGTTGCATAGTTCTTTGCTAGAAGTATGCAAACATAATTTTGATATCATTTATAGATCTTGTTTTTTTATGAAACATTTTAGATTTGTTGCGTCGAAACAACACATTAAATTAGTCTTACGAAAAAAAGCAGGAAATCAAAGTAGTTAGCATGACTTCTGCTGTCAACCAATTGTTCAATCTATTGCACTCATTGGAATAGTTGCATATGTTCCCACCGAGAATTGCTCGCGCTGTATGTGACTGTTGCATATATTGTGCTTAAAAATATGTTTATGCCAGTCACCAAGTACCTTTAGATCCTCTTTGTTTGGGTTGTAGCGAGCTTTTTGAAAAGCTAGTTGGTGGTCACATGAAAAGTTGGTTATTAGCTTTTTGAATATATATTTGACTTATTTGCATACCAAAAGTTAGAAAAGCAATTTTAGATTACCTTTTCAGCTCGAGTTAATTTTCTCAAAAGCTAGATTTTTAGAACTCTGTTTGTTTAGATTTGAGTTTTCAGCTTTTTCAACCAACTTAAAAAGATAAAATATGATATTCTCGCCTTCGATTTTATAGAGGTTTGTCCTAGTTAACTTTATTAAAGGTCAAGCGATGTTGGCTAGGCTTTCCTAGGGTAAGGGCACTTCCAATGGAATATTAATGATAGTTTCTATCTTTTGTTAATTATTTTGATAACTACTGATTTTTCTATTTTCTTATGTGACAAAAAAATCATTTTCTATTTTCTTGCATGCTCTATAAAGATAGGTTTGTTCACTTCTGGCAAGAATATACGTAGCCTTCTTGAACATATCGATGCTACTAGTCACTTTGTCAGAGAAAACGTTGCCACAAGTCCATTTTACTCCCTCTCATCCAAAGTCAAATAAACTTTTAAACTATGTTATG
>BCLG01000239.1:144755-170503 GCA_001602295.1 Zoysia matrella | reverse complement strand
TGCAAGAGAGGGTAAGTTGACTGAAAATCACATTTTAACAGGGTATTAACTAAAATATAGCTTAGACGTTATTTGAACTTTGACTTGTACTTGAGTGAAGTAAATTGAATTTTATTAAAAAAATCAAACAGTTTAGCTCTCTGAGTTATTCTGAGCTACTAGTAACAATGGACAGTGACATTGCAAGCATGTTGCAGCGGGGATGACTTCCTTGTTTTGCTTCATATTATTGGAACAAAGGAACAGAAGCATAAGAAGAAAACGTGAAAAAGAATAAAATCATTACGCAGTACAGAGGAATTATTAATGTGCATTATCCAACACTAGTCTCAATGTCCATACTAATGCTACAATCTAAAGAAAAATATTAACTTAAAAAATAATATATTAATATTAAAATGAATTTATTTTATTTTCTAACAACTTTGTTTGGATCTCGTATATTTGTTTTGGATAGTTATGTTTTGTTAACTAATGAGCCCAAAGTTTGGGAGATTCGCAAGAGCTCATCCGTTAAATTTGCAAATAGTGTCTGTGAAGAGATTTCATCCATCAAATTTGTAAAAAAGAATAACTCTGCGTGTATTTTCTATGTATACATAGTGTGATTCATCTCTGTTGATGACATATCTTTTGGTGACTTTTTATTGTGTGTACATAAAAAAGAAAATTTGTGCTTTTTAAGACTAGAGATTAACAATAATCTAAACTTGCTACTAGCGACCATACGTGAAATAACCATGAGCCTAGTTGTTGAGAAGCCTCAGTAGCACCTCTCAGTTACTAGGTTGGACTCCCGCCTATAGGAGTGAATTTAAGGATGAGTAAAAAAAATTCCCTCATTAGTCCCACGTCAAAATAAAGGTTTAAGGCCCAACCTAAGTCGTTGGTTGTTTTCACACGTACCGCTATATAAGAGCAACCATAGTATAAAAGTGGTCTATAAAGAATAAAAAATTGCTATGAATAAAAATAATCATTGTGAAGTTAAGTTCATTGGGAGTCCATAACAAAAGCTACTCATAAGCTTACGGACTGCCTGGAATGAAAAATTATTTTTCTTCTACCCTTGCACTATAGCACAAGTTTCAAGAACCAATCTGAACTATTTTCTAATATTTTCTTGTGTCGTATGTTTATTGCACACATTGTGAAGCTGTACATAACTAAGAACTGTTGATAATAGGTCTCACCTAATAGACTACATGGTTACCTAAGGGTTAGGCGGAGGTTCAGGAGTTTTTTTTTTGAACCGTGTGAGAAGATATTTTTCTTAATGCAATATAATACTACAGTGGTTGTCTTATCTTCTGCAGGTTGTGTTTTTACCAGCGATCTATATCACAAACACAACTTAGTCTTTAATAAAAGAAAAAAGTCCATTTTACTTCCCTAAACAATTCACTTAACTGCCTAAACAAAATTTTAGTTCACTTTACTCCCTCAAACTATTTATATTAGTGCAATTTACCCTCTTATGCAATTTATCTTTTTTTATTTCTCTTTGTACAATTTGAATTTGAAGCTCAAATTTTTCATGTGACAGAAGATGTCAATCCCTGTGTTAAAAAATTTAGACTATATTTTCAAAAATAATATTCATAGTTTAATAACATCTAATAGTATCTTAACAACCTGCATATAAAAATGCATATAATAGTATCATAAAAAATTATAACATATTTTCTTAATGTTGAGGCTATTATAATTTACCTTTATACAAAGTTTGAGCTTCAATTCAAATTCTACAAAGAGAAACAAAAAAGATAAATTGCATAAGGGCGTAGATTGCATCAATTTGAATAGTTTTAGGGAGTAAAGTGAGCCAAGATTTTGTTTAGAGGGGATAAATGGACAAAGTGAATTGTTTAGAGAGTAAACACAGGAATGTGAACACATATGATTAGTAAGAGAAATTATTTTCCACAGCCATACATATTCATAACTGAAGCTTCATTAACCGAAATTGATTCCCAAGCTCGGAAATGAAAATTGGTACCTTAGAGAAAATGGCAGCTGCGAAGTTGGAACACGCATAGGGGAGCCGATGTGGTGTGCGGCCAGCCGCTCGATGGCACCCACTGGAAGGCCGTGTGGCTCACGTGCAAAAAGTGGTGTGGCGTCGTGTGAGATATGATGTGGGACACCCCTGTGGTGGGTAGGAGAATGGGCATGCAAGACGATAAGCGGATTTTTTCAGTATCACCTGCAGTTAGGTGTCATCTAAGAGCCGTTAGATTTAACATATCAACGGCTCAGATCTATTTCGATCCGAACCTACGAGTTTTATTTGCAGGGAGCCTATTTGTCATGGACATAGTTTTCACCAATTGACTGCAAATGATGCTGACTTTTTTTCATGCAGGATGGCACGCTCTCAAATGACCGAGGGCGGGAGGCGGGAAGGCACAGTTGCGTAGGAAAGGAAACATCATGAGGAGGATGCAGATAGGACACGGATCGGACCCCTCGCAATGGAAAGGAAACCAGGTTTCTCTATCGTTATTTCGCTGGTTTCTTTGCACATTGACCTTCTATACTCTCTCTCTCTCTCTCTCTCTCTCTCTCTCTCTCTCTCTCTCTCTCTCTCTCTCTCTCTCTCTCTCTCTCTCTCTCTCTCGTTTTATATATATATATATATATATATATATATATATATATATATATATATATATATATATATATATATATAGTATCAATATTCTATAACTGACTACAGAATAACAATTTTGTAGGCAGATCCATCCTGCACCAGATAGACCCACCCGCAACAAGTCCTTCCCTGATATACCGGTTTGGCCGTTGACTAAAGATCCGTACCAGTTGTACAGGCATCAATCGACTGAGCAGTTGGTCATTCTATGTTAGATTCCGCGGCATGTAGGATGGCTCGGCACGGTCTATTGCTAGCTGAGAGGAACGGTGCTCACGGGTTGTTTTCCAGTGTGTTGACAACCAAAAATTGCACTCATAGAAAAACTAGAAGTTTCGGTTTCGGCATAAACCACAACCGGAGTATCTGTCACCTCGCCGGACTCTCCGGCAAGCCCTCTCGGGTTTCCACCTCACAGAGCACCGAAGTGTCTGATATAATGTCGGAGTCTCTGGCAAGTCCTCTCGGTGCCTGAGGGACAAACTGGAACTTTCAGTTTGCCAAACCGAAACTTTTGATTTTAGAGAAAACAGGATTTGCCCAAGCCAAGGACTGACTCGATTTATCCATACTGTTGACGTTTGAATATGTTTTTCATGCCACACAAGCATGATGAGATACATTGACTGATGAAGGTGCTGAAAGATGTGATGAAATGTCGGGGGCTCGAAGAATGGAGGCAAATGTTGATGTTGAAGATGCACATGGAGTTACAGGCCTCGAGACTTTCAATATAGACGTCAAGACTTAGTTAATTCAGACCCCGACAAAACCGAAAGTTCCGCTTTTGTAAACCGAAAGTTTCGGTTTTCACAAATTTTTTGAAACACTTTCAAATTTGATTACTTTCTGATTTGTTGGAGTCACCGGCTCTCCACGGAGACCACCCCACCTCTATAAAAAGAAGGCTCACGGCCGATTGACGGGATCCCAATCGAACTTATCAATTTACTTCATATGTTTTGACTCTCCAAACTCTAGCCCCTCTCTCAACCCCGTTTCTCTTCTTCTCCTATCCCAGTGGCGGTGAAGAGGTTTTAACTGGCCTGACCGAGCCTAGAACAACCCTAGGAAGTCTTCGTCTATACAAGGTCCCTCCCGGACGTCGATAACCAGGTGCTGCTGTGAACCAGACAAAACCGAAACTTCCGGTTTGCCATACCGGAACTTTCGATTTTCGGGATCTCACCGTTTTGCTTCTGCACACGGACGTGCGCGCTTGTGTTGGCCCGATCTGAGCGCCAACACACTTTTTGGCGACTCCGCTGAGGACGAAAGATTCCGGTTTCATCAAACCAAATCGTCGTTTCCATAACATGTCTTCCGAGATCTTGCCATCAAACATCGTCATATCGTCATTGGAGGAGCTGTCTGAGGAGGCCCGCAAGGCGTTCCTAGAGCGCCAAATGGCCCTCGAGGAGCAGTACAAGGCACGAAAAGATTAGGAGCTTCGCGAGTACCTAGCATGCTTCAAGAAGGATCGTCAAGGGGCGATCTCTCAAGTGAGAGAAGTCGTTCTTCCCGCCGTCCACGACGACGCAGCCACGGATGTTGCCGAGTTGAGCACTTCTGCTTACTCCCCTGTCACCTTTGAGGACCTTTCACACTACTTTGCTGACATAAAAAAGGTCTTAGCTAATGATATGCAACACATGATTCAAGAAAACGTGTCTAAAACATTGAAAAGCATTGGTGTTGCATCATCTACTTCTCATGTTGCGCATGTAGATCCATCTCCTAGTTCATCGGCGCCAAATGCATCTAGCGTAGAACAACCATTGTATGGCATGCCATTGAACTCCTTTAATGGGCAATCTTGTTTTTCATCTCATGTGCAAACTAATGCAATGGTAGTACCACACGCTAACATAAAGCCAATTAACACCATCCCCAATCCGGCTAGTAGCCGATTGAATGAATTGGCTAACTTTTTTCCTCCATATCGTGCCGTAGCGTATAGCACTCCACCTATCCTACCTACCGGTACTAGTGTTCCTCATAGTTCTATACCCAATGAACAATTTAATACCATGAGAGCGAACATGAACCCCTCACCACAATGCACACCTCGTAGGGCGCCTATCACTAATATGGAGGAATGCATTGCTTTCATTAAAAAAGACTTGGGCAAACAATTTTGGGAAATGCTAGGAGTAGACATCAAGGGGAGAGACCAAATTTATCAAAAACCATACCCTTCATACTTTGATTCGGTCCCATACCCTATGGGATGGCGTGTTCCTGATTTTGTAAAATTTAATGGTGAGGATAGTAAGACCACTTGGAAGCACGTAAGCCAATACATTGCTCAATTAGGAGAGGCGGTTTCTAGTGATGCTTTAAAGGTGCGCTTATTTTCTTTGTCACTCACCGGAACCGCCTTTTCATGGTTTTCATCTTTAGTCTCAGGTAATCATTAGAGCGTAAAGTTCATGATCATTTTTACACCGGGGATAATGAGTTGAAATTGCTGCATTTGACTTCGGTTAGGCAAGGTAGGGATGAATCCGTTGCTGATTTTATCCATAGATTTAGAGATGTAAAAAATCGATGTTTCAATTTGACGATCTTGGAAAAAGACCTAGCTGATCTTGCTTTTAATGGTTTGCGGTCTCACCTTAGAGAAAAGTTGGAGGGACATGATTTTCTCACTCTCACCCACCTCCAACAAAGAGCTTCGGCCTTCAAGTTGGAGGGACATGATTTTCTCACTCTCACCCACCTCCAACAAAGAGCTTCGGCCCAAGAAGGCCGAAGCAAAGAATTAAAACATGACCACAAACCACGTCATAATATGCATGTCATAGAATATGATTCGGAGAGCACCAATGATGAGTCCAATGACATGCTTGCTGCTGAATTTGTTTGGCCATCAAAGACCAAGTCTCTTGCTTGTGATTTGCTCAAACGGATTCATAAGAATCGTAAAGACGATGTAAAGTACACCTTCGATGTAGCTAAATGTGATAAGATATTTAATGAGTTATACAGAGGTGGTTACATTAAGATTGCTTACATTGCCTTCGGCAGAAGAATTAAAACGAAAGACATATTGCAAGTGGCACAACTCTTATTCTCATGCTACTAATAATTGTAACATTTTTCGTCGACAAGTCCAATCGGCTTTTAATGAGGGACGATTGAGTCTCAAAGAGATGCAAGTGGACAAGCACCCTTTCTCGGTGAACACCCTGGACATCAATACCAAAGTGTTGATTCATCCAAACGAAGCCGATACAACACGAGGAAAAAATGTGATCTTGGGTGAAGAAAGACCTCTCCCGGCGGGAGAGAAAATTATTCCAATGAAGATTGCATTGGAAAAGTCCCCCGATGGCAGAGAGTCCATCAAAATCACCATAAGTGGCTCTGCATCTGGGGGCTGGGGGCAAATAAAAAAGAGCGAAGAAACGGTTGTTGCTGCTGGCCAGGAAAAACCGGAACTTCCGTTTTTCCAAACCGAAACTTTCGGTTTACCCCAAAAAGCCCGCATGATCAAGACAAAGAATCCTGAGGTGAGCAAGTGTAAGGTGAACCAAGGGAAGGCCGTAGACAGGAAGAAGGAGCCCAAGAGCACTTTGACCGTCTAATGGCCAAATACAAAAATCAAAAGGCCGATTCTAGCAATCGGTCCACAAAAAGGCCAAGATCACCATGGCGGGAAAATAGTCCGCCAAAGGAGACAAGGAGGATAATGCATGTTCCTAGGCCGGCTCCACCCCCAGGGTTTGGAATGCCGCCACCATGGTGCCCTCCTATGCCATTTTCGCCAGTTCCGATGTGGAACCCATTTGTGGGAGCATGGGTGCGTATGCCACCAATACCTCCTCCATCTTTTCATTCGGGATGGAATGCACCCAAAGAGAGTGTATTTCAGAGTCTATATGGTTCTGTGAACAACCGATTTAACAATCTATCGGTCAATGGTGAAGAAAACAGGGCTGGTTCTGCTCATCAGCAAAACCGAAACTTCCTGTTTCTCTTGAAAAGCCAGTTTCTCCCCCAAGACAAGAGTGGCGTATTAGAAGTGAAGGGGAGAGTAGCAAGCATGTTCTTGAGGTCCCTGGAGGTCAAGGGGCAACATCTGGTGATGTCATTAAAATTGGCATGACCGATCTTAAAATAGTGGGAACTTTTGATGGGCCGATCAAGATAAGAGATCCGGTCCAAGATGAAAATGTTCCACCACCTTCTGAAAATGTGAGAGGGCCTACTCAATACACCCAGCCGAAGTGAAGTCCCTCCGGTGTTACCCGCACTTAAAAGAGAAATCTTCAAAGGTTGCGCCTCCGAGAGAAAAAGGAGCGGGAGTTAGAAGAAATGAGGGATGAGGCTTTCAATGAAGTCAAACCTATGATGCCTTAGGATAAGCAGTGGAAGATGAAGGGCAAGGCCGAAATTCTGAAGGAGCCGAAGATCTTAACTTCGGAGCCTGAAAATTTGGCTCTGCCAAAACCGGATGTTCCAGTTTTAGAACCGAAAGTTTCGGTTCCTGCTAATTCTGTGCAGGCCGAGGATTCTACTGCTCCTTCTTCGACTGGTGATGTTGACATGGTGGACTTCGACGATGATGACCTTCAGGGCTACGAGCCTACGCCTCCTCGAGATGGTATGGAAATTAATACTCTTTGTTTATCTCTTTCTGATTACTCTCTCGTTGAAGAAGAAGAGCTCATGGCACAATTTGACTTCGGGCCGAAGAACGATGTCTTCAAAAAGCCCAGAGAATCGGATAACCATCTGAAACCCCTCTATGTTAAGTGTCATATCGAGGGCACACCGATTTCTCGCATGCTTGTGGATGGCGGTGCCATTGTTAATCTAATGACATATTCTTTGTTCAAGAAGTTAGGTAAGGCCGATGACGAGCTCATTTGGACCAACATGACTTTAAACGGTGTGGGAGGAGGAGACCCTATTGAGGCTAAAGGAGTCGTTTCTGTGGAGCTCACCATTGGGAGCAAGACCATGGCCACCGCTTTCTTCGTCGCTGATGTGCGTGGGGCTATAGCTTGATTTTAGGGCGTGATTAGATTCATGCCAACAAGTGTGTCCCCTCCACACTTCATCATTTCTTAATCCAATGGGTTGGTGATGATGTGGAAGTTGTTCATGCGGATGCATCGGCTTGTATTTCTATCGATTTATGTTCTTTACCCTATGATACCGTCAAGTGCTTGACCGGCTTAGACTTGACGGATTATGATTTTTTTAGTGTCACTAGGGATGGTTTTGTACCAGTCAATGTAAAACCGATGTAAAATCGGCTCAACCATATAATGTGATTTGATGGAGTCCAATCTTTAATGGTTACAAAAGAGAGTGGAACACTATCGGTCCAATGCAAACGATATGTGCGAAGCTATCGAGGAAATAGAAGATATGGACAACTTAGGACAAAGATTCACATCAGCTAATGCTCTTGAAGAGGTAAACCTTGGCAGCGATGATAATTTAAGACCAACTTATATAAATAAAAATCTGAAAGCCGATTATAAGGTGAAGCTAATCGGTTTACTAAAAGAATATGTGGACTGTTTTGCATGGTCTTATAATGAAATGCTCAGGTTGAGCTGCGAGTTAGTTGAACATCAGCTTATGATAAAATCTGGTTTTAGACCTTTTAAACAACCGATGAGGAGGTTTAACCCAAATATGCATGATCGGATTAAATAAAAAATTAACCGATTACTTGATGTAAAATTCATAAGACCTCGCAGGTATGCAGAGTGGATATCCAACATTGTGCCGGTGGAAAAGAAGAACACCGGTAAGATTAGAGTTTGCATTGATTTCAGAAATTTAAATAGAGCCACTCTTGAAGATGAATATCCTATGCCCATAGCCGATATGTTGATTAATGACGCTTCCAGCCATAGAGTTATTACCTTTCTTGATGGTAATGCGGGATACAACCAAATCTTCATAGCCGAAGAGGATATGTCTAAAACTGCTTTTAGATGTCTCGGTTTTGTAGGATTGTTTGAGTGGGTTGTTATGACTTTTGGATTAAAGAATGCGGGTGCCACATATCAAAGAGCCATGAACTTTATCTTTCATGATTTACTTGGTGTTATCATGAAGATTTACATAGATGATGTGGTGATCAAATCGGCCACTTTAGACTCTCACTTTACCGATTTGCAACTTGTCTTGGATCGAATGCGTCGTTTTGGTTTGAAAATGAATCTGCATAAGTGTGCTTTTGATGTATCGGCCGGGAAGTTTTTAGGCTCTATAATTAATGAAAAGGGCATAGAGGTAGATCCTAAGAAGATAGAGCCAATTAGGAACGTGTAAGCGCTTACTTGTAAGAGAGAGTTGCAAAGCTTCTTAGGAAAAGTGAATTACTTAAGGCGATTCATTTCTAACTTGTCGGAGAAGATTAATGCATTTACTCCTATTCTTCGGCTAAAGAATGAAGCCGAATTTACTTGGGGGGGCAAAACAGCAGGAAGCGTTTGATAAGATCAAGGAAAACTTGTCTTCGCCGCGGGTCCTTAGGGCGCCCAAGAGTGGGGTTCCTTTTCGCCTCCATGTTGCCGTGGAGGATAAGGTGATTGGTACTGTTTTGACGCAAAAAGCCGAAGGGAAGGAGTGTGTGATCGCCTATGTGAGCCGGAGATTGGTGGAGCTGAAACAAGGTACACTTTCATTGAGAAATTATGTTTTTCCTTTTACCATGCTTGCACAAAGTTGAGACATTATTTATTATCTAGCATTTGTGTAGTGACATGTCAAACCGATGTCATTAAGCATATGTTGCATCGATCGATATCTAGTGAGAGACTCGGTAAATGGGCATATGCTTTAATCGAGTATGATTTGGCCTATGAGTCATTAGAATCCATGAAAGGCTAAATTGTTGCTGATTTTATTGTTGAGCATCAGATTGATTTAGACCACAATCTAGATACGAATTACTTAGCGTTTGCCCTTTGGAAAATCTATTTTGATGGATCGGTTTGCAAAGAAGGTCATGGTATAGGGGTGGTGCTGGTTTCTCCTCATAATGCATATTTTGAATTTGTAAACCGATTAGATTATATTTGCACCAACAATCGGGCCGAGTATGAAGCAATGTTATTCGGCTTGGAAATGCTAGAATCCATGGGGGTGAAGCATGTGGAAGCATTTGGTGACTCATTGTTAGTACAGCAAGTTGCTGGAGTTTTTCAATGTTTAGATGGGTCATTGAATACTTGCCAAGATAGATGCCTAAATATTATTAAGAACATGAAGGATATTCATATACATCATATCCCTAAGCAAGAAAATGCTAGAGCTAATGATTTGACACTGCAAGCATCTGGTTACAACATTAGTAGAGAGAGATTTGCTATTCTTGAGGAACCGATGATCAAAAAGGACAAAACCAAAGTTCTGAAAAAACCGAAAGTTCCGATTTCTGGTTCCAGAAGTCCCGGTTTTCTCTGTGTTGAACCTGGAACACTTGAAAAACCGGAAGTTCCAGTTCGTGATTTTGGAAGTTCTGGTTTTCACAGAAAGTCTAAAAATTCGGCTATTGACATTTCCAACCATGAAAGGGCTGAATTAATGGATTGGAGGACTCCTATAATCGATTATCTTACTAATTCAGGACAGAGAGTTGAGAGAAAGGTTCGGCACATGGCTTTTAAATATGTCATGATCAACAATAACTTGTATCGCCGAACGGGAGACGATTTGCTTTTGAAGTGTCTAGGTGACGATGAAGCCAAGGTGGCCATAGGTGAAGTTCATGAAGGCATTTGTGGTACGCATCAATCGGCTCCGAAGATGAAGTGGTTATTGAGGAGGGCCGGATTCTAATGGCCAACAATGATTGCCGATTGCTTTCACTACCACAAAGTGAGGAGTTTCAGAAGTTTGAGAACATTTAGATGGCACCCGCCGCTGCAATGCATCCTATCATCAAGCCGTGGCCGATCCGAGGATGGGCCTTGGACTTCGTGGGTCAAATACATCCTCTCTCTTCGAAAGGACATCACTTCGTGTTGGTCGCCAAATGGACCGAAGTGGTGGCACTCAAGAATATGACACATCAAGAGGTAATAAGATTCATCACCGAGCATATCATACATAGATTTGGCATTCCACAAACTTTGATCACGGATCAAGGTACTTCTTTTGTTTTCGGTCAAGTGCGTTAGTTTGCCGAATCCTATGGAATCAAATTGCTAAATTCATCCCCATACTATGCTCAGGCTAACGGGCAAGCCGAGTCTAGTAACAAAACTTTGATCAAGCTCAACAAAAAGAAAATAGAAGATAACCCTAAGAGATGGCATGAGATCTTGTCGAAGGCTTTGTGGGCTCATCGCATTTCTAGACATGGAGCCACTAAGATTACACTTTATGAACTTATTTACGGACAAGAGGTCATTTTACCCGTTGAGGTAAATCTAGATGCTTTTAGGATAGCCAAACAAAATAATTGTCTATAGATGAGTATCATGATTTGATGATAGATAATATTGATGAGGTGACCGACAAGAAATTAGAAGCTTTAAAGCCATAGAGAAAGACAAAGCCCGGGTTGCTAGAGCTTACAATAAGAAAGTAAAAGCTAAAACTTTTCATTTGGGAGAATTAGTTTAGAAAACAATTCTGCCTATTGGCTCTAGGAGCAACAGATTTGGGAAATGGTCTCCGAGTTGGGAGGGACCATATAGGATAGTAAAGATCATAGCCGGGAACGCTTGCATGGTTGAAACTTTGCAAGGGAGCCGCTTACTAAGAGCTTTGAACGGTAGATACTTGAAGAAATACAACCGGAGCGTGTGGCAAGACACTTGAAGAGTACAGGCCGATATTTTCAAATATCGTTGCCTAAATGGCATTATAGCTGGTGTGTTTTGCAAAACCATCGTACTTAGGAATTTTTGGGTTGATAATATGTTTTATAGTACACACGTTTTACCAAAAAACAGGGGGGCATATGTTGATAACCGAAAATTGCACTCACAGGAAAACCGAAAGTTTCGATATGCCAAACTGGAAGTTCTGGTTTTGGTAGAAACCACAACCAAAGTTTCTGGCACCTCACCAGAGTCTCCGGCAAGCCCTCTCGGGTTTTCACCTCTCGGAGCACCGGAGTGTCTGGTACAATATCAGAGTCTTCGGCAAGCGCTCTCGGTGCCTGAGGGACAAATCGAAACTTGCGGTTTGCCAAACCGGAACTTCCGATTTTCGGAATCTTGCCTTTCTGCTTCTGCACATGGACGTGTGCGCGTGTGTTGGCCCGATCCGAGCGTCAACACAGTGAAATTCTTCTCATTTAAAAAAATAAAGAAAATGATCTTCTGGTGCTTTAAAAATGTAATTAGAAGTGAGAAACAATTGTTGGGAGGGGAGAAAAATATATTAAAAAGTGAACAAATTATGTTGAGAAGAGAGAAGAGTAATTTGGAAGTGAGATATGCATCCAGGGAAGAGAGAAAAGTATAATGGAAAGTGAGAAAAGTATGTAGTAAAGAGAGAAAATTATATTGGTAAGTGAGAAAGGTGTGTTGGAAAGTGAGAAAAGTGATTGGAAAGTGAGAAAGCCGTGTTGAGAAGAGAGAAAAATATATTAAGAAGTGAGAAAGGTATGTTAGGGAAAGAGAAAAATGATTGGGAAGTAAGAAAGATGTGTTAGTAAGAGAAAAAGTTATGTTGAGAAGTGACAAAGTTATGTCGGAAACTTTTCAGTTTCTCACTAATCACTTTTCTCTCTTCTCTCACTCCCCAACATATATTTCTTTCCATCACTTTTCTCTCTTCCAACATATCTTTTTCACTTCCCAACCCATATTTCTCACTTTCTATTCATTTTTTTCACTTCCCAAAACAATTTTCTTGCTTCTAATACACTTCTCTCTTCCCAATACATATTTCTCACTTTCCAATCACTTTTCTCTCTTCTCAAAACACATTTATCTCTTTTCAATATACTTTTCTCTCTTCTAGCATATACTTTTCTCTTCCCAATTAATTTTATCTCTTCTCAACATAATTTTCTCAACTCTAAATATAATTTTTATAGTTTGGATAGTTTCATATATTTTTTTCTGTTAAAATGTTGCATGAATTTTTAAACACCCGAAGATGATTTTTTTATTTTAAATAAGAAAAGAAGGCTGTCAACCAACGGTGCGGACGGTTCGATATGTGCCGCGGAATCCAACTTCGTATCCTGATCCATTTTTGGCACGGTCCAGATCTCCTCTTCCAATTCACGTCCTGCGCCACCGCAGTGGCTTCCCACCGTCCATCAACAACTCCCCACGATTTTTGGTGTGATCCATATCTCGCAGAACCTCCAATCCTCGTAATCGTCCTCCACCCATCCGAACCTCCCTCCGATGAAGGAAGCGATTCACGAGAGCATGTCGCTCCTCCTGACAGCATCATCCGCCTCGATGAGCAAGGCATGTCCGATGGCTCATCATCGATGTCATGGGGCTGTAAGGTCCACGTATCTCACCTCCTGGCTTCTTGCAGCTATCAGCCACCTATGAGCCCGTGCGGAAGCGCACCAACACACCGCTGTCGCCGCCTCAGAAACCGGATGACTCCATGCCACAGGCCCAAAGGGCACGCTGCTTCTCGGTTTCAAGAGAGCCGACCCTAGCCCCAACGCCGAGCATGCCTCTGTAGTCGTGTCCCCGGCTCATTGCCGTTCCATAAAAAGGAGAAAGTGCTCGTGACCTGCTCTCACCGCATCAGGTACAGGTTGGCCACCAAGATTCAGAGCCAAGTGCATTAGTGTGAAGTTTTCAGTTTTGTGTTGCGTAATGCGAGGGTTGAACTGGATTGACATTATATGTATTTCAGTATTTTTCTGTCGTCTAACAAACCTGTTTGAGAAAATTATGTAGAAAAATACATTTGGGAACCAGAATGCTACTGCTGAAGATATGGACTGGAGCAGCTCAATGCGGAGTTGAATTATGTTCTTGATTAAAGTAAGAGTTGTCAGTCTCAAAGTTCTGCAGAACTCCATCCTTGAAATGAACGACACTGATCACCCGTGAATTTTGCCCATTCATGTACATTTCTTCATTGTATCCTACCCATCTTTTATCAAGTTTTCTAACCTCTGTTATTTACTTTTCTCAGATTAAGTAAAAAAGAAATCAGTTCCTCCCTCCGTTTCTAAATTATTGTCGCAATTGATTTGTAATATCAACTTTATTATTTGTCTTATTCAAAAATTAATTCAAATGTGTAAAATTATAAATAATGAGCCAAATAACTTTAATGATAAAGCAAATTATAACAAAATATATGATATTCATAAAAAAATTTGAATATGACGAATAGTCAAAGTTGATGTTAGAAGTTAACGGTGACAACAATTTAAGAAAAGAGGGGAGTACATAGAAATGCTTCACTTGTGGCAAGTTTCTTTGCCAGCCCTTATGAATGGTGGGATAACCATGAGTCAAACCGCATGTCATCAGCCCTGAATTTCAAACACAAGGATTCGACCTGAAAAAGGAGCGGTTTTCTGAACCGCTCCTTTAACCTGTGATTCCTTGCGTAAAAAATGGGTTCGAGAATCGATCTCCGCCTCTAATTTTCCATGAGAATCACTAACCCACAGATTAGTTCGAACCGTTTGAGTAGTATTCACAATTCAATAGCTAGAGACGGCACCGCTATCTCGCATGACGGTTGCATCGTGCAGCAATTACCAACATTTTGCTAATTACGTTATTGACAGCAAATCCAATGAAATTAAGGAGTCAAAGCATTCACGGTAAATGAAATGGCCTAGGCGCTTAGCTAATGAAACTTTGGGGAACAATTTTGCAAAAAATGTAAGTATAAAACTAAAAAAATTAATTAAAATACGGAAAGAATTCTCAAATAAAAATGGAAAGCATACATCTTTCATGATTAAAAAAGGGGAATACCAAAAAAAACATAGCAATGAACTCCATCAAGAATCGGAGCCTCATACATCACAATCTGGATCCATTTATCTGCCCAAGCAAAAAATGGTGCCCACCTCTGATGCGGGGGCTTGTCCCATCTTCTCATTGTAGGATCTGGGATAGTTTGACTCGTGGAACCTGAAGAATCGATGGCTCCAAAAACTGCTCGAGCAACCACATGTGACAAAAGATTTCGCCTAACCACACGCTTTGGTCGATGCCTAATCTGAACCACACACGGTACAGGCAATGCTCTTGCAAATCACAAGGAAACACAAGAACAAATGGTAGAGAAACACTCCTAATCCTCAAGGGGGCAGCTACCGCACAACCCTAAGGACAAGAGCACTTGGCTTTTCTCTATTTTCCGAGTTTAATTCGTGGTTCCCTCTTTCAGCAAGGGTTCAAGTTCCATTTATACTAGGAACACCCCTTCTAGTTGGGCCCAAAGCCTTCTCTAATTCGTTCAGCCTGAAAACTCGTGGGCTTAAAGCAGTCTCCACTAAAATGTGCATAACTCTCTCCACACAGCTTCAATGAACGTGCCTTCTGTTGCATATGAATGTACACTTCCAAAGCTTTTCATCCATATATAAAACTTGGGGTGAAACCACCTAAAATGATACAGAAGGCGCCGTGAACTTGGAGGTTAGAACCTGGTTGGGATTTTTTCTCATTTCTCTCATTTCAGATTTGGTGGTTACCACGACCATACTCTTCCTCTCATGCTCTCTTTTTCCACTCATGTTTGGCATGTGTCTCTCACTCACGGATTTGTGGACAACACTGGTGTTTCTCCTTTCTTTCTCACTCTCACTCATTTTCTTTTGCATGTTGCCTGCTATGATTTGAGTGGGAGTCATGGGCAGCATCTTAACACCTTTCCCTTGCCACTTGAAAGCATATGTGTTGGCATGGCCATCATGTATAGCATGCCTATCAAATTGCCACGGCCTTCCCAACAGCAAGTGACAAACTTTCATGGGCAAAAAAAAACACTCAACAGTGTCGGTGTAATCATGTATACTAAAAGTAACCCTCACCATATGTTGCACTGTAACATCTCCACAATCGTTGAACCATTGCACATGATAAAGGTGAGGATGTTTTATCATGGTCAGCCCCAATTTCTCACACATTTCTTTGCTAGCAAGGTTGTGGCAGCTACCACCATCCATTATCAGCTTGATCAACTTGTCTTTTACCTTTGCTTGGGTCTGAAATAAATTGAACCTCTGGGCCTTCTCTTCATCTTTGCCCTGAACACTTAGTGCTTTGGTGACAACAATAGTGTTAGCGGCCTCAAAGGTGTAGTTCTTGTACTCACCATCCTCAAATTCTTGTGCATCATCAAACTTGTTTTTTTTAGCAGGGAGTTCACACTCATGTTCACTAGCTGAATCATATTCTCCTCGCTCCGTAACAATCACTACTCGATTGTTAGGACAATCCTTGAGGACATGGCCTCGGCCTAAGCACTTAAAGTATTGAATCCCACTACTCCTGG
The DNA here is from genome assembly GCA_001602295.1 of Zoysia matrella. Lineage (NCBI taxonomy): Eukaryota > Viridiplantae > Streptophyta > Magnoliopsida > Poales > Poaceae > Zoysia > Zoysia matrella. Next base: position 154,419 of record BCLG01000239.1, on the reverse strand, counting down.
AGCTGGAACTTGATAGAGCAAGAGTCTTTGATGATGTTGGCCTAGCAGATTTCTCTGTGTTTGGTAATGTATTTGATTTCCAGCAGGGGTGAAATGAATATTAGAGTTGGAGCTTGAACCAGATGAAAACATGCCTCGCTCCAAATCAAACCTGGCTGTTTTTTTAGTACTTGATGATGCCTTTGAGCTGAATGTTGATTGCTTCATTGGTTTAGCACCTTCATTTAATTGCCTCTCAGCCTTTTGTGCAATGTGCACTAACTCCACTACATTGTTGTGGGTCTAAAATTCAGCAACACGTTTGATAGGCTGGTTAAGGCCGGAGAGAAAATGTGCTATGGACTGCTCTTCATCCTCATGTACACGTGCTCTAATCATGCCCTGCTCCATCTCTTTATAGTATTCTTGCACAGATTTGCTTCTTTGCTTCAGGTTCTGCAGCTTGTCAAAGAGATCACGTTTATAATGTTTTCTAACGAAACGGGCCCTCATTTCCCTCTTCATGTCACCATTTTTTTCTCTTTGATTCTGGATTTGTTCCCACCAAATAAGAGCATATCCATCAAAGTCAAGTGCAGCCATATGCACCTTCGTTTCCTCCAAATAATTATGCACTCGAAAAATCTTCTGAACCTTCAACTCCCATGTGAGATATGCATCGGGATCAGATGTGCCTTCAAATTTGGGCATGCTGAATTTCAGCTTCTCAAACTTCTCTTCATTGACCTAATCATTGATGATATTATGATGACGCTGAAAGTTGTCATTGCGATGCAACCTACAAGTTGCAGCACCTTCTCCACGTCCATGGCCTCTTCCATGGCCAAAGACATCACCACCCCTTCCTCCTCCACGCCCTTGCCCATAGGCATTCTTTCTTCTTTGCTCTTCCTGCTGCAACCGGGCTGCATACTCCTCATCGGTCTCATCTAGCTTTTCTTCTTGAGTACCCGCAGCACCACTCGCTTTCATGGCCTTCACAACCTCAGCAACTATGCTTGCTTGGATTGAGTTCATGTTCTCGATGAGTTTGTGTATTGAAGTCTTGCACTAGCTTCTGTAGTTGCTCTTGTGTGACATAACCTGTTTGCTCCTCTCCTTCTCCACCTACCATTGTTACTGGACTAAAATACAATAATTCAAGCTTTGTAGTTTTGTGGCAATCACTCATCCTCACATTCTCTTACCACTATAGTTATTATACGTCCTTGCTGAATTGCGAGCTACACGCACCCTGGTGGTAGTAGACACGATAAATGTGATAGATCAAGAGAAATCAAAGTCACAGTGTATCCTAAACATAGGCTTACATGTGGAGCTTGGAAGGAGCTTGGAAGGTTATGTATGTGGGATGCAGACTGAAACTTCAAGCGATTGTAAGGTTAAGTAAGAATCCAGCTAAGATAACAAAGTCTAGTTGTTGAACTGAAAATTATTGAATATGATAAATGTGTATAGCAACTCACACGCAAAGATGGGTAACTTGTTGCAGCCAAGGAAATGAGCCACACTGAAACTTCACTTAAGAACAAAGCTCAATGCTACACAAGTTATGGAGAGACGCTAGCTGATTGCTCACAAAACGAAAGGGGTACAACGTTTGCACCAATGATGACTATATGTGAAACTGAACAATATCAAGCAAAGCTGATCAATATGGTGATCTCAGCACTTAATCTTCCTCTCTCTCTTTTTCTATGTTTTTTTTGTATTCTTTTTGCTACTGAGATCAGCACACCAGATTCTATAACAATGAAGTATTGATGTTCACGCTAACCCTCAATTTCAGCAAAGTGTAAAGCCCATAAGCAACAACTACAGCTAGTGTTCAATGGACTGAGTTGAAATCCTACCCAGGTCATGAAACACTTGGTGTACACAAGGAATAGTTGGGTGCACTCGATTTCAGCAATCTAAAATTTTAAGAACAATTGGGCTGAAACTTTTTGTGGATAAACCAATACCCAACTGTAAGATTCATAAATTGAGTTCACAATATTTAGATAGGACTTGAAATAATCTTTCCAGCGAGCTGAAGAGCACCAAAAACGGATTTCAGATGCAAAAGTTATGCTTGTTTTGGTGTATGATACTCAAACTTCAGATCTGAGCGCGAAAATTTTTCGAGATGAAAATTTGCCTGACCAAGAACACAAGAATGAAGGGAAAACACAAATATTGATGGGGAACAAATGGCAAAAACAGAACAGAGGTGGAAACGAAGGGAAACAAAAAGATTCAACAACCAAACTCGATCTATGGGACTAGAACTTAACCAAACTCACAGAAATTTCAAGTCGGGTTATGGGTAGTGGAAATTTTTGGGATTTTTGGTTTAGGACAGTAAAAAAGGGAAAAATTAATACCAAGATGATGCAGGGGCTTATCCGATCTTCTCGTTGTAGGATCCGGGGATAGTTTGACCCGTGCAACCTGACGAATCGATGGCACCAACAATTGCTCGAGCAGCCACCTGTGACAAAAGATTTCGCCCAACCAGACGCTTTGGTCGACGCCTAACCTAAACCACGCAAGGTAGAGGCAATGCTCTTACAAATTACAAGAAAACACAAGAACAAATGGTAGAGAAACACTCCCGATCCTCAAGGGGCAGCTATGGCACAACCCTAATGACAAGAGCACTTGGCTTTTCTCTATTTTCTAAGTTCAATTCGTGGTTCCCTCTTTCAGCGGGGTTCAAGTTCTATTTATACTAGGAACATCCCTCCTAGTTGGGCCCAAAGCCTTCTCTAATTCGTTCAACCTGAAAACTCGTGAGCCTTAAGCAGTCTCCACTAAAATGTGCATAAATCTCTTCACACAGCTTCAATGAAGGTGCCTTCTATTGCATATGAAAGTAGACCTCCAAAGCTTTCCATCCATATATAAAACTTGGGGTGGAACCACCTAAAATTATACGGAAGGCGCCGTGAACTTGGAGGTCAGAACCTGGACATCTGAACATCATCTCCAACATGCTCCCTTTGCATGTGGATCCTCACTTGTTCTTCAAACCTGAGAACAAGAAATGCATCTCCATTAGGTAGTACATTGTTCTTAGAAGACACATGCTCATGAGTATTAAGGAATAGATTCACCTTATGTTGTAGTTGCTTCACTCTTGCTCTACTCATTTGTCCCTTGTATCCGAGGTTATCTTCCTCAACATGTGGAGTTGGCATGGCACTCGGTCTGAAACAATGGTCTTCCAAAAATAGCTTATGAACTTCACATCACAGTCTAAAACAATGGTCTTTGGCACTCCATGTCGCCTCACAACTTCCCTGAAAAACAAGTCAGCTACATGCGACACATCATCGCTCTTATGATAAGGAATAAAATGTGCCATTTTAGAGAACCTATCAACAAAAATAAAAATTGAATTTCTCCTCTTCTTAGTTTTTGGTAATCTCAAAACAAAATCCATGCTTATGTCTTCCCAAAGGGCATTGGGGGCAGGGAGTGGAGTGTACAAACCGTGGGGTTTAAGTTTTCATTTAGCCTTGTGGCAGGTCATGAACAGTAACTCCTCAAACCTTTCCCCACCGCTCGATCCGTATCGGACAGTCGCCAATGTGACTACTTAAGTTGCAGTCGCTACTGGGACTGCACAGGAACCCGGTCCCATCGGGGTACCTCGTCTCCAACCGCCGGTAGGGGATGATTCGACCCCGGGGGTCGAGCGATTCACACCGCTTTTCAACCGCTTGAATGACGGGTCGACCCGAACCAAAATGAACGGAAAAATAAGGTTCGGTTCGTGGGTTTCTACGGTTCAACCCGATCCGATTTCAGGTTGAACAAGGACACTCTCGAGAAGATATGGCACCACCCAGATGACCCTCCCTTGAACAAGGACACTCTCGAGAAGATATGACACCAGCCAGATGACCCTCTCTGGGTACGAAAGCAACTTGAATTACATGACCTGGGAATAGCAGAGATGGGAGGTTGCAAGGGAGATCATCGCTTGAAAAATCACGATTGGATAGCTCAAGATTTTGGTGACTGACAATGATGAGGCACAGTAGTCTGCAGAAGCATTTGAACAAGAAACATGACAATGTTTGCCAAAAATGAAGGAATTCACCTAGTCACTAGTTGACTGGTTATTTTTAACTGGCTGCATTGTATAGATGATATATTTAGGAGTTAGGACATTGTACAGGTGGACCAAGCTGTACAGTCATTATTGATTTTTTTTATTCAAATGTATCCGTACAGAGGAATAAATTGACAGGCCCTAGTGTGTCGGGTTTAGAGTGTTACTTCATGGGAAGCTTGGGGTCAGTCACTGTTATATGCATGTCATATTTTTTTGCCCCTGTTTTTTTTTTTTTTTAGTTTAGAGGAGACCTTTCAATGATCGACATGGTCACGTTGGTTAAGTTTTGTGATTCAAGAGTAGTAGTTTCCTGCTAGTTCAATGGAAAAAGTATGGTTCTGTAGTTTCTTAGTAGTACGATGAAAGACATCTATTATTCAGATTTGCTCAGCTATGTAATGAAATATTGATCATCAATATACATCATTTAGAATGATCAATCGAGCAAGCAGCTGAGCTTCTTAATTTCCAGGACGGGAGATGAGAGACAGCGATACGTCTACAGTGCGAAATGACTCCCGACCTTCCCTCTCCCGGCGATCCGCCTCCCCACCTCCCTGCACCGGCGGCCCCTCGCCTGCCGGTGGACACCCCAGCCTCTCCCTCACCGGTGGCGCCCCTCACCGGCGGCGCCGCATTCCACCTCCCCCTTGTCTCCCGAAGCTGCGCCCTTCGTCCCGTCAGGTCGCTTCAAGTCCCAGCGGTGGGAGAACTCAAGTCCAACCCTTGACGGCTCGTCTTCCCCGTCACAGCGTCACGCCTTGTGCCTGGATGCCCTGCTAACCTCACCGTCACCTCCTCAGCCAGCGGCAGAGCCGGTGAAGGCAGTCGTCTCTCCGAAGATCCTCCTGCGCCCAGAGGTGAAGCAGTACCCGTCTCGTCCGCCTCAGCTAGATAAAGACGGCTGGCAAGTGGTGCAACGGCGGCGCGCTCGTAGGAGCCTTGTGCTGCCGTCACGTCAGCCTCGTCGACCGCTGAGGATCTCCGAGGCCGATGTTTCAACTGCTTCTCCCCTTCACATCGAGCTGCAGTTTGTCGCCGGCGTACACACTGCTTTTGCTGTCGGGAGCCGGGTCACCGTTCCTATGTGTGTCCTCGGGCTCCTTCAGGGATGAACCAGCGTCCCCAAAAGAATTTGCAATGGCGCATGGTTTCTCTGCAGATTGTTGAGGGCCCAACCATCTCCTCGGTTGCGGCTGGCGCTGGTCGGATGGAGCAGCAAGAAGGCCTGCCCCAGCGTCGCGCCCGTCGTCGACGTCGGCGTTCGCGTCGTTCACCTGTCAACAGTTCATCTACTCCTCCTGGCTCGGACGTCGAGCCCATACCTCCAACCCCAGAGCACATGGGTACGGCGGCTCCGTCCAACGGCTTCAGTGGGAGGAGTAAGCCGATCTGCATTGTCAACTGATCGTCGTGCATGGAGCGTGCTGAAGCAATCTCCGGCGAGCCCTTCTGCTGACGGTGGTGGGCAACCGTCCGGCGGTGCGCGCTCATCAGATTTTAGAAGAGGTCGTTCGATCGTTCAACATCGACTCGACGGCGGTTTCCTTGCTGCCATCGGCCCCGGAGGATTTCATGCTCGCTCTGTCGGATTCGCAGACAGGGTCTACAACAATGGACTTCCCCTGCATGGCCCTGGCTTCACACTGCACGTGAAGCGCTGGTCGTGCTTGGCTCATGCCGACAGTGCAACGCTGCCGACTCTCGTCGACATCACGCTCAGAGGAATCCCGGTCCATGCCTGGGAGCTGGGCACGGCGCAGCACATTCTTGCCGATTACTGCTGGTTCTGTTCTGTAGACCCTGCAACGGCGGCGGGAAGTGATTTGTCTTCGTTCAAACTCACGACAGGGTGCTGGAGTGTTGACCTGATTCTGGCTTATGTCGATTTGTTCATCCCTGAACCTATGGAGCTGGCATCTGAGTAGCCGCCGTTGAAGCGCGGGCTGGTGTACCCCATTCAGTTGGTGGTTTCTCCGGTCCAGTCGCCGGCCGAGCTTCACCCTACACCTCCTTCGTCGCCCGGGGGTGGCCATGGCGGGAGGCACAATCGTCACCGACGCCAGTCACCTTCTCCTAGGACGCCGCCGGGCTCGAGTGATGCGCCAGCTCCTCGGGCGCCGGTGCATTAGCGTCTTGGGCCGCGTCCCGCTGCTTCGGTTCTCGCCACCTCGTCAATGCCTGCGGCCGGTTAACCATGCGTCCCTGCTGCCGGGGACATAGTGTTCGCTCATAAAGGCTAGACCGCTCCAGTTTCCCAGGCGACATCTTCACCTGCGGTGGCTTCCCTCCCTAGCGTGGCAGTCGAGGCGGATCCCGTCGGTCCTCCTGCCGCGCCAACGGTGGACACCCTGGCCCCGACCCTTGCTCCGGGTTTGGGCCCAGAAGCGATTGAGGCCTGCTCAGTTGATGCGCCGTCGGTTGCTCAGGGGCCAGCCCACTCCGAAGCGGCCCCGTCCGTGCCTGATTTTCCATTGTCTTCTTCCCCGCGCGCGAACGGCTCCTCCCCTATTCGTCTGGCACTTCACAGTCTGCCTTCAGAGGACTCTTCAGGCGCGCCTTCAGGGGACAACCCGGCTGGGATTCATTCAACGAGGCTGGCTGCCTCTGCTGCTGTTCCACCTGATCCAGCTCCGGCCAAGGAGTTGCTGGTTTATTCTCGACGTCGCAAGAACCAAGTTGTTGGAAGCAACACAGAGCAGGTGGTCATCCACCAAGACTTTCTTAACAGGCTGTCACAGCTCTCCGAACGCTTGTTGAAAATTCTGGCAAAAGGTTTATCTCCAAGAATGGCACCTTCAACCTCCGCTGTCCCGCCACGTCGCAGTCGCAGGTTGGCAGGAGCTGGAGTGGAATTTCAGATGGAGGACTTAGATCGGAGATCAAAGAAGAAAGTTTTGAGGGCTTTAGATATTATTGGTGAACAGGATGGTATTGACCGAAGAGCTCGGGATCAGTATGAAGCTCTTTTTGGCCAACCCCTTTCAGCTTCACACCTCCATGCCCTGGCATCTTTGTTCAAGTGGTCTCTCCCTGAGCGAGACCTCTTGGTGGTATATGAGGTGTAACTGTGCTGTGCACCTCCCAGTTATTTTGTGGTCGGTCATATCCTTCACTAATGGATCCTAAGAATATTCTTGTTTGGAATGTGCGGGGCCTTAATTCAGTCACTAGGCAGGATTCTGTTCACACCATGTTGGAGTCTTCTCGCTCAGATTTAGTCTGTATCCAAGAGACTAAAATTGCAGGTGTTTCTCGTAGAGTGCTCCTGTCAGCCTTTGGGTCGGATTTCTCAGATTATATTGAACTGCCGGCAGTGGGAGCTAGTGGAGGCATTCTGGTTGACTGGCGCAGACATATTGGCACCACTGGTCTTCAACACTGGTCTTCGCCAGGTTGATGCTCATAGTGTGTCCATTCAGTTCTGCCCGGAGAATGGTACTTCTTGGTGGCTTACATGTGTGTATGGTCCTCAAGATAACGAAGAGAAGATTCTTTTCTTGCAAGAGCTGCGAGATATCTGATCAGCTTGTTCGGGCCCTTAGTTGCTTGTGGGAGATTTCAATATGATTTACAGAGATTCTGGTAAGAATACTCCTCGCTACAACCGTGGTCTCATGGGTCGTTTTAAGCGGCCGATTGATGATCTTGCACTAAAAGAGATATCTCTCATGGTAGAAGTTTCACTTGGTCCAATCGGTAGGATCCTCCTACCCTTGTGAAGCTATATAGAGTTTTTGGCACTATTGACTGGGAGGCTCTTTACCCTAACTGTTTTTTGCAAAGCTTATCTTCGGAGGATTCAGATCACTGTCCCCTTGTACTTGGTCTGCACTACATCAAACAAGGTCGAAGACGTTTTCATTTTGAGTCTTACTGGCCCCAATTAGATGGTTTCCAGGATGTTGTTTTGAATGCCTTGGGTGCTGCGCATGGAGGTCCTACTTCTTGCCCCTTTGCGGTCTTGGACAGCAAGTTCAAAGCGGTTGCCCGCGCTCTGCAAAGCTGGAATGATAAGTCTGTAGGACATGTTGCTTCCCAGCTAGCTATGGCAAGGGAAATCTTACATCAGTTTGAGATCGCCAATGATAAACGGCAATTGTCGGCAGGAGAAACATGGCTGGTGCATAACCTCAAAAGGCACTTCACTGCCTTGCTCTCTCCTCTCTCAAAAGAACCATTGCACGGCTGCGTTCTAGAGTTCTTTGGTTGAAAGATGGAGATGCTAACACCAAACCATTTCATCTTCACGCCCGTCACCGTAATAGAAAGAACTTTATTGGTAAACTAATCTTGGATGATCAAGTGCTCCTTGAACATGAAGAAAAGGCGAAGGCTATGTTTGATTTCTATGATGACCTTCTTGGTGCTAGTGTGGACCTTGTGCGCACCATCAGTCTCACTGAATTGGGTATACAACCTCATGATCTTGCTGCTCTGGATGCTCCTTTTTTAGAGGATGAGGTCTGGAATACTATTAAACAGTGGCCTTCTGTCACACCCCAAATTTCCTAATTTAGAGATGTGAACTTTTCTTCACCAAAATAAAGTAAAATTTCCAATTATATAAATAATTTTAATTATTATTGGTTTGTTCTCAATTTTAAAAGTATTCAAAATTTTCTTGAAAATAAAGTTTTAAATGTTTTTGTCTAATATTATCTTACTTTAATAAAATGATTTTGTATTTATCTTAAAACCAATCTTATTTCATAAAAATAATAATAGAGGTGTTTTCCCTAAATTTGATTTTTAAAAATATGTTTTTAAAACATAATTTTATTGTGAACTTTGATTCTAGTTGGAAACTTTCAAATGAAGTAAAATGAATCTATCTCAAATTATTTCAATGTTTTTGAAAATAATTTTGTAAAATGATTTTTGGTATTTAGAAGCAAGTTTTATTTGATTTAAAAAAAAGAGGGTGCTTTCTCACAATTTTAATTTTCGAAAAGATATCTTGAAAGTATGATTTTTATTATAAAACTTTGTTTTATTTTAAAAGGTTTCAATCATCGTTTGAAATTAATTTATCTCAAATACTTTCAAATATATTCTTCTATTGTTTCAAAATAAAATCATTGGATAAAATAAATTATAATCAATGAAATAAACAAAAGAAAAGAAATAAGGTTTTTCCGAATTTTGGATTCTAGAAACAGATGTCTTAAAATATATTTTTATTTGAAATATTTCAAATAAAGTGAAATGCATTTATCCCAAAATATTTCAAATTAATCCTCTCATTTTGAAATAATCTAATTATAATAATAATAAAGTATTAAAAGTGAATAAGAAAAGGTGTAGAAAGGAAATAAGAAAAAAATCCCAAATCTCACTGGGCCTCTCCCCTCCTCTCTCCCTCCTTTCTTCCCTCCCCGCCGGCCCACCTCCCTCTTCCCCGCGGCCGAACCCAACTCGCCCCGCGCTCCTCCCCTCCCTCCTCTCTTACACGCGGGCCCCGCCCCTTCACCCCCACCCTCAGCCGCCGCCGCCTCCGCCGGCAACCACCGCGCCGTCTTCCCCGCGCATGCGCCAACCGCCGCCGATTCCCTCGGG
>BCLG01000239.1:104373-144333 GCA_001602295.1 Zoysia matrella | reverse complement strand
ACAATCCACCTCGGCGGCCCCCTTTTTTATAGATCCATCAATTCTCGGCCGCTCGATCCAAATTCAAGCATCCAAAATGTGCCACGTCACCCGAATAATCCCATCCATCAAATACAAATCCAACGCATCAGATTTAGCCATGTCGTCTAAATTATACGATCCATTCAATTTGAAATCAAGGGTCCAGATTAAACCAAGTTTTCTGAATAAAAATAAATCAAGTCTTTATTGCGTCAGCATGACATCAGCAAGGTTGGTTAATTAAATAAATTAGGAAAATTAATTTAATTAACTCCAGATTAATCTAATAATTAATAAATAAAAATAATTAAATAATTAATAATATTAATTTGAAGAATAAATTTAATAATTAGTTAATAATTAATTTAATAGTAATAATTAATTGTAATTAATTTAATTATAATTAATTGTGACAATTTTGCAGAAAAACCCCTATACTTATTTTTAATTATAAGTTAGTCCTTGCCTAATGACAATTTTACATTAAACCCCTGAACTTTTCTAAAATTACATTTTAATCCTCAAATAATTTTGAAAATTACAGATAGGTCCTTAGTATTTAATTATTAATTACAGATTAGTCTCTAAACCTTATAAATACCATAACTTTTGATCTGTAACTCTGATTTCAGCAAATATCAAAACGATTATAGCGAAATAAGCTATGCATTCATGACATCATCATACTGATCTTGTTCTGTTTTCTCGTATTTGATTGATTGTTTGTGTTCTCGTGCGATAGGCGACTTCATCTCGGAGCCGCAGTTCGTCGAAAACTTTCAACAGCAGGAGTTCGAGACCGTCGATTTTTACTCTCAAGAGCAGCAAGGCAAGTGTCCTTGACCATCTTGTACTTATTTTATAAAATCTGTATCTTATAGATTGCATGCTTGTGTCAAATTGAATGCGCACCTACTATTAGAAATTCAACTAGTTTCGTTATTATGCCTTGTCGCCCTAGTTTACCTTTTTGTTGGGTAAATTATATGCTTAGCTTGCTGTTGTCATGATGGGTGATATTAACTTGAACTATTGTCATACTTGCTTCATGAGGATTAACGGGTGATTTAATAGTAACTTGGAGATTAGTAATTTGGAAGATATGGTTGGTGTAGGGCTGTGTGCAGAGTTACCGACATTGTCTCTTGGTATGTTATCTTTCCAAATCTAAGGACTGGTTCGTGGAGCGACCACCCATGTGTTTCTGTATAGCCACGATGCTAAGAATGGGTGCGGCCTGACGTAGTAAGTGATGAAAATCAGTTCTGTGCGTGCCAAACGGTGGAGCGAAGAAAGTGGGTGGTGGAGCGGGGAAAGCCGGTTATATCTGGATCCGTCTGGAGAGAGATGTGTAGAGAAGAGAGGGTTACTCTCGAGAACCATTCGGCACAAGAGGGGGCCTCTCGGGTTTTCGGTTAGTGCCCGACGGGTGAAACCTTAGTGGGCATGTACAAGCTGGTGAAAGTCATGAAAAAGCTTTGAAGTGATCTTTTGGCCCTCACACCAAAAGAAGTGTGCGAGTGCTCGGCCAGCATAGACATAATGGAGATTCTTTAGTCCACCTAGAAACAGAGGATGAAATCACTTCTCGTGAAGAATTGTGTACAATATGTGCAGAGTTAAAACTGTCATGACAGCCATACTCACGGTCACGAGCATTGTATGGACCCTCACATGATTTGTGGGATTTTGGTATAGTTTGGTTCTGATATTGGTACTGCAGTCGGGTAGGCTGTAAGTATGTTAGTTTATAGGTGCGATGTCTTTCACTTAGTAAATGGGTGCTTAATAGGAAGTGTGTCTCTATTGTGTGCTTTATGCAAAAGAACCCTATGTTGCCTTTGCTTTATTTTTTATCACATGTTATCTTTTTTCACACTTGCTAAGTACATCCCGTACTCAACCTTGCCTTTATCAATATTGCTTAGTAGAAAACAAAATTTAAGAGAACGTTGAAGACATAAGAGTGGAAGTTTAGGTTTGCCGTCTCTCGAGTCGGCTGCCTGTGAAAGCTGTGCTACGCTTAGTTTTCTTTTTCGCTGCAATTTGGTAATCGTTTTAATTCTCTTTATTCGTGACATTGTTCTGTTTTACCATTAATAAAGTCACTTTATGTGTGAAACTTGATTCCTGGGCACACATAAAGGGTCACTTGGTTTTAGCCTTAAAACCGAGTGTGACACTTCGGACAAGGCTCCTGGCCTCGACGGTTTTACCTGTCGTTTTTACAAGACCTGCTGGCCCATCATCAAGCAAGAAGTTATGGCAGTGCTGTCCGCTGTTTGGAGCAGAAAATTCAGAGGTTTCTCCTCCCTAAACACGGCTTACATTACCCTTCTCCCCAAGAAGGAGGGTGCTGAACATTCTAAGGATTTCAGGCCCATTAGTTTGGTTCACAGTGTTGCTAAATTGGTCTCAAAAGTTTTGGCTAACAGGTTGGCTGTTCGGATGCAGCAGATGGTTTCTCCCAATCAAACTGCTTTCATCAAGGGTCGCTTTATTCAAGATAATTTCATGCTAGTACAAGAGACGGCAAGGTCCTTGCATCAACAGAAGTTACCTCGCTTGCTCCTCAAGCTCGACATCTCCAAAGCCTTTGACAGTGTCTCTTGGCCTTTCTTACTTTCGGTCCTGCAGCACTTAGGTTTTGGACAAGTATGGAGGGATATTATTAGTGGGCTGCTCAGTTTCTCCTTCAACCCAGATTCTGATGAATGGTCTTCCTGGTCGCTCCATTGAGCATAGGCGGGGTTTGCGGCAAGGTGATCCTTTATCTCCAATGCTCATCATTTTTGTCATGGATGTCCTGGGTCTTCTTTTCTCTAGAGCTGCTAGTGAAGGTCTTTTGAAGCCCCTGTCCCCGTGGTTGTTTCATCACTGGATTTATTATATGCTGACGATGTGGGGCTGCTTCTCCACCTTGACTCCTCCGATATTGCCGTTACTCTTGATATTCTTCAGCTTTTTGGTGATGCGTCTGGCCTCCGAACTAATCTTCAAAAAAGCAGTGTTCTGCCTATTAGGTGTGGTGAGTCGGAACTTAACACCCTGCAGCAGCTGCTGCCATGTGAGGTCTCTGACATTCCATGTAAGTACCTTGGTCTACCTCTCTCTTTGATGAAGCTCAAGAAGGAGCACTTCCAGTCTATTGTGGACAGACTAGCTGGTCTCCTGCCATCATGGAAAGCTGATCTCATGACGAAGGCAGGACGTCTGGTGCAAGTCAAATTTGTGATCACAGGAATGCTTATCTACTTGGCAATGGCGGTGGACTTTCTGACATGGGCTATCAAGGAAGTGGACAAAATCCGCAGGGGTTTCCTTTGGAGAGGTCGTAGGGATGCCCAGGGTGGACACTGTCTAGTGGCTTGGAATTCGGTCTGCAGACCCTTGGAGCTTGGTAGCTTAGGAATTTCAGATCTTAAAAGGTTGATTTGGGCCTTAAGAATTGTAACGACCGGATTTTCACTTACCTTTCGATAAGCCCCGATCTCACATGACATTGCCAATTCCAGGAGTTTGGCAATCACGATATCACAAGCGATCAATCAAGAAACCATAACAGAAATATTAAACAAGAAACAAATTAGAAAATAGTAGATCAAAGTGAAGTTATTAGAATAAAATCCTCCAAAGAGGTCCATCGGTACGCAGACCAAAAATATCTCAGAGCGGACATATCTCTATCGTGAATCCAATAAAAGCAACGGCGAAAGCATCAACATGGCGACAGTAGCGAACCTCCTCCACACAGGCTAGCTCGAGCGTAGGAGTGAACGTCACGGGCCGTCAGAGACGTAGTCGAAGTCGAAACTGAGAGTATCCTCTGAAAACAACAAATTAGAAAGCCGTGTGTACGAATACTCAGCAAACCGCGTACTACCTAACAACAATGTATGCATGCAAATGGTTTCAAAGTAAAGGCATGGCTCAAGTGCTAAATGCAAGTTTAAAACATTTATTTTATTTAAAGATGCAAGAAATCTTTATTTTCAAACTTGTCAAATTTTATTATCTTGCCCCGCAGAGATCTCCGTTATCTCGGACGAGGGTTCATTTTAATGCCGATGTAATCTCCTCACTCGGCCACAGCTCAAAGGCCGGAGTCAAAAACATTTGGAAAAGGAGAGAAGAAAGAAAAACAAAACTACTCAACGAGGAGCACAACTCAGGGGGTGTCCTTCCAAAAGGACGTGGCAATACGCATCGACTAAAACTCTGCAGATATTATGCACCTGGACTCACGAGAAGCGTCATCGAGAACTACCGTCGTAGTCCCGACGAACACACAAGACCCGTCCACAAGCTTTAACTGGCATCATCCGTCCTCGAGGATAGGGATCTCAAAAGCCTACGCAATCAAGTCCTGGAGCTGTGAAGAGCCTACCACTGATCAGGTGAGGTATCTCGATCTCATGTGGGGAGTTAAAGCTCAACACCACACTAACACTACACCGCCAACCCACGGGTAAACAACCAGTCTCGGCAAGCTCTAAGATCAAGCCAACTGCCCATACAGGGTAACGTGGTGTGCATAGTTGTCAACTGAGCGTACAAGGCTCGAAAGACTCGGTTCTTAATTGCCGGGCAGGCCATCTCTCCAACCACAACTCCAACAACCAACAAACTCGCCGCCAAGGCCGAAGCCTCCAGTGTACCCGCCACAGGTACTCTCATAGGGACTTTCCGAAAGTCCCCCAGTTTCTCATACTGCCTCCTGCCCCCGCTAAATAGTTATGTATAGTTATTTGCAATACTCACATATTTGAAGTACAGTTCAAAAGCATTTAACACAAATTCTATTTTATAGTGATAGGTGTGAGATAAAAATAAATGCGACTAAGCATGGCTAAGCATAAAAGTAAAATAAATGTACTAAAGCAATCCTAGGGTTAATATTTGTGGAACAGTAAACAAGCACGGCTTAGGAATGTTGCTAGCATATTTTAAAATAGTTGACATGCAAAATTAAGGTTGCAAACAAAACATGCAGTTTAAAATACTGGAAACAAAGTGATCAAAAAACGCGGCTTGCCTGGCAAGTCAGGATCGAAGTCGGGGTCTGGATCGTCAAACTGAGCTGGCTCGCAAAACTCCTCCTCAGGGACAGCAGCTAATCACCACACGAACAACAGGGATTAGACACTAATTACGCGACAAAAAATAGAACTGGAATTAGAATCTAAATCGAAATTACTAGACTAAATGCGCGTAAAACATTCCCCAGAACAACTCTACACAATAATCGCGACGGGACAAATTAACGGGACAATTTCGGGATTAATCGGAGATCAAATGGGATTCCACGGAATTTGCAACAATCGAGACCACGGAATAAAATAGCAATTAATCTAACAATTAATCGGAAAGGAAAAGAAAATTAAGAGAGGGAAAATTCTCACCACGAAATTGGAAATCGGAGAGACGTGTGCTGGAAACGGCAACTCGGCGACGCGCTGGAACGGCGGCTCGGTCACGACGCTGGCTTCCACGCGGCAAGGTCGACAAGGTTCGGGCGACGCGGGAATCACTCGGGCGCAGGACGGCGTGCGGCTCCACGCGGACGTCAGCGACCAGCGCGGCTCCTCTCGTTGCTGACGCGCGCGGAGAAGCGATGAAGCAGCCGACGGACCAGTGAATCACGCGGCGGGCTGCCTTCGGTCCGGTGGTCGTCGCGCGGGGCTCGACGCGGAGATGCGGGTTCCAGCGGCGGGCTCGGGGAAACGGCGCGACGACGACTCGGCACGGAAAACGGGGACAGCAGGAAAGCAGTGCACGGACGAGGTGTCGTCGGGGCGCGGGTCGCCGGTCGACGCGAAAATCCGAGTGGCGGCGCGAGCAGGTGCTCTCAGGCTTGCGGTGGAAGAAAGAAAAGGGAAAAAAAATGGGAATGAGAAAAGGGATTAGGGTTAAGGGGTATTTATAGGTGGGTGAAAATGGAGGGTAGAAATAAATTCGGAAATTTATTGAAAATCGTGAAACAATTAGAAAGGTCGCAGAAATTAATTAGGAGAAATATTTAGAGACTCGAAAAATTAATTAGAGAATTCCGCAAAATAATTTAGTCAAACGTAAAAATTACGCGGACTAAATTATTTCGGCACCGGATTAATTTAGACGAACGGATTTCAGATTTAGACGAAACGAATTTCGGAACGAATGATTTTTGATCAGAACGAAATATTGAGACAGACAATTAAATTGGAATGAAAATTTGAAGAATTGCCGCTATATTAATTCGAGAATTCTGAGATGTTACAAGAATGAGATGGGTTTGGCTTAAGAAAACTGATCCTCACCAGCCTTGGGCTTCTCTACCCATTCAGGTTCCTTCTCAAGTGCATGCTCTGTTCTCGATTGCCCTGATCACTGAAATTGGCGATGGCTCAAGCACATTGTTCTGGACAGACCGTTGGATTCATGGTAAATGTATCTCTGACTTGGCCCAAAACTTGATCTCAACTGTTTCAAAAAGAAGATTCAAAAGCCGCTTGGTTCAGGAAGCTCTCACTGACAACGCTTGGGTTTCATATATTCAGGGAGCCCTCTCTGTTCGAGCTCTTACTGAATTCCTCTACCTATGGGATGCCTTGTCAGTTTTCTCCCTACAGGCCGGTGTGGATGATAGACATATTTGGAGATTCTCTCCGAATGGGATCTATTCAGCCAAGTCTGCTTATGATAGTCTTTTTCAGGGCTCCACATATTTTGGACCAGCAAAACTTATCTGGAAGACCTGGGCTCCAGCCAAATGTCAGTTCTTTTTGTGGTTGGTTGCTCATAATCGGTGCTGGACAGCGGACTGTCTAGCGAAATGTGGTTTACCCAAACCCGAGCAGTGTCCCCTTTGTGACCAAGAGGATAAGGATATTAATCATCTCTTGGTATCTTGTGTTTTTGCTAGACAGTATTGGTTCTATTCCTTGCGGCAGGTGGGGCTGCATGCTCTGGCTCCTCAGTCGGATGACCACTCCTTCATTGGATGGTGGGAGCGAGTCAATGCAGCTACATCTGGTCAGGTCCAGCGTGCCCTCAGTTCCCTCATTATGCTAGGTGCTTGGCTCATTTGGAACCACAGAAACCGCTGTGTGTTTGATAAGGTGCCACCTAGTGTGACTCAGGTTCTGATCAGGGCAGGGGAAGAGCGTCGTCTGTGGGCTCTAGCTGGGGTTCTTTCTGCCTCTATGGCCCTTTCTTAGGGTGTTTCTTTGGTCGCTGCCCCTTTGTGTTTTGGGGTTGTTTGTGAGGTGCAGTGTGCAGTGTGTTGTGTGTTGCAGTGTGTTACGTGCTGCACCTGAGATTCTATCCCTTTTCTTCTTATTTTAATGAAATGCAGCTCTCCTGCGTTTTCGAGAAAAAAAATATACATCATTTAATCATTTTTTACCAACAATTGTGTAAAGACAGATGTTGTGCATAATCTGATTTTGTGACTTCAAATTATACTTCTGTGTCAGCATGATCATGACCATACATAAGCATGTGCTTCTATCAGGATAAAATATGGTTAGCAAAATCTACAGCCATGCCTTCTAGTTACAGCTGGCCTACTCTATGAACTATCCTTCCAGTATAAAAATAGGATTAGTACCAATATAATTGTAAATGCATAGTGAGGGTCATTCACTTGTTATTTAAGGTCCTCCATCTGCCTTTGCTTTTCAAATATCATTAGGTTATTGTGACGTGGAGCAGATAATTATTCTCTGTAAAGTGTGCAGAACATTCAATGTATTAGGATGTTTGAGCTTCAGGACACACGAAAGTCAGATATATAACGAGTGTCTGAAATGAGGATGACACCATAAAGAGAATTCTAATGTAATAGTCAATGGTCTTTTATTTTGTGTAAACAGTCACCTCTAAATTTATGACCATTCAAAATGTATGTAATCAAGTAATGTATTTCAGATGCACTGTGCAATCATTCACTTATTAAACTGATGTGCTTCAAGTTCCATATAGACCCTTTATCAAGATAGAATCATGAGTAATAAGTATCTTGCGTGCAGTATGTGCTGATGCATAAAATGTTAAGATAGGCTATTTTTTCATGGAACTAAAGTCTGATTGCACTTGCAATCGGAAATTATGTGAAAGATCTTTTTTCTCGCTTGTTCAATTTGCACCTCATTGAAGATGGAGCTCAGAACATGATCCTAATCGGCGTCACAACCAGTGTTTGGCAGTCTATCTTTGTCAGCCCTTGCGGTGTCAGTCTTTAGCCTCTCAACTATATCCTTTGCTTCCACCTCGTCATCACCATGCTTCCTAAGAACTTCCAGAGCTTTGATATGGCTGACTCTTCCTTCTTGGGCTGTTTGATGTCTGCCAAGCACCATATTGCACATATCTAAACAGAGCACATCAGCTCGCCATGGAAGCATCGCCCTGGAAGCCTCATCCCGAAGATCGACGAAACAGACCGCCGCAGAACTGGAGCAGGAGATGCCCTGGAATTCGCCAGCTCTGTTTTCGTAAGGAAGGTCCGTTTTAGATCATGGGTGCTTTCGGCACGTGCCTTACCTGGCAGTGCTTGCGTTTTCTGTTTATTGTGTATGCATGAACGTTGCCATGCATGAACGTAGGTCGTGCGTTTGTGGTTTGATTGTACCTTCATTAAACGAAATCCGACCTGGCTACAGATGTAGCTAGCTACAAAATGCAAGCAGGCTAGGTAATTACATGATTGACAAGGCATTTAGTAACTTAAACGTTACCGGTACTTAGTTACCGTGACTTAATCAAGCTTACTACTTGCCTATGAGCTTACCTGTGAATAATTTGTCCAGCAGCCTTGTTTCTAAGCACCACCCATCTCTTGCTTTGCTTAAACTCCTACTTGCAACCACAAACAATCCTGACGCACATGGCAAAAATGAGGGACTACAACAAACGGGGTTACGAGAAATAGAAACCAAAAAACAATACGGCATCCATTACAGTATTTCCCTCAAAACTGATAACAATTGAAAATCGATTGATTTTTCTATTACTTACAAGAATGTACACCACTGGAACGGCAATCCTTAGGGCCTGTTCCGTTTGTCAATGATCCGGTTGGAATGAAGGGGAATGGGGATGATTAAATCCTGATCTAACGTGTAAAGGAACGAATTCTCCCCAATCCCGGTTGATCCAAGTCTGGGTAGGAATAGCCGAACACAACCTTACCAGTTTCTTGCTATACACTTGGACCACCAATTTTCTCTATAAAAAAAAGCATAGAAAAAAGTAATTCTCCAAGACACCAGGCCTATTCTTAGTACACAATCAAAATGCAACCCCGACATGAATCTAACAAATCTGAACTACTTTGGAGAGCTCCCACAAATTGGAGGAAGGTCCAGCACTAGCAACTCAGCTGCTTCTCAATATTCAGAAACTGCATTAGCCTGACAGATAGAGGGGCACAAAAAAAAGCAGCTTGTCAGCATGAACCACTTGACAATTTCTGCCATTCTTAGTTTGTAGCAGGTGATTACATTGCCCAGAATCTATCTGGGTCTGGGCTAAGCAACGTGTAATCCTGGATCTCCAAATTTGGTACTCCCTTCATTCTTATATTGATATCACCGTTGACTTCTGACATCAACTTTGACTATTTGTTTTATTTAAAAAATTAATAAATATCATATATTTTGTTATAATTTGATTTATTATTAGAGTTATTTGAATCGCAACTTAAAATTTTACATATTTGAACTAATTTTTTTATATAAGACAAAATATCAAAATTAATGTTAAAAGTCAATGACGACGTCAATTTACAGACATCAATTTACGAACAGAGGGAGTACAGCTTGCAGTGACTTGACGAGAAAAAGGATAGCAGGCAGTACCCACCCACCATTCATTGTCTTCCCTACCCTTGAACCTGCTAATGCAGAACGAAATATCAGTTGAAGAATAACATGAAAGCATTCAGAATCCAAATAGTAAATCTAGGTAGAACTCCAAACAGACCAAAAAACTCTGCACGTCAATTGAAGAACAATTCAAGAACAAAAGCATTCAGAATCCAAATAGAACTCCAAAGAGACCCCTAAAACTCTCCATGTCCAAATACTGATTCGATGCCTTTTCAGATACTGAAAAAATATTTGCTATATGGAGGTTTAATGCTAGAAACCTCAATTAATAATTGATACTCTCCCATTTAAAATTGTTGCCTCCGGCTAATATAAATTTGAACTAGCAGCGTCAACAATTTAAATCCAGAGGCAGTAAATTTCTGGAGTTGATAATTGATATAATAACAAGTGACTATTCCATGGCAAATTAACGCACAAAACTATCACAAACAGACCCCTAGTCTTCATCTATTTGGAGAGCGAATGCTGGGATTTGATTGTAATATCACTACACTGGAATAAAGGGATCTTACCTTTTTGCTTTCGCTGCATGGTGAACAGAGGACATCACCAAAGATGAGATGCACCACGTCAATCTTCTCTTTCTCGAAGCTTAAGCCAAAGCGCCAATTGCTTATTGCGCCGCGTTGCCCAGGGCATGCAGCAGGGTGGAGGTCGGAGCAGCAAGTGGCAGCAACACTGCGACTGTTCCGGCAACGAGGGCGGACGGTCCTGCGTGCGTCCATGGCACGGCTGTGTGAGGACGCAATGCAATATCGCACCACCGGATCCTCCTCCATGTCCATCACGGCAACTGCGCTTGGCGAGGGCGGAGGTCGGCGCACGGTGAGTGGTCGCCATGCGGTGCACGTCAAGATTTGAAAGCGGCTGGGCGGCATGCGATGAGAGTGTAACACCCAGCCCATATGCTACACAGCCCAGCTCATAGCCCTGTTCAGAAGCGGCAGCTATACAAGAGAAGAGGAAGCATCGACAAGGAGAAACAGAAATTTCAGATCATGTTTATCCCCATTTCGCCTTTGTTAGTTGTCTTCCTCGTGGAGGAGCTGTCCAGACAAGTTCGTTGTCCGCCTCACTTGCTGGTGACACCTTTTTCTCATGCTCACGTCGTGGTGGTGGCTCACCATCGACTACGGGTTGTGACAGTTGGTATTAGAGCTTTATCCTTAGCGTGTGCGTGTATTGGAGCCTATGACAAAGGCGGTTGAGTTCGAGTTCAACATAGATGGGTATGACTGCTTCAGAGCTGTCGATGCCACTGCTTTTGGTGGCGTGCACACTGACTACTCTTGCACTGTCGGACACAACTACGACACCTATGGGCATTACAAAAGCATAGGCGAAGGCCTTCGGCTGCACGCTCTCAAGGGGTCCATCTACACCACGCATCACCAAGTGGAGTCATGGCTGGATTCGGAGTCTACGTCAGGAGTCCAAATTCACCATGCTCATACCATTCATATTTCTTTAGCTGTCACCAAGCTTGCTGCACATGAGTCATACGATGAATTGCATCACAATGACATCATGTGGGATGAGGTATTATCCAACAGCGATACACACATTGGATTACTACGGCAACTAGTGGGTGTAGAGTACTTGGTTCATGAGGATGGTCTGCACGATTTGGATCTCCATGGCTACTACAGTTCCAGTGGACAGGCTGCTGCATTTTCAGTTGTATCCGAAGATATTGCCCCTCCAGTGTTTGATGAAATGCATCTGGAGGTTGAGATGACAGCAAAAAACAGAGCGGATGGAGTTTGTGGGTTTAGTGGTATGGGATGAGTTGCAATATGACAATGACTCACATGAGGCTTTGTTGAAGCAGCTAGCTGGGTTGTGGACTAGTCTATTGACGAGGAGAAGAAATCAATTTTTGAACCAAACTTGATGTGGGGGTTTCAAACAAAGATGGTGAAGACATCATTGGTGAGGTCTCAAATGCAGAGGTGGTTATATTGGTTGCCAGGGAGACCAACACATTGTTCAGATGTGTTATGCTGTCAGGAGCTTAAACTTTTTGCGCACCTTCACATGAGGAGACTTGCAGATGCATATCCTCTTATTCAGTTGTTCAATTGTTTCAGCAGTGGGTCACAATGATCAGCTAGCAATTGTATCCCATGCCTCAGACTGTCTTCCCTGTGGAGATCAGGTGCTGGATGTTAAAGTGTTCCACATATCTGAGGTGGAACAATCAATGTCTGACTGCCTTGTTTTGATGCCATCCTCTCAATTATCTTGGTGTGGATTCAATGAGAATGTCCTACTTAGTTCATATGACTCCAAGGGAATACTAATGGTCTTTTTCCAGTCTGTTTTGTGCCAGCTGGGTGTTCAATTCGATCAAGGCAAGAAAATTTGAAGATGACAGCCATTGGGTAGTAGGTTTTGTTGCCAATAACATATTCTGCATTGTGTGCAAAACCTCTCAATCTTATATGCAAATTCAAAGGAAAATTGAAGCAATGGCACTATTTGGTTTGGATACAACTGCATATGATGATGAAGCATTCAACATGGAGCTGCACTTGACCGGTGCATCTTGAGGCTCATCTCCAGCTGCTGCAATTGTGACAAACTGGTTTGAGCTATTGAGCTTGCAAAATTATTCACAATGGTTAAGTCAATATAGGAAGTGCTAACACTTGTGACACACTTGAAACATCCAATTCTGCACGAAAATTTTAGTTCCAAACTTGAGGAAGGATTGGACTCTAATGTGGTATGTACCTTGTATGGAGCAATACAAATACAGAAAGTAGGGTTCAATTTATCAAATGAGATATTGGAGCCACAAGAATGGATAATAGGTGGCTTCAGTACATGGCACAATGTCAACCTACTATTGCTCACAGATAACATGTTGTCTTTTGAGGTTGAGGTGGCAACCAAATCAGGAGAGGTGTTGATAGCTTCGATAACCTCAAGTGGCAACCCAATCGGGGGAGGTGTTGATAGATTCAATAGTGTGGAACACTGATGCACAATATGGGCTTGATGACTTGCCTTGCGAAATTCAGTAGGACGATGAACAGAGGTCTGATCATGAGGCACACAATGGCTTACTACAACAAATAGTTCTTAGTGGACAGGCTTTTGGATGGTGAAAGGAAAACACCACTTGTTGGGTTAAACATTATATAACATCAGTTGGCAGAAATGCTTGCATATTTTCAGCTACTAAGTTATGGATTCATTGTGGGCATCAATATCAAACAATCAGTGCTTCAGAATTGCACACATGGCGAACAAATAACAATAATCCAGGTAAAGGATTACTTTGAGCAGTAAGGTACATCAATCATTTCTTGAAGAAGTACTTGAGGGAGTGCTTGTCAAAGGTATAGAGTTCAATCAAGCACCACCACACTGCTTCAACGCTTATGCAGAAGCTATAATAAAGTTGTTGGCAGGGAGTCTTAGCTATTTCAATTTAGGAGAAAGTGAACAGCAGTTTGAGCTGTACAAATTGGTCATAAGGCAGTGGGATCCAAGTATTCTCAAGTCCCATGAGCTTGAAAGTTTTTTGGCAATTCCAGAGAACAAAATGCTAATTCAGAGAAAATGGCCAACGAAACATCAACAAGCAACATCTGACTATGGGACAAGCAACATTTCGGCGGGGCAGTAGTGTAACACCCGGCCCATATGCTACCGCAGCCCAGCTCATGGCCCAGATCGGAAGCGGCAGCTATACAAGAGAGGTGGAAGCATCGACAGGGACGAACAAAAAATTCAGATTGAGTTTATCCCCATTTCACCTTCGTCGGATGTCTTCCACATGGAGGAGCTGTCCAGGCAAGCTCATCGTCCGCCTCACTCACCGGTGCTGCCCTGTTCTCGCGCTTACGTCGTAGTGGTGGCATGCTGTCAGCTACAGGTTGTGACAGAGACAGGCCACGGTGCCCAAGCAGATCGTTATGGGTGACCGGACAAGGCAGCCTATCACACAAAGAACAAGGTGGCGTTTGGGGAATTGGAAATGAGACAAGGATTGGGATGCAGAAATAGGAAGAAAATATCTAGAGCATTCGTTCGCCCATCCGATTAAATCTCAGCAATACATTTATTTCCCAATCCCTAACCCATCCTCCATTTCTAGTTTGCCAAACGCCACCCAAGAGTCAGGTTGTAGATCCAAAAATCATGGGATGATTGTTTCAGCAAGAAGTGTCTTCAATTTAAGATTTGGATCATGTCCAGGCCAAACCGCTAGGGGTAGGATTGGAAGTTTTACTCGCGGGTGCGGAGCCCTGATGGGTTTCACACCCGATGGGCGCGATTGCTATTTCTCGCCCGTGTGTCTCACCCGCATCCGATCCGTAAATTTATAGGTACGGGTCGAGTTCTCTATTTGACCTGCGGGTGACCCATTGAGCGCCCGAAAGCAGCCCATCTAGTAGTTTCAACCCAGTGGCCAGCCCATCACGGTGACCCATCTCTATTTGTATATAAGCCTCGATGGGAAACTGGAACCCTAAAATCCACTCACCCTCTCTCCCACCAGTCCTCCCACTCAGTCGCCGTGTAGCCAAGACATCCGGTTGTCGCGCGCCTCCGACATCCACTCGCTGGGCCATTGCACTCTGCCGGATTGCCGCCTCCAGGACGTCGCGTACTACCAGGACGCCGACGTCTACAGTTCATCGCGCTCTAAGATGTCATTGCCTCCAGGTTGCCGTGCTCCAGGACACTGCTCGCCGCTGCCCTCCAGCCCCTAGACATGCCTCCAATCACCACGGGCCGCCGTATCCAGGACCTAACAGGGACCCGACACCCGCTCAAAACCTGACGGGTGCAGATGCGGGTTTCAATTTTCACCTGTGGGTGCAAGTGCAGGTCTGGTGCTGCACCTGTGAAGTTTTTTGAAGCGGATTGATTTTTGCTAAATCCGACCTAAACCCGCCCCGTTGCGAACTGTACAAGGGAGTTTTCATTCTGTAGCTAGTTATAGAATATAGAAACTTAGAAAGTACCGTTCTAGAAAATAGCAGGAAGGACCGAGACTCTGACGGAAGTGGTCAAACAAGGAGTAGGGGGAATGCGCCATCCTTCTGACACATCAGAAAAAAATCCTTGAGCATTCCCTACTCTTTCTTTACTACTTCTGCTTTACATTTAGTTTTCTCGCATGTAAGTAGTTAGCTCTCTCTTGATGGCTCTCATGCTAGCATGTATAGCTTGATTGTCTTACCTTTCATTTTAGCATGTTTAGGAGTATCTTGTTTGCTTGCTTCCTAGCTAGTGTATCTTGTCTGCTATCTTAGTCTGGCTAGCTCCTTGCTCCATTCTTGGTTATCTCACTAGTCTAGGTTGTTGTCCTTGTTTATATTTTTGTTTAGTCTTAGTATTGTTGTTGATAACCTTGTTGCTTATTAGGTTGTTCTTTCCCTACTTTTCATGACTAGTATGCTAGCTCACTAGTTAGGTAATAAGATCCTTACACTTTGATGCAACCCTTGCCATGTCTTTTGTTGGCATCACCGCATCCAATGGCTTCACCCTTGCCACATCCTCTGGCGCTGCAGCTCGCCCGCCAACCTCATCTTCTCCTCTAGCACCACCACTTCAGCTAGCTCCGCCCTCATACCATCCGTGACCATCTCGCCTACCTTGTCCCCATCGCACCTTGTCCCACGACACCTCACTGATGTCCTCCCCTCGTCGTTGGACCCGGAGCCTGACACCTCCTCATATGAGGAGCTACAACTAGGTGACTCCTATTGCGACGTGTAGGGCGTTTTGATGAGCATGGCCCCTACCCTTCCCTTGCTGCTCTAGGAGACAGCAGAGATGGTGACACATATGGAATGCTACTTGGCATCCACCGCGGGGTTCAGCAGCACGCTCGCATCATGTTGTGGAGAAAGTTGAGCCATGCAACGCTTCTGGGGAGGCGTTACATGGCCTAGTCGCACGGCAACGTGGCCTCAAACGCCAGTGCTCAAATTATATGATGTGGATATTGTATATTCTGATGAGGACTTTCATGGCAATATTTTTGGGGACAGGATTTAAACTGTTGAACAACAATAAATTGTAATGGTTGTCACAGCTTCATACAAACTCTGATTTGGACATGCAAATACTTGCTGGAAAGCTTAGCATGTCTACTTCCTAACGCATCAGAACCCACCTTCATATGACATCAGCATCAGTGCCCATCATCATTTTAATACAAAAGGTAATGCATTATGCCAGTAAGCTTCACGACCTTTGATGTCCCCTAAAAGGTATGAATTGATTTTGATGATTGAATGAACATCATATGGAACGGTTGTGATTGTAGGTACCACCCCGTTATTTCCACTACAACATGGTGGGCTTTCTCGATGGATGACAAGGATGATCCTAAGAAGAGGAGTTTTAGGCTTCGTTGGACCAAAGCTAAGGACTAGTTAGAAAGTCCATGGGATCGTCGATACTATTGAGGGGGTCAAGTCATTTATTGTCAAGTCATACAAGTGTTAGGAGATATGAATGCTTTTAATTATCTCAGAAAGCACTGAAGATGGCAGAGGAAGTGAAGCCAAAGTCAAGTCAAAGAAGCCACCAAATAGTCTGATGAGCTAAAAGAGTCACCAGACAGTCCGGTGAGTAAGAAGAAGCCAGTCCAAAGAGAGGTGCTCTCTGAAGTCAAGGAGAAAAGTCCCCGAACAGTCCGGTGGACCAATGACCGAATAGTTCGATGAGCCTGAAGACGAAGTCCAGAAGATGTGTCTCTGGAAGTCCAAAAGTGGAAGTCACCAAACATTCCGATGAAGGTATGCACCGGACAGTCCGATATCATATAGAATGGGTTACAGAAAAGGTGTTACCCTGGTCTGCTTATAGACGAAGTCACCGGACAGTCTGGTGGGAGCAGTCACCGAATAGTCCAGTGATTGGCAAAAGCAGTCAGTTTATTAACATCATGTTTCAACGGTTGTTTCTGGGCTTAGAACCTATTTAAACCATGGAGGAAAATGTTTTGCTGTGTGCCTGAGGTCTAAATTCCTGGAACAAACTTGTGAGAGGCCAAAGGACACCAAGAAAAGAGCACAACACAAGATTGAAGATTTTTGGTGCTAGTAAGAGAGTAGTAGGAGCATTCATACACTTCTAGAGCTTGTGGGGCTTTGAGAGAAGTGATCTTTGACTATTACTCTTGGTTTGGCAGCCTAGACTAGCTAGGAGTCCGTGTTCGAGCTTTTGAGGAGCTTGTGAAAGACGACACCAAGTTTGTGAGCGGTTTCAGGTCTCTCGCTTGAAAGGACACTAGGAGGGAGCCTCCGAAGCCTTGGAGGCCTGCTCTAGCGTGAGGGTATTGTGTGTAACAGTCAGGCCGCCGGCAACTTCACTCTGAGAGTGAAGCGTACGCTTGGGAGTAGCGTTTCGGAAACGACAGGAGGGACCAAAACTTTGACGAGAGTGGTCCAACGAGGATTAGGGGAAGGCGCCAACCTTTCGAGACTTCGAGAAAAATCGCTGAGTGTTCTCTTGACTCTCTCTCTCTCTCTTTTTACTTTTCGCATTTCATATTGTTGAGTAGAGTTATAGGTTGCTTCTCGAATCCTCTTGGTGGCTATCGTACTAGTGTTTGCTTGTTACTTTTGTCTTATCACTAGCATTGTTAGGGGTCTTGACCTACTAGAATGGTGTAGGTTGTTTTTGTTGTTATTTGAGTCTCATAGTTTAAATTTGTAACGAAATAAATCCTTTAAGTCCATCGATTCAAACCCTCTTCCTGGTGTCTTTGATCTTTACAACACCAACTTATGACGTTGACCCATGTATCAAGTTGAGCCCATTAGGGGCATGTACTAAGGTTTGAGAACGACCCGAGCACCCTTTGGTCATCCTCTAGCCTATTTATAGGCCCTAGTAGCCGCCAAGAACATTTTGGGTTTTTTCATTATAGTTTAGCTTTTGTGCAAACTTTCTAATCTTCAGTTATGTCCACCCGACCATTTGTTAGACAGCTTTTAAAAACCTCACATTTGAGAGATTTCAGTTTGCCTATCTTGTTCTTGCTTGTTCTTTGATTTCTTGCAGGAATTTAACATCGTGTTCAGGTTGATCTTGCTGTTACAGTGAGGTCAATAACCACTCGGAGTTGGTTCAGCGATTGCTAAAGCACACTTGACATGTTTGTTTGCAGTCAGATTTTGAGGGTCGACTCCATGAAATCAATAGTTATCATCTCATTTATAGTTTTATTCATATTCCTACTGTCCACATAAGAACCACAAAAAATTAGAATCTTGATTTGTTTCCGTTGTCCTAGACCTTTGAGCTTATGCATCATTATTTTAGGTAATTTGCATTGTTGAATTTATGGTTGCATCATCGTGTTGTGTTGTTGGTTTTAGCATTTAATCCATTAGAGTTTCAAGTTTTTTCTCACGTCCTTGGCTCATATCTACAATAGAAGAAAGAAATCAATCCAGATTTGAGTTTGTTGCAAACAATAGATTCAGTTAACAGATTTTGTTGCAGAAGAAAATGTCCATATCTCCTTGATCTGTCATTTGTTTGGAACTTTTTCGCACAATCTGGAATGATATCCGCAATATCTTTCCAACGAATCCACACTTGTCATAAATTTCCACCGGAGCGCATTCCATCATGAAAGAGATGCTGTCAGCACTTTTTGGTCTCTGTTTTTTGGCCTTCCCAAACAAAAGAGAGAGAAAGAAAAAAAGAAAAGGATTCGTACTAGAAAAAATAAAAGAATAGTGCCAAAAGAGAGAATAAGTGAGAATTGTAGTTGTTATTAGGATGAAAACGAACGGAAATGGTTGGGAAAATCCATCCCATTTTTTGTATTTAATTATCTGGATGGAAACGAAAATGGAAATGAAAACTGGAAAGTCACGATTGGAATATGGGATCAGAATAATTGGGTATATGAAAAATGGAAAAAATTAAACGGAAAAATATCGGTAACGAATGAAAAATGATAATTCAAATCGGGAAGATAATAACATTGAGTTGTATAGTTAAATACAGTTAAACAAGTTTTAACTGTTAAACATAGCCTTAAACAATAACATAGATGACTTACACGGTGAATTGCAGTGCAATGAGGAACGAAATCATGGTTACATGGGGAGCGCCATGGTGTCTAGCTATGGCCATGTGGGGCGCTGCCCGCATAATCGATGGGCATGCTTCAGTTGAGTTTGACTCATAAAATCTTTCTATTTTTGGTTTTAATTCTATCCCAAGGGGAGTAAAACGGAAAAAAAAAGAAAATACGGGAAAATACAGAATAAAAGATGGTAAATCCAAAAACTTATCGTACAAACACTCTTCCCATTTTCGTTCCCGTCCTGACCACTCTAATCCTATTTCTGCCTGTCCCCTCTAAATTCCGATCATATTGAAATGGTTGGAAAAAATGATTCAAAATCGGGACGAGATGGAAATTTACTGTCCCATTTTCATCCCTAGTCTTTGTTGTCCAGAGCCTTTTGTATCAGTTGTGTGATTACCTTTGTATCTAAGCTCACATCTCTAGTAGGGTTTAGCCTACGACTAACACGGTACCATCATTGAACACTTATTTAATTTTGCATTTATTGTTTTGATTGAGCTAACCCTTGCTACAAATTAAAATTGTCTGAGCTCCACAAATTTCTACAGCAAACAGAGTTTGTGTACCAAGTAATCGCTCCATCAATCTTCGTTGGTTCATATGTTTGTTGCAAATCACCCCTGCTGGTTTGGTAAGAACATGTAAAAACTTGAGTAGGCTCTTTGCCAATTTATTTTGTTGTTTGCTAACCATGATAGGCACAACCAAGAAAAGGTAGCTTATGGCTTACACCCTCAACAACATGTGCAAACGCATCAACTTCAGGTACATGATGATATTTATGTACATGATGATATTTTGGTCAGTTCGTCAATACCTTTTTTGCCAGAAAATTTGATCCTCAGACATAAATTGGTTAGGAGCTAAATGTAAATAAAGAATTCAATGAACATAATCTATATGAGAAACAAATGATTTATATTACCTTTAGTGCTTTGACTCAATGTGCTTTGCTTGAATAGAAGTATATCTGTAGACACAATAAAGTTCCAGAATCGTGTAAAGACTTTAAACATCATTTTAGAGATGTTTTCATTCCTGTTTATTATATTGATCATTTGCTTACCAAGCAAATTAGATAACTTGAAGCAGAATAGTATGGCTATTAAATAATGCTTTCATATCTTTAAGGTCCGTATTATGTTTGATGGCTTAGATGAATTGCAGGAAGATAAAATGAGTAGGTTTATGAAAGTTGTCAATTTTGATATCTTAATTTTGCTCATCTCTAAAATTTACCATTCAATCTCTCAATTGTTTTACTTTTATCATCTAAAAATACAAGTATGAATAATCAACATCACAGAATTGTGAAATATATTGCGGATGTGCCTTTGGAGCAAGAAGAATGTGATAAAGAGACGTTGTATGATACTATATCTTTTACTAAAACAACACAATTAGATAGAGAACACTCTTTTGTTTCTTGTCCTATGCCTAACATCTTACAGGAGAGTGGGAAAAAGTCTCAAGGCACATCTAACTACTTGATGAAATAAATGATATAGATAATGATGCTTGTATAGTACCTACTACAATGAAGGAAAGTAAGAAAATTACATTGAGAGTCTCTCATCACATCTAAATAATTTAGAATGTAGGGAGTACGTTTTTTAAGAAACTAAAGGATTCTGGTTCCTATATAAATTTACAGTGTAGCAACCTTTGTTCACAGGAATACAATGTAGAAAATTTGGAGGAATAAATTCTTGGGGAGTCAATCCGTGAGAAAATGTTGGAAATCTAACATTCACCAGGACCTCTTTTCTGTCACGTGTGTTTGACCGAGGCAAATCACAACGAGATTAAGCACATAACACAGATCACAGAAGAGAAGACAGAAGCATAGGTATGTTGCGGAGGACATGGCAAGCAGCCGCACGACCTAGAACAGGCCGCCGGAGTAGCCATTCTTCGCGTGTGCCCAGCTGCTCACCACTACGGTTGAGATTGCTTTTCCGCTGCTTAGTGCTGCTCAAGTTAAGATTTGGAGTCATAAGATAAAGAAGTTTGGGTGGAAGGCAGGTTTGATTTGCCGTTTGAACCGGTCGGCACCAATTTTGACCCGTCAAAAACCGGTAAAATCGTTATGAATTCAAAAGTTAGGTTTTGAAACGAAAACAGCTCAGTTTTTATGATTTACTGTTTGGTTTCTTCTAGTTTATCGTTTGATTTTTCTGGTTTTAAAATTTGAATTTTGAAATAAAACCAACTTGACCGATTTTCATCCGGTTTGACTGGTTTTCGAATTTTTTTAATTTTCTTTTTTTTTCAAAATTTTAAATAAAAACCGATCAAACCGATCCGGTTTTTCCGTTTTGTAAATCTTGAGTGGAAGATGAAGAACAATAGAGTATTGCTAGAGTGGATAAGTTCCGCTAAGTCACTGCTCCCTCTGTTCACAATTATAAGTCATTAGCATTCAAATTTTGTTTTCAAATATATGTCATTCTCACTTTTCAATATACATTTCTTTTTTTCCAACGCATTTTTTCTCTTCCCAATAAATCTCTATTTATATCTCTTTTCTCTTCGTTTTCTGCGCACTATACTTTTTCACTTCTTCTTAATTCTCGTGGCCAGAGCTAAAATAACTTATTTGTGAACGGAAGGAGTATATGTTTTTTATTTACTTAGGATGTTTTCTTAGCAGCGCACCTATAAGATATTCTGTAAATATTTGTGATATTTAAGTCAATAAGCTGGTGAATATGCACTTAACATTTTCCTTTCCTAATCCAAGCAGCCAAGCCCTCAAACAGGAAGGGTAAAATCGGAGAACGAGCCGTAGCTCGTGCGGTGGCACCTTACCGGCAGTGTTCAATCCCTGGAATTGACACTGGTCTTTCACCAAGGGTTTATTCTCTTAAAAATAAAACATTACAGGTTCTGAATAACACGTGAAAACACGAAGGAATTGCATCGCTTCTTATTACCTACGAAGGTCTTGGATCTTAATGGATTTTAAGAAGGATGTGCGCTAGTGCACGCGTATAGATGTCAACATTAAAAAAAAGGGTAAAATTGGAAAATAGAATGATTTGCTGCTTACAAGAACATCACGCGGATGGGTAGTCGGGCGCGGATCGGCTGCCTTACTCAGGCCGCCTTTGGCAGAGGCTTCTGTTTCTCTGATTCAATCTTTATTCTTATGTGAATTGATTCTGTGGTTGAAAGTGATTTTTTTTATTTTTTAAGATAAATTTTAAGTTAAGATATCAGTTCACAAAATCAGAATAAGCTATTTTTTTCAGCTCTCAACTTGTTATCCAACGGTCCATTTCGACTTTCGATTTCAACGGTCCAGTTCGGTCGTTGTATACAGAGTGTTTCGCTGCCTACCTTCAGAGAAAATTAAAGAAGTTATTTATTTTTGGAATTTTTTAGGTTAATCTTTGAGTAGAATTTTAAGGAAGGTCCTTCAAGTTTCCAAATTTTCTAAAGGTATCCTCCAAATTTTTCTCAAAGTTTATTAAAATTGTTCGATTAATTTCTAAATATTTTAAAATTATTCCATTAGTTATAAAGTTTCTCATACCAAAGTTGTTCCGTTAAGGTATTCTCATCGAACTCTTCGTGCAAGTATCCTCCGAGTTATTCCTAAAGTTTTTTTAAAGTTGTTAGGTTAGTTTACAAAGTTTTTTAAAGTTGTTCCCTTAGTTCTCAAAGTTATTATATTATATTTGTGTACTAAAAGTTTCTAAACTTGTTTTTGTTAGTTTCTAAAGTTTTTTAAATTGTTTGGTTAGTTCCCGAAGTTTATTGTAACTTTAGGAAATTTTGAAAAATAAACGCAACAATTTAAGAAAATTTTAAAAATTAATGGAACAACTTTAAGTAAACTTTAGAAACTAATATAACAACTTTAAAAAAATTTAAAAATAAATCAGAGAGCACCTACATAAATAGTAAATCTAACCGAACAATTTTGAGAATCTTTAGTACTTATCAGAACAACTTTAAAAAAATTTTAGTAACTAAAAAAATAATTTTAGAAGACTTTGGAAATAACTCGGAGACCACCTATGTAAAGAGCTCGACAAAATAAACCTAACAGAATAACTTTAAAAACTTTAAAAATTTGAGAGAATTTTCTTAAATTTTTGAGGATTAAAAAAATCCAAAATTAAAGAACTTTAATTTTTTTTCTCAAGATATACAGTGAAATATATGATGTCTACAACCGAAGTGGAGCGTGTTAAAATCGAGAAGCAAAGTGAATCGTTTGATTAGGAGGAACGGTGGATAAGCGTTACTGCAACCTTGCAGTAAAAAAGGTGTAAGGCAGCCGATCCGCGCCCGTAATCTTGTCCTGCCCTGCCGGCATGGGATTGACAGCCCACCGCCGAGACCGTCTTCACTGCAAGTGGGGTAGGCGGCGCGCGCGCAGTCCAGTGCCTGCCCTAGATCCTCACGCTGCTTGCGGCCCCTGCCCTGCCCGCCCTGTTTCTCCCCTAATCTCTCCAGTCTCCACCACAGGCGGCTCTGGCCGCACCAGCGAAATCTGCAAAAGATCCATCTATTAGTGGATCAAGCGAGAGGGGTATTCCGTCTCAAAAAAAAAAAAAGCGAGAGGGGTACGTGACGCAAGATTCGCCATGGGGCGGAGCAGGAAGGACGAGCTGTCCCTCGACGGCTCCGGCGATCCGGTGCCGGCTGATTTGGAGGAAGAGGAAGAGGAGGAGGAGCAGAGTCGGGAGGAGGATGGGGACGGGGAAGAAGACGGGGAGGAGGAAGAGGAAGACGGGGAGAAGGAGTCCGGGGAGACGGCGGAGCAGGAAAAGGCGGAGGGGTCACCGCCGAAGCTGGCAGAGGGATTCTTCGAGATCGAGGCCATCCGCCGGCGCCGCCGGCGCAGGGGTCAGCTCCAGTACCTTGTCAAATGGTGATGCTTGCTTCCTGCAGCCCATTACTGCTTGAAATTTCTGCTCTGATCGTAGTAGCGCTGGTTCCTCTTGCTTGGATCGAGTTTGCTGTTTGCAGCGTTGATTGCACAGGTCGTTCTTACGTCTTTCGTAGCTTTGTGGTCGTGGTTGGTGTTTGGTGCGCTATATTTGATTGCTCTTAGATGAGATGTGGGTTTGGGAGGGCTGTTATGTCAAAGAATCCATGGATTTGTTTCTTCTTCGGTTAGATTCTGCTGATTAGGGATGAAAATAGGACGGTAAATTCCCATTCCGTCCTGGTTCCGATACTAGACGGGACGAGAACGAGAACGGGAAATGGGATCAGAGTTGTTGGGATGGGAACAGAAATGAGAGGAGCATTTTTTCGACCGTTTTCAGATTTACCTTTTTTGTTCGGTAATTTCCTGTATTTTCCCGTTTTATTACACCTTTAATAGAATTAAAACTCGGGATATAAAGATTTTGTCAGTCAAAGTCAACCTAAGCATATCTATCTGAAGTTCTGAACCCTAATTCCATCGGTTAGATTAACAACACTCTACATAGTCATAGTCAGATACTAAATGATCACGATTTCATTCCTCATTGCACTGCAATTCATTGTTTAACTCATCTATGTTATTGTTTAAGACTATATTTACTAGTTAAGACTTGTTTAACTCTATTTAACTATACAACTATACGCTCAATGTTATTATCTTCTCGATTTGAATTATCATTTTCTGTCTGTTACCGATATTTTTCCCTGACGATACATCCGTTTTTGTATGCCCGACTATCCCGATCCCGTATTCTGGTCCCGACTTTCTCGTTTCTGTTTCCGTCCGACTAATTAAATATGAAAACAAAAATGGATGAACATTTTCCCGACCATTTTCGTTTGTTTTCATCCCTACTGCTGATGGAACCCATGTTCTTGTTTCTTCTTTTTTTTTCATGCTTGTAAGATTTCAATCCAAAATGCCATCATGACGTGTGACCTTTGATGTAGCGAGCCCATGCTGGCTGGTTTTTTCAATAGACATGAACTTCGTATTCAAGAGCAGCAGTTGATGGCAATGTAGCGGTGCTCTAATGTGGTTCTGTTAATTGCCATAAGAGTATAGAACTAACCAATTGAATATATTGCGGTGTGCTTATTGGCTCGTCTTGCATTTGGGTGGCCATCTTTGGTAGGCATTGAATCATGCCTTCATCTATGTTCATTCTTTGCTTCATTCAATAGATGTTTTGTGTTCTTTCATTCATTGATTGTGACAAAGGATCCAAAACTGATTTTATGGTTATAAGCAGCATGTTCACTGCAATTATACTGAAAACTTTATGGCTGATTCTATATTCCTTGCACTTTGATGTGATTTGTAAGGCGTGGATGGCCGGAGAGTGCAAACACATGGGAGCCTTTTGAAAATCTGAAGGCTTGCTCTGATGTTATTGATGCTTTTGAGATGCGGTATGAATGTGAATCTTTCCTGCTTTCAATTGACATCTTACAGCAGATACCCTTTTTTTCTGATGGTTTAGTGGAGTGCAGGTCACGATCACCAAGGTCCTCTCGGAAGCGCAAGCGTAAGGCCACAACAACTCCAACAACTGATCATAACCCTTCTCGTGGTAAACGTGGTCGGCCACCTCGGTCCGAGGCACGATCCCAGCCACAACGTCCTGCACTCGAACCTAAGATATTGCCCTGCAGGACAAGTACTAGGAGAGCCACCAATAATAGTAACAAGACCCCGTTAAGGGGTTTTGAGGCATCTATGAATGGATTTGGGCGACGAGTACTGGAGGAGGGTAGTTCTGGTGTGGTCTCAGTGGGTTTCCCATCTCAAGGGCCTCCTCTATCTGTTAGTATGACTCAACAAGGTGAACATCAACCTGTGAATGCTTTACCAAAGGTGGGCAACTCAGTTCAGGCACCCCCATCTCATGGTGGCCAAGTGACTGGTGCCAAGAAGCGCAAGTCTGGGTGTGTTAGGAGGTTTAAGTTGGATGAAGCAACACCAGGGCAAGGAGATACTCGTGATCGCACAAGTGAGAAGCCAGGCAATGAGTACGTTGATTCTACAGAAGGCGAAACTGTTGATAAGAGTAAGGGGGAGGAATATGGAAACCAAATTCATATTACTAAGATCATCAAGCCAGTGCGCTATTTTGCTACCCTTATGGATGGTGTGCAGCAAGTGTCAATACTATTCAAGGCGCTCAGGTGATTCATTTTCTAACTTCTTCCTTAGTCTGCTGTTTTTAGTTGCTAAATCTGTTAAAATTATATTTCTTACTGGTATTGTTCCCTTTTTCATTAGAGCAATGTTAGCAGAAATGTTGATAATGCAAAAAAGTTGAAACAATAGTTTGTCAGAGTAGAGTGCTTAATTTGCTCACCTTTTTCCAATGTAACTAAATATTATATCAAGATCTGTGAAATCAACTGTTGAAACTATGCAATAAGAAGGAAAAAATATGTTGAATATTTTTGTTCTTCAAACATTTACTGAGCTTTTGATATCGGCTTATGCTCTTCTTTTACCCTGTGTCGCAAAGCTGATAGTACAATATGTGAATGAATTTAAAAACACAAAATTAGTTATTTATGCATGAAAATACGTATACAGTTTATTTTCATTTGTTTATGATATCATTTAGGAAATTAGTTGAGTTCTTGGGCAGTTTTCTTGTTATTTTGACAAGGGAGATTTTCTCTGTGGGGCACTGGATAGACCTGGTTTTGTCTGTTGGACACTATAATTCTCTATTTTGCCTCTCGGGCATTGAGAAAAACTGGTTTGTCTGGACCCGTGAAAACAAAGGCGCTCCTAGGCGCTCGCCTCAGCGCGATTAAGCGCTAGGCAACGGCCCTCCGCCTCGCCTTGGGGGGTAGGCGGCCCCTAGGCGCTGGGAGCTCAGGCAGCCCCGAGATCCTCCGTCCTTCACTCCTCACCCCCATCCACTTCTACGGCCTGCTGCTCCTCTTAGCAAGGAAAGAAGGAAGCAATGGCAACGGGCAGATCTGACCAAACACGAAGAAAGAAGCTTTGGCTGCTGCTCACGTAGAACTGATGGGGACTGATGGCGGCGACCCAGAGCTGGATGGAGGGACGCCACGCGACGCGTCGTCAGGCTGGAGGGGGCTGCCGCCGCCGCCGTCGTGCCGTCCACGCCCCAGATCTAGCCGCCTGCCATGGCACCTTCCTGTTGCTGCCCCAGAGAGAGAGAGAGAGAGAGAGAGAGAGAGAGAGAGAGATTGGTGGTGGCTGCTGGCGGCTGGGTGGGTGGATGGGTTGGAAAGTTAGGGTTAGGGGAGGGTTGATGGGCCAGTAAGTGGTGGATGGGCCAGCACTGACCAGCCCATCTCACATTTTTTTTTTCAATTTCTTTTCTATTTTCAACCTTCTATGTGTTGAATAAAACTATAAAAATGCGCTGCTTAGCAAAACGCCTAGGCGCGCTTAGACACGCTTAAACTCTAGGCGGTGGTCTAACGCTCGCTTAGCGCCTATTTTTTCATGGCTGTGGACACTGTTAGGAGAAGTGGCCGTTATCAACTTTTTTCTCAATGCTCAAAATACATTGCAACCTTAAATTTTGCACAATGATAGATTGTTACATTTCCTAACCATGTGTTTTTTTTTAACATTTATTTTTCCCATTGCTTCCATAGTTTGATTTTTAAAATAATATTTTTCCTAGCTAAAAAGTTATGTACTCAATGAGCAATAATCTGTAAAAAAAACACATGAAAGAAAATACATCAACGTATGTTTGTGCAAATTTGAAGTTGCAATGTATTTTGTGCATTGAGAAAATAGTTGACAATGGTCATTTCTCCTAACATGGTGTCCTACAGACAAAAACCAGTTTTCTTAGTGTCCGAGAGGTGAAATAAAGAACTAGGATGCCCCACAGACAAGACCAGGTTATCTAGTATACCACAGGAAAAAAATCTATTCCAGAATTAGGCACCAATTGAGTGGTGAAGCTAGATCAGACTTCGTGAGAAAATGTCTAAGGATAGAGACACATCAGTGCCTTCTTGATATTGTTATATTTTAAATATTGTACACTGGTTGTTTTAAATAGATATCTTAAAATTAAGCAAATATAATGGATATAACGATCTCGTTTGAGAGCATTACATATGCATTTGTTGTTTCTGGTGTACCCAACTGGGAATACATACTTCAAGATATAATTTGTTCAAGTTATAATCAAGCATGCTGGCACCACATTTCTAGAAACTGTCATTGTAAGTTATAATCAAGATGTATAATACAGTCGTCATGTGTTATGGTCCTGTGGGTTGGAACTGTCTACCAAGGTATCAGAAATATCTGCTGTACTGATGTGACTTGGTATAATAAACATTACTTTTCAAGATTGATGGAATGAACTCGCGAGTTATTTCTTAATGTGTATGAAGTCCTAATGTACATTGAGACTGATGCGCTTGGATAGCCAAGTTTTGAGTATCAGTAAAAACATGAAATGTCCCAAACAATAGAAATCAGTTATGCTCTGATAATCCATCTAGACTCTTAGCACTAGGCAATAGTATCCAGCTATGATGGAATTAACATGGCCGGTCACTATTCAAATATCATGCAGTTTCATGTTCTGTTCTTTATGTTTGACTTGCACAAAACGGCTTATATGTTTTGTTATTCCCTTTTGCTGGTTTGTTATGATGCCATATGAACCACCATGATCAACAGCTATATGTTTTTCTCTTAAAATCTCTTCTGAATATTTTCCTCAACCAACAGGTCCAATGGAGAGGAGGTGCTTGTGGATGACAAAAAACTGAAAGCTAATTACCCATTGGTGGTATGATCTCATCGTCTTCTCATTTTACTCGACGAAGGAAACATCAATGACACAATTTTTTTCCATCCTTTGCAGCTTATAGATTACTATGAGCAGCATCTTCGTTATAACCCCACCTCATGAGAACAATGCCTCCGTGCTACGGGATTCCTGTCTATGCTTCTATTGATGGATAATGTATGGCGATGTATTTTCCGTGACATTTTCTGCTAGATATATTTGTAACTCTATTGAGTAGCAGTTAGTTTGTTGTGTTCGTCTTGTAGTGTTTCTTCTTAGTAAGTAGACAATAATGGTATGCTGTGTAAACGACATGCACATTATTGTGTATATGCTAAGAAGTTGTTACTCCGATATTACCAAACTATATGATAAGCATGGTCTGATGGCAAAAGTTTTCCAGCGAGTCTGAACCAAGTTTGCAATATGCTTTGCACCTTTGGGCTGCTCATCTGTGTTATGAAATTACCATGAGTTTTGGGTTGTTTTCAATGTGTTATAATTTGTTCTGTGTGATAGTGTTAGTGTTAAAAGCTTAGCTATATCACATTTTCCATCCGTGTTTCTAATGTCACAGAAATATTGCTCTGTTTCCTATTATTTACCTACAAAATTTGGAGACCAAATAACCCATTTTTAATGCACTAGTAATCTTAACTTGTAAAATTATTTCTTCTATACCTTTTCATGATTTGCTTGCTGCTCAGTTTTGTTTGGTTCTTATTTTCCATCATTAAGTTCTTGGCAACAGGGATCCCATGAGACTGGGGACTTGCAATATTTTGGTGTATGCCGACTATGATAAGTAAATAGTCTCAAGGGAGTAAAACAAAAATTCAGACAGGGAAGAGGATAATCTAACAGCAGTAGTTATCAAACACTGCAAGCAAGAGGCAAGTTGAGATTCTTAAAAGACATCAACAGGGCAAAGCGATCCCACTTTCCTGCCCTTGCATCCAAGACAAAAACGCTTTCTTGCCTTGTATGCCTGACTCTTAAACATGTCTAGTCCTCTCTCTATATATGTTCTCATGAGCATTTTGTGGTGCAATTCTGGCTTATACTTTAAGCTAGGAGTTCATCTACATTACACGAGGTTGTACTTGTGCATAAGAGCAGCTCTCGCTCGGTGACAATGGATGACGACATGAAGCACCTAAGGTAGTAGCTTTATTGTGAGATATCATTGTTACAGATTCATGGTCTTTCCATTTCACTATGAAGATTGATTCGTTGCTAATCGCTCGCTTCTTCAATTAGTTCTTTGCAATGGTGCTTAATGAAAAACTGCAGCACCATGTCATGTTCTGCTGTATTAACAACAACCAAGTAAGATTTTTCCAGGGTCAGGTTTTCCGGCATGGGAAAGGAAGATCGAGTTGGCAGGGAGACTGCTACGGCAGTACCGTCTCAGCGAAGCAGAAATTCCGGTAGAGCTGTAAATAATTTAAGTTTCGTACTCCGTTTTTATCTGATTGAATGTGAAACGTTGAATTACCAAATCGAAGCTGACTTAATTTACCAGGGCTAATGAGCAATGGGGAGGAGTACGACGCAGCGTACGCGGCCACCGTGGCAGCGGTGGCGTATGCCATTGCTGCTCGAGAGGAGGAGAGGTTAGCATCTCAGGACACGCTTTCGGCGGCGGAGAAGTTTGCATCCGGGAGCAAGCGTCGTCTCCCAGAGAAGTTAGGATCGCAAAAGAAGCGCGCCTCATTTGACGAGCGTCAGACCGCACCACCAACGAGTCGTTGGAAATCGCCAACCAAGAGAGGTGAAAGCCTGAAGAGGCCTGTTGAAGGCAGCAAAATTTCAAGATGGTTTAGCGGTAAAGAGCCGCTCGATGACGATTACGATGATGAACAAGGAGGTACCTAAAAAGCAATTTAAATACAATAACAATCTAGCACAAATCCTCTTTGCCGTGCCTTTATTTGTTTTTGTTTTGAAACTGATTGTGATGCCTTTATTGGTCCTATACGGTGAAATTGATTTCAGTCAATGTGTCGATCAAGAGGCCACTAAAACCGGCACAAAAGAGGCCGGAAGGCACCACCTCATCAGGTCAAAATGTGGCAGAGAAGGTGATTGATTCCGCTCCAAGCTTGAGGAGGGGCCCGAGCTTCACACGTAAACCATCAGAGAAGAAAGGAAGCGGGAGATACGAGCAAGATCCGGCGCAACAGATGGTGCCGCCTGCAGCAGCCAAACCAACCAGCTCGTATTCTGGTAGAGCCAGCGGTAGAGTTGCGGATTCCGGAATGGCTCCTCGCAGCGAGGCAGACGCGATGGCGGATGCTTGGGAGAAGGAAAGGTTGGAGAAAATTAAGAGGCAGTAAGTGGTGGTGAAACCTTCCAAGTTCATGGTCATTTGGTACATTTGTACTAATTGTTTGAAATAAGCATTCACCTGCCACAAATTTCTACGTACTAGGTACAACGAGACAATGGATACGATAGCCGAATGGGAGGCCGAGAAGAAGGCCAGGGCGAGGCGCCAAAAGCAACTAAAAGATGAGGTTAATCACATGAGCGAACATTTTTGTTCTTTTATTATCCATTTACTCTAAAATAATCCCTTTGTTTTCAAATTAGAGTTCAAAATTGAACTAAAATTATTTTCCTAATGATAATAACTTAAAAATAGAAAGATATTTCTTATTTGAAACACAAACTTGTGCTGCTTTAATTGAAGACGTCTTCTCGCTTCCCCTACAGAGTGACTCGGAGAGGAAGCGTGCAAAGGCGCTGGAGGAGTACAACGACGAGATGGCAAGGATTAACAAGGTGGCCGCAGCATCGAGGTTGACAGCCCAGCAGAAAAGGAGGAACGCGGAGATGAAGGTCAGAGAGAAGGGAGACAAAATACGGTCCACAGGAAAGCTTCCCTCGACGTGTGGCTGCTTCTGACATCATGTCGTGGGTTATATATATATATATATATATATATATATATATATATATGCTTCTTCATGTTATATACTTATACGACTATCTATGTATAACGATATAGGCACATGTACAGAGCCACTCATGTTTATGTATAACTCGTATATACTTTCTCTGTCTCATTATATAAACATCTCTAGCTTGCTGAGGAAAAATAACAGAGAAAGTAAATGACGGTGCTACCCTTCCAGGTTGGTGCCAGAGATGTCTGCGTGCGCTGCTGTGTCGTGTGGATTTGGTGTGTAGCTCCTTGAATTTTTTTCCCGAGAGAGACTCCATGAATTCACCGGTTCTGTACCGAGGTGAGAGAGAGAGAATAGTCTGCTCGGTGGGAGGCTAAATTCATTGCTGGTAGCTCCAAATGCTTACATATTAGAAAAACTTTTGAACCCTGAAATGCTTACATAATGGGACGGAGGAAGTATTGTTAAAAATTGATCTCCATCGTTTTGACCCAACGATCTAAATAGGCCTTTGACTTAATCGCGCCTTGATCGAGGGCATCCAACCTATTATGGCTGCCTATTATGGCTGGTGGACCTCTGTCATCAGCGTCACAATAAATAGAGATGAGGACCAGCCGAGACTCATGATCTAAGTTCGTCCGTACCGCCGCACCTCACCAACAAAACTCTAAACCCGATCTGTGAGGGGGCGCTGTACTGACGGGAAGCACCACCGCTGTCACCGTCACGACAACCACCGTCACCGAAAGATCGACGACGTCGCCGTGACTTTTACGCCACTGCCCTCTTCACTGACCGACGCTGCCTTAGCGCAGAGGACCGCACCGACAAAGGGTAAATGGCCGGATCGTCTTCTACGACTCCGACGATCGGATCCCCACCTTCAAACTACAGATCTCTTACCGACACGAAACTCTCGGATCTCCACTCCTAGACACCGAGAAAAGAATTCCACATTGGTATTAGAGCCAGATCTAGAAGTGGCTCCCGACGAAAATGAAAAAACTCGCCGGAACGCTACCCGCGAGCAAAGATTCGCAAAGAAAAATCGTAGCCGTGGGCTACACTGTGGTGAAAACCCTCAGGCTCCGCGAAAGAACCGCGAAAAAGAAAGAAAAAGAAAAGAAAACAACAGCCCCCAAAGAGAGAGAAAAAAAAGAAAATTCAAAAAAAAAAAAGAAATTCAGCGCCGACGAGCCAGCGCTGAATTTGGAGGAAAATGTTTACATGGTACAACCGAAAGGTTTTGTCATGGAAGGGAATAAAAAAATGAGATGCTGTCTAAAGAAATTAATTTATGGGTTAAAGCAAGCTTCAAGACAATGGTACTTAAAGTTTGACAGCACAATAAAGAAATTTGGGTTTAAAGAAAATATAGAAGACAACTGTGTTTATTCAAAGTTTAAAAATGAGAAGTTTATCTTCCTAATCCTGTATGTGGATGATATCTTACTTGCTAGTAGTGACGTCAGTCTGCTACTGAAAACAAAATAGATTTTGTCCTCAAACTTTGATATGAAAAATCTTGGTGAAGCTTCTTTCGTTCTTGGAATCGAAATTCACCGAGATAGAAATAAAGGGGTATTGGGACTGTTAAAAAAGGCATACATAGAGAAAGTATTAAAAAAATATAGTATGTATAAATATAGTCCATCGCCTGCACCTATAGTCAAGGGCGACAGATATGAGGATTTTCAATGCCCTAGGAACCAATATGAAATCGATCAAATAAAAGTGGTTCCATATGCTTTAGCTGTCGAAAGCTTACAGTATGCTCAAGTATGTACACGCCCTGACTTAGCATTTGTTACCGGGTTACTTGACAGATTTTAGAGCAATCCTAGAATAGAGCATTGAAAATTGATAAAGAAAGTCTTGCGCTATTTGCAAGAAACAAAAGAGCTCATAGTGACATACAGAAGATTAGATTCACTCCATATAGTGAGGTACACGAATTCTGATTATGCGGGAGATGATAGAAAGTCTACATCCGGATATATCTATACTCTCGCTGGAGGAGCTATTTTATGGAAAAGCTCAAAGCAAACCGTCACTACATCGTACACAATGTATGCCGAGTTTGTAGCATGTTATGAGGCTACGGGGCAGGTGAACTGGCTTAAAAAGTTTATACCCAGTCTAAAA
Organism: Zoysia matrella; assembly: GCA_001602295.1. Lineage (NCBI taxonomy): Eukaryota > Viridiplantae > Streptophyta > Magnoliopsida > Poales > Poaceae > Zoysia > Zoysia matrella. The sequence goes on along the minus strand of BCLG01000239.1, from coordinate 110,561 downwards.
GTGGTTGACGACATCCATGGATCACTTAAATTGTACTGCGATAACGAACCCGCAGTAACGTATGCCCACAACAATAAGTCAAGTGGTGCTGCTAAACACATTGACATAAAGTACTATGTTATGAAAGATAAAGTTCGGGATCAAATCATAAGTCTTGAGCATATAAGTACCGCAAAGATGCTAGCGGATCCGCTTACTAAAGGCTTTCCACCCAAAGTATTCATTGAACATGTTGCCGGCATGGGTTTAAGGGAAAGCCTGTGATTTCTGAACTAAAAGATGGCCTAAAATGTATAGTAACTATTTCAGAACAGAAAAATGTATTGTAGCTGTTAAGTCTATCGACGATTGATAGTGACGATGAGACAGTTCTATGCATTAATCTGTAATGAAATGAGTGAAGTTAAAAAGTAATAAAGATAAAAGTATAAAGTGAGATCAAAGGGGAGAATGTTAGAAATTGATCTCCACCTGTTTTGGTCCAACGGCTTAAATGGGCCCTTGACCTAATCGCGCCTTGATCGGGGGCGCCCAGCTCATTATGACTGGTGGGCCCCTGTCGCCAGCGTCACAATAAATAGAGGTGGGGGGTCGGCCGAGACTCATGACCTAAGTTCGTCCGTACCGCCGCACCCACCAACAAAACCCTAAACCCGATCTGTGAGGGGGCGCTGTGCCGACGGGAAGCACCACCGCCGTCACCGCCACGACGACCACCGTTACCGGGAGATCGACGACGTCGCCGTGACTTCTACGCCACTGCCCTCTCCACCGACCGACACTGCCCTAGCGCAGAGGAACGCATCGACAAAAGATAGATGGCCGGATCGTCTTCCACGACTCCGGCAACCGGATCCGAAGGTATTGACCACCTCCGAACCACAGATCTCTTACCGACACGAAACTCTCGGATCTACACTCCTAGACACTGAGAAAAGAATTCCACAAGTATAAATTACTTGATTTCTGAACATTCTTGTGCAATCCTCTTAATGGCACTGACGAGTGAAGGCATTGCCTCACATGTTTAATACAACAAACACGTAGCTGTACAACCTGATGAGAAGTTCAATTAACCGTCATAGAAACATTTGTAGCCAATAAAAAGACTAGACCAAACCATGAAACCATAATAGTAAGATGTGTTTCCTTGTCATTAGTTGTGATGAATCGGCATGAACAAGCGACTAAGAATCACTGCACTTGTTTGTCACTAGCACGTCCCAGCCTTGCTAGTCAGTAGTCAAGAAGCATATAAGTCATCTGTGTGTCACAGTCCAAGTTGAAGGGATTCACCCCTAGTGACAATTGTCCATTGAGTTGAAGAAACAGAAAATGGTAGTTTTTCAACGTCAACTATCATGTTTGTAGACAACTCCTAAACAAAGTTTTTGCCCATTTACTTGGGTAAAGAATTTATGTTGTCTTTTTTTTTTCTCTTGAAGCTACATTTTGAGCTTAGTTATTAGAATCATAGAGGAAACAATACACTATGGACGAGGATGGATATATCATATATGGGACGGCCAAACCCCGGCGATGGAAACGGCTCTCTGAACATTGAGGGCCTCTTTGTTTCAGCTTCTCAGCTGGTTTTTCAGCTGAAAAGCTGAAAATTAAGAAGTTGAAATAAACATGGTTCTGAAAAACTCACTTTTTGGAATATTGAAAAGCTAACTTTTGCAGAAATAAATTAAAAGCTGAAAAGCTCACTGAAAGTTGCTTTTTTAGCTTTTGATGTGCACAAAAGCTAAGGCCCTGTTTGTTTTAGTTTCTCAACTGACTTCTCCAGCTAGAAAAGCTAAAAAGTCAGAAGCTGAAACAAACTGAGTTTTAGAAAGTTTGCTTTTGAAAAGCTGAAAAGCAAGCTTCTGATGAAATAGACTAAATGCTGAAAAGCATATTTTACGCTGCTTTTCTGGTTTTTGATGTACTGAGAAGCTAAAAATATAATACAAAAGTTAACATTCAAATTTCATTAGCCAGCTTTTTCAGCTAGCCACCAGCTAACTTTTTTAAAAGCACAGAAGCAAAAGCCAAAACAAACAGGCCATAAATGTATATTAAAAAGATAACATCTAAATTTCATCGGTCAACTTTTCAACTGGCCACGAGCTAGCTTTTTTAAAAGCTCAAAAGCTCCGGCTCAAACAAAAAGGGTCTAAACCGGATGGACGCCATTATTGTTGCTTTGAAGTAAGAGAGAATTCCCTATGAACCAAAAAAAAAAACTCCTAATTCCTTCTCAGCCACAAAAAAATTTGTTTGCCCTCCTGTGCTCCCCATTGAAATTTCCCTTCCTCTATATGCCATTCCTGAGTAGATTCTGAAATATTTTTCCATCAAAGATGTAACATGAAACTAATTTATAAAAGACTAGAAATACTGAGATTTTTTTAGAATTTTATAAAGTTCTTTAACACATCTAAAATTTAAGATAAGTTAAATGTGTGTGACAATTTTAGTTCATAATATATGTTGAATTTACAATGGCCTTAATAACAAATGTTATTCATCGCTATATGTTCTATTACCATAAAAATTAGCACGAATATTGAAGCAATGAAAGTTGTGCTTCAGTGTGCCATACCAAAGTTGAAAAAAACAAATCCCCAAACAATAAAAGAAAATCGCTTAGGAATGGCATACAGGGGAAAGAAAATTTGAACCGAAGATACAAAAGGGAAAATAAATTTTACAGTGGCTGAAAGAAATTAGGAGTTTTTTTAATGGCTTACAGGGAATTCTCTCTTGAAGTAACACCATGCTTTGTGACAATGTACGAGAAAGTTGCTACTTAAAATACATTTTTCTCTCAATTATAAATAAAGATCAAATAATTCAAAAATAATGTACTCCCTTTGCTTCTAAATTGATGTCACCATTGATTTTAAACATCATTTTTAACTATTTATCTTATTAAAAAAATAGTTCACATGTACAAAATTATAAGGCATGTTTCAAAGACTTGATAATAAAGCAAATTATAATAAAATATGTGGAAATTTATCGTATTTTTTAATAAGCCAAGCGGTTAAAGTTGATGTTTGGAGTCAACGTGGACACCAGTTTGGGAACGAAATGAGTAGAGTCCATCTCACTAAATCTTAACCTTTTATTTATTTTTCAATATCAATACTACTCTCTCCTTTTCAAAATATAAGCATTTCTAATTTTTTGTCAAAGTCAAAATTTTATCACTTTGACTATTAATAATAAAAAATTAATAAAATTTTATCATATAGAAATTATATTTTTTTAATTCATTATGAAATAAATTTTCATAAAAATTATACTTTTATATTTGAAATTATATAATTTTTAGCTATTATTTAGTTTAAAGTAATAAAAGTTTAACTCTAACTAAATATATAAAATACTTATATTTTGAAATGATGAGAGCGTCTCTTATTTCCTCTAACCTGAAATGGAAAAGTTCAAGCGCTTTGCCGATAGTGGCGAGCTGCGCACCAAACACCCCACATCGAGAAGGCGTTACCGCTCTCTGCTCCAAGGTGCTCCTCGAAGCCCGCATCCCCTGTTCCCCACGATCCCACCCATCTCCTTTCCCCTTCCTCTTGGATTCCGTCGGCTCTGCCGCTGCCGCTGCCGCCGCATCTTCCACTGTCTCCGGCGATGGCTAATCTTTCTCACACCCTATCCCCGAGGCCACCGTCCTGCCCGGGACTCGTTCCATCCGCTGCGGCACAGGGTTTTAGGTCGCTGGTCGTTTGGATTCAGGGCTACGGTTTGGGACGGCGGGGCCGGGATGGTGCCCAATGTGGCGGCGGGGGTGACGCGGCCGCTGGAAGCCGAGCGCTGGGCCATCGCAGAGGAGCGCGCTGCCGAGTTGATCGCGCGCATCTAGCCCACCCCAGCCTCAGAGGAGCGGCGCAGGGCCGTCGCCGACTACGTGCAGTGGCTTATGATGGGTTGCCTTAGCTGTCAGGTATATAATCGTTGCCCCGTAATGTTGTTTCAGTGGACAGATGTGCAGTTCGGACAAGTCAGCAGGCACCATACAGGGGTAGTGACATCTATGAGTGACTTTGCGGTGCGGTTTTACTCTAAAAATGTTTTTGCAATTTGCCATTGAAGCGAAAATTATCCTTAATATCCATAGCATCGCGTGGGTAATTCACCAAGTTATACCTATATTTGCCGCTAGTGGCATGCTGCAAACAGAATGATTAAAAGATAAATCGTAACTGTGTGGAGTTGACCAGGAAGATATGCCTGTTGTAGGCAATAACACCTCAAGGGAGAAAAAACACAAAAGAAGATATCAAACAAAATGGGAACACGCCAAGATATCAGAGAGGCGAATCGAGCATGTAGCAAGGTTGTGCGTCAAGCTGCCATTCAAAAGCAGGCACCGGAATCAAGGGAAGCAACCCAAAGGGGTGACCTGAGAACACAATCCCACACCGCTACGCAGTAGCAAGGCCGCCCTGTGTTCTCAGCACATCCCTCCGGGTTCAGCTTCGCTTCATTGCAGACTTGCAGTTGCATCAACATGGGCAACAAGCATGCTCTGGAAGGGGTGATTTGGAGTCTCTGCCGAGTGTTTGAAGAAGAATGCTTGGTTTTGGGAGAGGAAGAAATATGAAGAGCACGGTGTGATGTATTTTGGGGACAGCCGCATGTCACAGTGTTGACATCATGGCAACACCGTTCGTTTTGGCGCTTGGCCCCACCCGGCGTAGTGGACGTATTAGTTGAACATGCAAACGCTGCCAGACGGAGAATTTTTTTTTTCCTATGCTGTTGTTTTCTTCGCCAGAGCATCGACTTGCAAGCCTCCACCAGCTAGTCTCTACTTTTTCTTTTCAACGCTGCAAAACGTCTCAGCAGAGATGGTTACACCACATGCACATAGAAAAATACACTCAAAGTTATCTCTTTTTACAAATACAATACAATAGATTAAATCTCTTCTCAGACAATCTAACGGTTAACCTCTTTTGAATCTCCCTTTTTTTTAGACCCACAAAAAATATTGTTTCTAAACAAAAAAATTCCTCTACATCCGTTCACTGAAATTTGTTAGCGTTGAAACTGAAATTTGTTAATCTCTTCCCGATCGCTCTGCTCCATAGCATTGAAAACGTAAATTTGTTAGCCCAACACAAACGTCCATCACCTGAGCGGCCACCTCCACTCAACTACTCAATCGGAGACCATGAGCAATTAATTGATATTTTTTGTAATAATTAATTTGATACATAATATACCAGTATTTTTCTCAAATTATAAATTTGTTTATGTTCAATGGGTATAAAAATTAATTTCAAATGTACAAGGGTAACATGGACAATTTTCTATATTTTTTAAGGAGTCGGAGTTAGAGCCATAAAAGCTTTTTTCCAAAGAACCAGATCCAGAGCTATTTTTAAAGAGTTAGAGCCCTCCCAAACAGAGCTTTAATATATTATTTTCTTAATTTAATATTTTTTCTTAGACCGTAGCGTAGGACGGGTATGGGCTCTACCGCTCTATTTAGGATTTGTCTCTTATTGTACTATAATTAACTATACTACCATATAGTTAAACTGTTGTATCTATAAATGATGTGAAAATCGTGGTCGATTTTCTTTACTATTTTTATGCATAATATTAAAATAGGTGTGTTGACCTGATCATGATGCATATAGATACATATGCAGAATGGGAATATACTTAAGATTAAAATTTTGCTACAATTATTGAAGTACCACGATGATGAGTGTAAAGAAAATATACCTATATTTGTTAAAGAATTTCTAAAGCGCATCAAGTTTAAAACTTGAACCTTTTATTATGGTGATGAAAATGAGAACCTTATAACTTGAATTTTAATATATTATTTTCTTAATTTAATATATTTTTTTTCGACCGTAGCATTAGCACGGGCATCGGTGCTTTACTGTGCTTTACTTTAGAAGACATGAATTTAGAAATTATGGAAAACAAGTCAACCTCCGTCTCACAATATAGGGACTTTTAGGTTTTTCCTAGTAAAATTGACTCTCTGTGATAATAATACAAAGATTCACAATGTAAGAGTGTGTTAAAATACTTCCTCCGTCCTAAAATAAGTGACGTTTTTTACATTTTGAAATCAAAGTTTGACCATTCATATTATTTAAAACATTTACAAAAATACAAAAACAAACAAATTATGCTTAAAGTATTTTTAATAATGAATC
>BCLG01000239.1:91935-104191 GCA_001602295.1 Zoysia matrella | reverse complement strand
TATGATGTGGCGTATATATCAACCTTGTTGATGAATTTGTTCAACAAAGCTAGTCTATCTTTAACCTAATATAGAAATTTTAGTACAAAGTAGTAATTTTTTTAAAAAAATATTGTAGAACTTGATATTTTGCAATGGATGATTAAAATAAGATAGGTTCATTTACTACAAACTTTAAAATACATATAACAATGGAGGGAGGAGTACCGTTGTTTTTTCTCTCAAAAAAAAGGAGTACCATTGTTTTGTACTTTGATATTTTTTATTTAGAAATTAAAACTTCAATGTATTCATTCTATATAGAGATAACTTTAGTTCAAATTTATTATCAACTACTCCCTCCGTCTTAAAATAAGTGATGTTTTTGACTTTTTAAAATCAATATTTGACCATTCGTCTTATTTAAAAAATTTATAAAAATATGAAAATAAAGCATTTCTAATATTGAATCATTTCACAGTAAAATAAATAATATTTTTACAAATTTTGAATAAAATGAATAATCAAAAATAGATATTTGAAAATCTAAAAAGACACTTATTTTAAGACAGAGGGAGTAGCTACTTGGCGTGAGTTTTTATACTATATTGGAGTGTGGTTTAGGATGCAAGATGTCATGTCGCACGAGAAGTATTGTGTAGTATAAGTGAATTACCCACCTTTTCCATCAGCTTAAATTTTTGAAGTCAACTGGTTAATGCATGCAACTTAATATGGTATCAGAGCTAGAGGTCTCTAGTTCGAATTTTGATGAGCATAATTTATTAAAAATAAATTGTAGCCCACTTTTATTCTATGTTTACGTCTACGAGAGCTTCACATAAAAAAGCGTGTTGTAAGTATAAGTGAATTACTCATCTTTTCTATCAGTTTAAGATTTTAAAGTCAATTGCTTAATGCATTTGACTCAATAAATATGCTACCAGTGACGAGCAAGCCATCCGTGGTGCGACAAGCAGCAGTAGGGCTGATCCGGAGGGGAGGACAGGCAGGGTGGTCACTGTGGGCCTCTGAATTTCAGGATCCCCTCGCTGTGGTGTGCAATAGGCAACTCATTGCACCACATGCCTAATAACTTTTTATTACTCATCTTATTTAAAAATATAATAAATATTATATTTTATTATAAATTCGTTATTATTAATTATTTCAAGATGACTAATAATTTTACATATTCAAGTTAATTTTTAAATAAATTCATAAAAACAGTGTTAAAAGTTACAAGGGAGATAAACGGAGAGATTACATGTGAAATAAAGTCTCGGACGGTGGTGTAGTGGTTTCTATGGTCTTCAGGGAACCCGCAGTTGCTGCCGACAAGTGTCTGCCCTATTGGCCCCTCCGCCGAACAATGAATGACTATTATGGCTAAAATATCTTCGCCGAACAATGAATGACTATTATGGCTAAAATATCTTCTGATTCTATCATATCGCTTGTCTCCCCATCGCAATGAAAACCTGCCGTCGAATTTGCACTAAACCATAACCACATACGATGGATACTTCCATCAGTGCCGACAGTGCATAGCTTTTCAGGGCAGATATTTTGGCCGTCGACAGCTCCACTTGCAAATCCCATCCACACAAGCAACTTTCCCAGTGGCTCCCATCCCCATCACCTCGCCTATAAAGACGGCTAACATCATGGTCAGACTGTGCTCTTACTCCAGCGCTAAAGCTCAGAAGATCAGGGGAAAGAAGCAAAGATCGATCCTGCCATGGCGGAAGGCAACAACTCCGGCGACCTGATGTCCAGCGGCAAGGTGGTCGCTGGGGCCGCCATGTCGGCGTTCGAGCAGAAGAGCGTCGATAACGTCGACAAGAAGGAGGTCGCCGGCGCGGCCGCGGATATCCTTCGCGCGGCGTCCACGTACGGAAAGTTCGAGGACAAGCCGGCCGGGCAGTACATCGAGAAGGCCGAGGGTTACCTGAAGGAGTTCAGCTCCGGACCAGCCACCGGCGCCGAGAAGGTGGAGAAGACCGAGGCCCAACCAACAGGCGACGAGCCCAAGTCCGAGGAGCCGGCGCCTGCACGTGCCGCGGAGGAAGGCAAGTCAGACGGGCCTGGCATCGGCGACTTCGTCAAGGGCGCCGAGTCGATGATGGAGAAGCAGGGCGGCGGGGAGCAGGGCGCCGGCGGACTGTTTAAGATGGCTCAGGGTTTTATGAAGTAGAGCGCAGCTTCATGCGTGCAGCGCTTACTTGAATCGTTGTTTGCCTTTGTGTTTATCGTATTGTATTTCTATGTAACAGTAACCTCTAATAGTACCTCGTTGTGCTCATGCGTACGGGTGATAGACTAATGGATGGAGAAAACGGTGCGAGCGCTGCCCATGCTTGTTCTCTTGTCATGAAAACGTAAAATGTTGTATGATGGTGTTGCTTGTGAGCATATAAAAAATGTTTATTGACGGTTAATTACTTTTGTTGACACTCAAAATTTGTATTCCGAGAAGTTCAGAAATTCATGTTTGATAGACCGAATATAATAGGAGATGTCTAAATTTCGGTTGGTAATAGTTATCTTGCAATAAGACATAGAGGATATTTTCGAAGAGTTTGACTAAATTCTACTAAAACTGAAAGAAGTGCTTAAAAAGACATAAAGATGATGCCAAATTCATGATTTAAAAGTTTCAAAACGTAGCTCTCGTCGAGACAATCAAAACAGGTATATAAATCACCTAAATCGGAGTCCGAAAGAGTAAATCACGGCCTTAACAAAAATAACTGCGACAGGGCCGGAACTCTGACAGACCCCTTTTTGAAATCGTATTTTTGAACACCCGAATTGTCCGGTAAGGTACCGGAGTGTCTAGAGTCGGAGTGTCCGGCCAAGTGCCGGAGACTCCGGCCGATCCCCTTCTGAAACCAGATTTTAGACTCCCGGAGGGTCCGACGATGTGCCGGAACGTCCGGCACCGGAGTGTCCAGCCCAAGACCGGAGTATCTAATACCCGAAGTCTATTTTTTGAAGTTTTGACACCAAATCAGATGTAATTTGTTTCCTAATCAAAGAGATTTGTGACTGCAAAGGGTAAACCACCCTACCTCAATATAAACAAACTTAAGGCGGATTGAGGGGGTATCCTAATCTAACTTATCATTTGTCTTTACGTTTTTGTCTCTCCAAACCCTAATCCCCTCACTCGAACCCCGTTTTGCTGTTCTTCTTTCGTCCCGACGATGATCGAAGGCTATTCGACTGGCCTGACCGAGCCCAAATCAACTCTAAGATGATTCTTCTCTGACGGGTACCTCCCAAGGCGGGGTTGTCTATGTGCTATCCAAATCTAGCGTTGAAGAGGCGTCGGCGTTCCCGCACATAGACGTGCGAGCGGTGTGTTGGCCCGAGATTGGCGACTCCACTGGAGAACGAGTGATTCCGGTTGCATAAACCGAATCATCATTTTTCACCGTGACCTCCGAGATCTCCACGACAAACATCGTCATGCTATCCTTGAACAAGTTGTCCGAGGAGGCACGCAAAGCGTTCCTAGAGCGCCGGAAGGCCTCCGAAGAGGCGCGCAAGGCGCGAGAAGAGTGGGAGCTGTAGAATTACTTGACGTGTTTCAAGAAAGACCAACAAGGCGCGATGTCTCAAGTAAAGGAGCTCATTCTTCCGACCGTCGTCAACCACACGGCCATGGGTGCTGCCAATGTGAGTACATCTTCGCACCCTCTCGTTACTTTTGAAGACCTTTCGTATTACTTTGTCGATTTGAAAAAGGTCTTGAATAATGATATGCAATACATGATTCAAGAAAATTTGTCTAAGTCATCTAAAAATGCTAGTATTGCATCATCTTCTAATGTTGCGCATGTAGGTCCTCCTACTAGTACATCGGAGCCCACTACGTCTAGTGTAGAACAACCTCTGTATGGCATGCCGTTGAACTCGTTTAGTGAAAAAACTAGTTTTCTATCTCATATGCAAACTAATAATTTGATAGTGTCTCCCACTAGCGTAGAGCCAATCACTAGCATCCACAATCCGGTCACGAGCCGATTGAATGAATTGGCTAATTTTGTTTCTCCTTACCTATCATCCCATATAGCACACCACCTATCCCACTAAGCAGTACGAGTGTCCCTCGTGACCACATTCTTAATGAATTCTTTAGCGCCATGAAAATGAGCACACATCCCTCACCATCGGGCACATCCACTGGGCCACCCATAGCAAACATAGAGGAGTGTATGGCTCGCATTAAAGAGGACTTAAACAAACAATTTCGTGGGACGCTAGGGATAGACTCAAGGATAGAGACCGAATTTATAAAAAACCGTACCCCATGTATTTTGATTCGGTCTAATATCCTGTTGGATGGCGTGTTCTCGACTTCGTCAAATTCAATGACGAAGATAGCAAAACCATTTGAACACGTTAACCAATATATAGCACACCTAGGAGAAGCGGGTTTTAGTGAGGCTTTGAAAGTACTGTTGTTTTCTTTATCACTAACCGAAACCGCTTTCTCTTGGTTTTCATCATTGTCCTCGGGCTTCATAGACACGTGGGAGTCTTTAGAGCGTAAGTTTCATGACCACTTTTATTTCGGGTGTAATAAATTAAAATTATCACATTTGACATCGATTCGGCAAGGGAAAGATGAACCCGTCGTTGACTATCTTCGACGGTTTAGAGATATTAAGAACCGATACTTTATTTTAACAATTTTTGAAAAGGACCTAGCAGACCTAGCTTTTAACGGTTTGTGGTCGCACCTTAGGGAAAGTTAGGAGGGATACGATTTTTTTACATTCACTCACCTCCAACAAAGGGCTTCGGCTCAAGAAAGCTGAAGCAAAGAAATAAAACATGATTACAAGACCCGTCGTAGTGTGCACGTCATGGAATGTGATTCGGATAGCTCCGATGATGATTCCAATGACATTCCAGCTACCGAGTTCGTTTGGCCCTCCAAGGCCAAATTGTTTACTTGTGATTCGCTCAAACCAGTTCATAAGAATCGGAAATACGATATGAAATACACTTTTGATGTAGCTAAGTGTGATAAAATATTTGATGAGTTGCACAAAGGTGGATACATTAAGATTGCATACACTTTACCTTCGGACGATGAAATTAAGCGTAGAGAATATTGTAAATAGCATAACTCTTATTCTCATGCTACTAACGATTGCAATGTTTTCTATCGACAGATCCAATCGGCTCTTAATGAGGGACGATTGAGTCTTAAAGAGATGCAGATCGACAAGCACCCTTCCCCGTCAACACTTTAGAGCTCAACCCTAAGGTGTTGATTCGGCCTCATCAAGCCGATACAACCAAAGGGAAGAACATGATCATCGCGGAGAAGGATGCCTATTTCTCCGTGTGAGAAAGGGGCCTCTAGGAATGTAATACTCAATAAGTCACCCGATGGTCAAGAGTCTCTCAAGGTCACCATCTAGGGCTCTAGACTCGAGGGGCAAGTTCCGCAGCCTAAGATGATAAAGCCGAAGAACTCTGAGGCGAGCAAGTGAAAAGTAAACCAAGACAAGGCAATGGATAGGAAGATGGGGCTCAAAAGTGCCTTCGACCATCTTATGGCCAAGTACAAAAATAATCGGTCTATAAAGCGGTCAAGATCACCACCAAAGGGAGGCAGCCCATCTAGGAAGGAGATGAGGCAAACCACGGATGTTCATGGGCCTCCTCCTCTTCCTCCACATGGGTTCGGAGTGCCACCGCCATGGTTCCATCCTATGCCTTGCCCACCGTTTTTGGTGTGGCATCCATACATGAGACCATAGATGCCCGTGCCATCGATGCCCATACCACCGATGCACGTTCCACCGATGCCATACCTGCCATTTCATTTGGGGTGGAACGGGCCGAGGGGAGATGTCTTCACAAGGCTCTCCAGTCCTATTCCAGATCGGACGAAGTCTCGACCGATCAAGGAACAAAGAGGGAGATCTACCACCGCGCCTAAGCAAGAGTGGCGCTCAAAGCAAGGTAAAAAACCTGCACCTTCCACTGTTGTTCATCAAAAAAGCGCATCCGGAGGTGTCGTGAAAATCGCACAACCGATATCAAAATCGGAGGAGTCTTCACGGGACCGATCACTTTGGATTATCTGGTTGAAAAGGCTTCCCATGACCATGAAGCTAGCAGCAGCAAGAGCTCCTCTAAATACACGCAACCAAGGTGGTGTCCGTCTAGCTTGACTCACACTCAAAAAAGGAAGCTCCAAAGCCTGCGCCTCCGAAAGATTCGAGAGCAGGAGGTGGAGAAAAAGAGAGAGGAGATCTTAAACAAGATCAAGCCGATGATCCCTCAAGATAAGCAGTGAAGAGTCAAGAGCCCGAGGCTCCCACTCCACCGATGACGGAGGAAGCGGTGGCTACTCCGAAGGCACTAGGCTTGGCCGACGCCGTCTTGGGAGAGGACTCCACAGCACTTTCACCCACGGAAGACGTTGATATGTCCGAGTTCGACGATGACGACCTCTTAGACTACGAACCTACACCTCCTCGAAAAGGTATGGACATTAACACCATTTGTTGATCTCTTTTCGATTATTCTTTAATAGAGGAAGAAGAGATCATGGCACAATTCGACTTTGGGTCGAAAAGTGTTATCTTTGAGAAGCTCATGGAATTGGAGAACCATTTGAAACCTCTCTATGTGATAGGTCATATCAATGGCACACCGATTTTTTGCATGCTTGTAAATAACGGTGCGATTGTTAATCTAATGCCATATTCTTTGTTTAATAAGCTAGGTAAGGCTGATGACGAGTTCATCCGGACCAACATGACTTTGAACGGTGTGGGAGGAGGAGACCCTATTGAGGCTAAAGGGGTCGCTTTTATGGAGCTCACCATTGGGAGCAAGACCATGGCTACCGCTTTTTTTGTTGCCGATGTGCGCGGTAGTTATAGCTTGATCTTAGGGCATGATTGGATTCATGCCAATAGATGTGTTTCTTTTACATTGCATCAATTCTTGATACAATGTGTTGGTGATGATGTAGAGTTTGTACACGCGGATGCATCGGCTTGTGTTGCTATTGCCGATTCATCTTCCTTGCCTCATGATACCATCAAGTGTTTGACCGGTTTAGACTTGACGGATTATGACTTTCTTAGTGTGACTAGAGATGGTTTTGTACCGGTCAATATAAAGCCGATGGAAAATCAGCTCAACCATATAATGTGATTTAATAGAGTCTAATCTTGATTGGTTGCAAAAGAGAGTAGAACACCATCGATCCAACACGAATGATATGTGAGAAGCTATAAAAAAAATAGAAGACATGGATAAGTTAGGACAAGGATTTATATTAGCCTCTTGAGTAGGTGAATCTTGGCAGCGATGATAATCTTACACCAACTTTTATAAACAAAAATCTGAAAGCCGGTTACAAAATAAAGCTAATCGGTTTGCTAAAATAATATGTGGACTGTTTTGCATGGTCTTATAATGAAATGCCCGGGTTGAGCCGCGAGCTAGTTAAGCATCGGCTTCCAATCACATCTGATTTTACCCCTTTTAAACAACCGATGAGAAGATTCAACCCGAATATGAACGATCGGATTAAAGAGAAAATTAACCAATTACTTGATGCAAAATTTATAAGGCTTTGCAGGTATGCGGAGTGGACATCCGACATCGTGTCGGTGGAAAAGAAGAACACCGATAAGATAAGAGTTTGCATTGAGTTCAAAAATTTAAATAGAGCCACTCTTAAAGATATCCTATGCCCATAGCCGATATGTTGATTCATGATGCTTCCAGCCACAGAGTTATTAGCTTTTTTATGGTAATGCAGGGTGCAACCAAATCTTCATGGCCGAAGAGGATATGTCTAAAACTGCTTTTAGATGTCTCGGTTTTGTAAAATTGTTTGAGTGGGTTGTCGTAACTTTTGTGTTGAAGAATGCGGTGCCACATACCAAAGAGTCATGGACTTTATCTTTTATGATTTACTTGGTGTCATCATGGAGGTTTATATAGATGATGTGGTGATCAAATCGGCTGCTTTAGATTCTCATTTAACCAATTTGCAGCTCGCTTTGAAACGAATGCGCCATTTCAGTTTGAAAATAAACCCGCTCAAGTATGCTTTTGGTGTATCAGCCAGAAAGTTTTTAGGCTTCATAATACATGAACAGGGCATAGAGGTAGATTCTAAGAAGGTGGAAGCAACTAAGAACGTGCAAGCGCTTATATGTAAGAGAGAGTTGCAAAGCTTCTTAGGCAAAGTAAATTACTGGAGGCGGTTCATATCTAACTTGTCAGGGAAAATCAATGCATTTATTCTTATTCTTCGGTTAAAGAATGAAACCAAATTGGGAAAAACAACAAGAAGCATTTGAGAAGATCAAAGATTACTTGTCCTCGCTGCTGGTTCTTAGGGCGCCCAAGGGTGGAATCCTTTTTCGTCTTTACATAGCGGCGGAGGATGATGTGATCAGTGTTGTTTTTACACAAGAGGCTGAAGGGAAGGAGTATGTGATCACATATGTGAGCCGACGGTTGTTAGATGCGGAAACAACTCATCGAGAAACTATGTTTTTCCTTGTATCATGCTTGCACTAAGTTGAGACATTATTTGCTATCTAGTACTTGTGTGGTTGCTTATCAAACCGATGTTATTAAACATATGTTGCATAGACCGATTTCTAGTGGTAGGCTTGGTAAATAGGCTTATGCATTGATTGGGTATGATTTGGCTTATGAGTTGTTGAAATTCATGAAAGGCCAAATTGTTGCTAATTTTATTGTTGAACATCAAATTGATTTAGAGTATAATTTAAATGTTGGTTATGTGACATTTACCCCTTGAAAGTTGTATTTTGACGGATCGATTTGCAAAGAGGGTCAGAGTGTTGGGTTCTCCTCATGATGCACACTTTGGATTTTTAAACTGATTAGAGTATGATTGCACAAATAACCAAGCCGAATATGAAGCATTGCTGTTCGGTTTGGAGATGTTAGAGTCCATGGGGGTTAAACATGTAGACGCTTTTGGCGATTCATTGTTAGCAGTGCAACAAGTTGCTGGAAATTTTCAATGCTTAGACGGATCGTTGAATGCCATTTTAGACAAATGCTTAGACATCATTAGAAGGATGGATGAGTTCAATATACATCATGTACCTAGGCTAGAAAATAGTAAAACAAATGAGTTGGCGCAACAAGCATCGGGTTACAATGTTAGTAAAGGTAAATTTTCAGTTATTGAAAAATCGATGCTTGAGGTGCTAGAACTAAACCATTCGGATACTAACACGTCGAACCGTGATAGTGCTGAATTATTTGATTGGAGATCACCCATAGTTTCATACATTCGTAGTCCAACCTAAAGTGTGGATAGGAAGGTTCGATATGTAGCTTTCAAATATACTTTGATTGATAGTGACTTATACCACCGAGCGGGGACGATTTGCTCTTGAAATGTTTGGGTGACGATGAGTGTCACGCCCCAACTTGTAAAACACTGAAAATGTGCAGCACCTGCATGTTGAGGGCAAAGTTCAATCCCTAGAGCAATCCCAATTCAAATCTGAATTCAACTAAATTAAGAAAATAAATGCCAAACAAACCCATTCCATAAACTCACCTTTTTATAAAAGAAGTGTGAAAATGAGAAAATACAATAATTAACTAGGCTATATAATAGAATTTTGGAGAATTTATCATAATTTTTACAACTCACCTAATGCCCGTAACTGTTCAGTCAAATTTCAGAAGTCAACGTTTTGTATAATTTATAATTCAAAATTCGTGCAGATTCAGAACTTGGTGCGAAAACAAAAGTTGTTCAAAACATCATGTCCCATCGTCACAAAAAGTTTCATAATTTTTCAAGGCCGGGAAGGATGGTTTCTAGAGAAAAAAATAGTGCACAGTTTCAAACTCCCAGAATTTCGAAATTCCTGCCAGTCCCACCTGTCAGTCCCTGTTCTTTCACCTCTTTCTCCCCATTGGACAGCTTGGGCGGCAGCCCCTGAGCCTGGACACCGAAACCAGACGTGCAGCTCTCACTCCTTTCCATTTTCCTCCCAGGCCAGAGCTTTTCTCCCCCTTTCCATCCCCTCACAGCCACCACCACCATTTCCACCCTTGGAGCTCCCTGGAGCTGCTGGTATGCTGCTCTCCTTGCAAAACCGCTGCAGTAATCTTCTCCACTAGCACTTCTAGGTGTTCCATGTCTTATTTTCGTCCTCCCTCTCTTGGTTGGACAGAGATTGAGGCCTCTCCACAGCAGGAAGCAAGCAGCAGAGCTGCAGCAGGGTGGCTAGGCAGCCTCTGGAATCATTCTGGTCCTCTTCCTCAGGTCAGCAGCTACGAATTTCTAGCTATACGTCACCCTCTTGCCGTCTGCTGGTCTTTGTTCTTCGACAGTGTGTCATTTGTTCCTTGTTCAGCTGGGTTCCTTGCTGCCGATCTGAGCTGCCGGGTTGAGGTCGACACTGCTGTGGTGAGGCTGCATGACACTTATCCTCTCTCTGTGTTCATTTTCATTTTAACCATCCTTCGATCTGTTGCTGTGTTGCCATCCTATCCCAAGATTTGGAACCCATTGCCCAGCCTGAGAGAGAGCAGCAAGGAAGCTTGCTAGTTCAGCGGCGGCATGTTAATACTAACTCTTTTCATTTCTTTCTCGAGTCATATGAAAGATTAAATGACCCAGAAATTATGAAATAAATTTTGTTAGGTTCTTTTGCTGTTGTAAAAGTCAACTCATCCTAAAATTGATAAATGAAATAAATTCTCTGTTAATAAGCATGCATTGTGTTTTTACCTCTTGTGTCCATTTTTTCTTCTTCTTTTTTTTTTATCTTTTCACCATGGTAAATGTATGCATCTTTAAATTGTGAAACTTGTGCTAACAATCCTAATTGAGTACATCTAGCTGGCATGCAAAGTTTTACTCTCATATAAGATGTTTATGTATTCCTTCAATTTAATCACTCCACTATTTAAGCCACCTGTGAAATTAATTATTAAGTAATTCAAAGTCAACTTCGTGATTCTAGACCTGTTCAAAGTATCATATTTTGATGATACACATCCACTAAATAATCCCCTATCTATAATGTATCCACAAATATCTGTTGAGAGAACAATTTCAGAATTTATTCCTTTCGCTTTGTTCCTGGACAGAGCAGCAGTAAATCTATAATAACTTGAGCTATACAATTTCAAACCACACCTTTTGAATTGCAACATGTTCATAACTTCAGTATCTAAGCCCCTGCAAAGTTTCATTGCATTTACATTATGCATTGCATCATGGCATACATTTTCATACCGGCGTATTTTATTTTTTTCCTTTGTTTAGTGAACGACGCTCAGGAGAGTGACGGGGTTGCTGTGGAAGCTGAAGTTTCCGAGCTTGGGTTTGTGGAAGAGACTCCTCCTCCTGAAGGCAAGCATCATGCATACTGACCTCTGTTTTTACTTAATCGGCAAAATGAACTATTGTGTTATTGTTGCATTGTCGGGCAATAGGATAAGTATGGTTAAGTTGGTTCATGTCGTTTATCCACTCCTTGTTGTATCTTAGGTCTTTGGACAGGGTGGGAGGTTTTTCTTTTGCGATGTGTCTTGCTTAGCTATGCTTAGACCGGTAGAAGTCGATTCGATGGAGGGTCACCACCGTTTTTGCGAGAATAGGAACCTTTTGTCTTGAGGTAATGTTGTGGATGCTTAAAACCTGAAAAAAGTTAAATTGTGGACCGAAAGGGAGATAGGTGTGTAGCCCCATTTGGTCGATTAAGGACCGGCCGTTGTTAGTTGTTGGCCTAAGCACTTTCCGTTCATACCACATGTCGAATATAATGGTAAGACAAGCCGAATATCTCATTTGCATACCGGCGTTTGGGCGATGACGGCATGTCTTGACTGACACGCACGAGTGACCGCTGGGCTCCCACGAGACATGGGACCGGTCCTCTCTGGCATGTCGATTGTCCAACCGTTCGGTAATGGATGAGAGAAAGGTTGACATGAGTGCCCTCTTGTGTAACTTTAGCGGGTTGCATGAGCCGGATGGTCCTCAAGTCGTGTGGGTACAGCTGAACCCCCCTGCAAGGTGTATAATCGATTCGAATCGTCGTGATCTCGGTCATGATCAAGCTTAGTGCTTATCAATTTTCATCGTAGTTAATAATTTCATCTATGTAATCACTTGTGGGAAAATTTGTGAGCTATATTGGAGGAGATGTATTGATGGACGCATCTCTTGTTGCTGTTTTCACTTTAGGGGTAGAATGGTTGGTATATTAGTGTG
>BCLG01000239.1:75630-91783 GCA_001602295.1 Zoysia matrella | reverse complement strand
TTATGCTTATGCTTATAATATATGTATTTACTACTGCCTTTCCGCAATAAATTTTGAGTATCCTTTGCATGATTTTCCTTGCTACTGCCTAACTCATGATCCTTGGAGTCGGGATGTTTATCCCACGAGTAAGTCTTGCTGAGTACCTTTGTACTCACGTTTGCTTTTGAAGTTTTGCAGGTGAGAATGACTTGGTCTTGGGCTACTTCTTCCCCGCCGATGCCGGCGAAGGGGATGAGTAGTTGCTGTCCGGTCATGGCTCGTGTTGGTGATGTTCGTGGGCTGAGCATTACCAACTCTTTTGCTTGGTTTCAAAATGTGTTCTGCTGTGTACTCGTCGTTACCCCTGCTAGAACCTCAACTAAAGCTAGCCCTTTGTTTAATTATGTTTGTAGAAAGTTTGAGAGCTAACTGCAACCTTGCAGCTCTCATTCTTAAACATTTCAGATCTATCCCGTTAAACTCTTGGTCTGTAATCTGAAGTTTATAACTCTTATAATCTGTTCTGAGTATGTGTGACCCCTATGTGATGTATGCAATGTTGTTTACCGATGTGCTTATGTCCTGGGCATTGTTTGGAAAGCATATCGGGGGACTACCGGAGTTGATTTCTCGTTAGTTGGAATTTAGGCTTGCACTCTGTTTATAGACAGCGAGCTAATTCGACTAATTGGAACTCAACTTGGACGGTTCCTTACAATGAGGCCAAAGTAGCTATAGAGAAAGTTCAGAAAGGCACTTGTGATTAAAATCAATCGGCCCCGAAAATAAAATGGTTGTTAAGAAAGGTCAGATTCTATTGGCCAACCATGATTGTTGGTTGTTATCATTACTACAAAGGATGCGAAGAGTGCCAAAAGTTTGGTAATATTCAATTGACACCCGCTGCCGTGATGAACCCCATCATACATGGCCATCCTGAGAATGGGGAATGGATTTCATAGGGAAAATATATCCTCCATCTTCGAAGAGGCACCGCTTCGTGTTAGTAGCAACGGATTACTTCACCAAATGGACCGAAGCGGTGGCTCTCAAGAATGTGACACACAAAGAGGTAATTGAGTTCCTTACCGAGCATATTATTCATATATTCGACATACCGCAAACTTTGACTACCGACCAAGGTACTTCCTTTACGTCCGATCATGTTAAAGAGTTTGCCGAATCTTACGAGATTAGGATACTCAATTCATCTCCATATTATGCTCAGACCAATGGTCAGGTCGAGTCTAGCAACAAAACGTTGATCAAACTCATTAAGAAAAAGATAGAAGACCATCCCAAGAGATGGCATGAAGTCTTATCGGAGGCTTTATAGACTCATCGTATATTTAGGCATGGGGCAACTAAGGTAACACCATATGAACTTGTGTTTAGACAAGAAGTCATTTTACCCGTCGAGGTAAATCTGAGAGCTCTAAGATTAGATAAGCAAAATGATTTATCCACCGATGAGTATAAAACTTTAATGCTAGACAATATTGATGAAGTCACCGATAAGCGTTTGAGTGCCTTGAGAGAAATTGAGAAAGATAAGGCTAGTGTTGCTAGGCTTACAACAAGAAAGTAAAGGCTAAAACCTTTCAGATGGGCGAATTGGTGTGGAAAACCATTCTGCCCATAGGCTCAAGAAGCAACAAATTCGAGAAATGGTCCCCTAGTTGGACCATATAGAGTAGTAAAAGTTATTGTCGGGAATGCATATAT
The DNA here is from genome assembly GCA_001602295.1 of Zoysia matrella. NCBI lineage: Eukaryota > Viridiplantae > Streptophyta > Magnoliopsida > Poales > Poaceae > Zoysia > Zoysia matrella. The sequence continues at coordinate 90,076 of BCLG01000239.1, read as the reverse complement.
GTTGTAGGGTAGCCGAGGAGATTCATTATCTAGGGCCCTTAACAGCTGATACTTGAAAAAGTGTCATCCAAGCGTAGGCCAAGAAGCTTGAAAGAGAAAGACGACCGATATGAAGAATATCATTGCCAAAAGATAAGGATATGATCGATGAGTTAAGAGAACCATTGCCCTTAGTTGATTTTGAGTCCTTGAATGTTTTGTGGTACGCTAGCTTTACCAAAAAACAGGGGGCATGTGTTGACACTCAAAATTTGCATCTCGAGAAGATCGGAAATTTATGTTTGATAGGCCGAATATAGTAGGAGATGTCTAAATTTTGGTTGATAATAGTTATTTCGCAAGAATTGTGTTCCAACATATTTTTCAGGACGTGGAGGATATTTTTGAAGAGTTTGGCTAAATTCTACTTAAAAAAGAAAAGAAGTGCTTAAAAAGATATGAAGATGAAGCCAAATTCATGATTTAAAGGTTCCAAAACGTAGCCCTCGTCGAGATGATCAAAACCGATATATGAATCATTTAAATCGGAGTCCGGACGAGTAAATTACAGCCTTAACAAAAATGGCTTCGACAGGGCCAAAGACTCCGGCTCGCATTTTTGGACACCCGAAGTGTCCAGCCAAGGGTCGGAGACTCCGATCGACCCCCTTCTGAAACCGTATTTTAGACCTCCTGAGGGTCCGACAATGTGTCGGAATGTTCGGCACCAGAGTGTCCGGCCTAGGGTGGGAGTATTCGGTACCCGAAGTTTGTTTTTGTTAGTTTTGACGCCAAATCAGAGGTAATTTGTTTGCTAATCATGGAGATTTGTGGCTGCACAAGATAAGAGCACCCCACCTCTATATAAAGAGGTCTAATGTCGATTGAAGAGGTATCCCAATCGAACCTATCATTTACCTTTACGTTTTTGTCTCTCCAAACCCTAATCCCCTCACTCGACCCCGTTTTGCTGTTCTACCTTTCATCCTGGCGACGATCGAAGGCGATCCGACTGACCTGACCGAGCCCGAATCAACGATCCTCCTTCGACGGGTCCCTCCCAAGAAGGGGTTGTCTAGGTGCTGTCCAAATCCGGCGTTGAAGAGGCGTCGGCATTCTCGCACACGAACGTGCGAGCGGTGTATTGACCCGGAATCCATTTCGGCGTCAACAACTCTATTCTTTTTTTATGTTGTCCTTTAGTTTAAAGTAGCATTTGGAGGTAACCAACGTCATCAAAAAAATGGAACATGTTTTTAACATAGCTAAAATATTTAAGGTGAAACATCGATTAATGCTTCTATCAGATAATGAACATTTTTTTTGTGACTAGATAATGAACAGTTGTGTTGCAAATGTCCCTATTGTCCTTGTACAAACCCTCTATAAATCTATTTCTACTGCCCAAATTAAGAAATCACATAGCAGGATGCTAGTGCATTCCAATAAACAGAATACTCCATCCATTCCCAAAAAAATGTTATTTTCTAAATTTTGAACATCACACTTGATCATTCATCTTATTCAAAAAATCTGTACAAATATAAAAAGAAAAGGTCATGTTTAAAGTATTTTTAATAACAAAAAAATTCACAACAAAATAAATGATCTTTTTACAACAATTTTTAAATAAGAGAAATTATATCATTATTGCCCAAAGAAATTTTATGGAACAATATAGCAATGTCATCACAGATGGTAATCAGAAACCACGAGAACAAACCAAATATTAAAAACAACTGCAGCATAAAATGTTGTCATGGCACTATTCTAAATTATGTTTATTGTGAGCCTTCTAACAACTAAAACTCATAGATAGGGCTTAAGATCAGCCTGTTTATTGCGAGCTTATCCAGCACAATGTCTGAATTCTACTCTTTTTCACCTTTCTGCTACCACGGAAGAAGAAGAAAGATTAAGCTTACTCTTCCTAACTTAAAATTGACCGAAATCAACTTAAGATGCTACTTTAAGGAGTGTTTGAGAGCTAGCGAAATACACCGGCTCGAATTTTGTAAACCGTCGTAAATTTGAGGATTTAGTAGAACTATAATTTATTTCAAATAGCTCCATTTTTCAACTTCACAAATAATTAAATTACTTATTTAACTGCAATACAACATACTCAATAAAATAGATCTCAATAATTTTCAGGTGAACCCTAAAAGTGTTTGGGGTCTATTTTTCTCTCTTTTGCAAAGCAGAATTTAATAGTAATCAGTTAAGAATTTCATATGAATCATATTGAAAGATTGCGAGTTTAGAAATTTACCATTAAACTGCATTAGTACATATATGTGCCACCGAAAAATCATTTTTCTTAGAAATATATCTATCTAGTTCCGTTAGGATTAATATGATTTTTTATTTTTTTAAATCACCTACCGATGTGAAATGACAAGCTTGCCCCTTATCCAAATCACCTCCTCGCATCTCTGCCCTTCCCCCATTGCGCACTCTCCTTGCGCTGGCGGAACCTTTGGGCGCAGCGCTGGCCAGACCCCTCCTCGCCCTACCTCTGCTGCCTCCCGCCCGGTGCATCAGCAGGGGCTTGCGCGGGGGCACACGCCGGCCCGGCGTACTCGCCGTGCACTTCTCGGTGGGGAGCTTGTTGCTCGCGAGGATGTCGGGGCGCGATGGCCAACAGCATGGTCAAGGCGCTAGAGGTGATCCATCTCCATTCGGTGCCCCGGACTGACGCAGCGCCGCGTCGGTTTGGCGTCGGCGCCTGCCCGTGCCTCCGAGAGATCGAACTTCGGTACTGTTGTCGCCTCCGCCGAATCGACTTCACCACCGTGAGGGGGGGGATGGCTAACCTCCATCGTGGGCTGCTCCTGTGCCACTGAGCACCGGCCATGGACTAGGTGCCGCCACCGCCGACGTCGGACCACATGACGCCACCGCTGGCCACTTCCACGTGCTGCCGCCGTCGCCGGCCGCTTCCGGTGCTTCCAGGTGAAGCTGCCACAGGCCTTGGACTACATGAGGCCGCCACCAGCCACTTCCAGGTGACCTCGCCGCTGCCAGCCTTGGACCATGTGATGCGAGATGGAAGAGCAGAAGGAAGGGGGCACGCAGGGAGGTCGTTGGGGGAAGAAGGAGGTGCAGGAGGGATAATGGGAGGGGCAGGGCCAGTCCTGAAGGGGGCAAGAGGTGCGGCCGCTTCAGGCCCCCAACTTCAAGGCCCCGTCTATATATATGGACTATACATTATAAGTATATTTATATCACTTTATTGTATTTGCTCGCTACATATATTAAAACAACTTAATTTTCGTATAAACATATAATGCACTATGCTCAATCATATTCTCATTTACAAACAAGCTACATACATGTGGATCAATTTTGACCTCTGTGGTTAAATAGATAGTCTTCGTTCAGTAAATTTGATATGCTCTAATTTGTAACTTTTTTAAATTTATAGTTTTATGAATGCTTAAATTTTTTAAATATTTATTATATTTTTATCGTATATATTAAAAGCATCTGATTTAGTTCTGCACCGGCCACCAAAAACTCAAGTCCGGCCTTGGGAGGGGGCAGTGGAGGAGCTCTCTGTGCTCGTGGGGGTGGGGGGGGGGGCGTAGTTAGAGGAGCTCTGTCAGCTCGTGAAAGAAGAGGAGCAAGGAGGAACATAAGAAGGAAAAGAAAAAAGTAGACAAGGGCAAAACAGTCTAAAGTAACGACCTAGCAGCCAAAATAACGGAATAGTAGATTTTTAAGAAAAATAATCTTTTAGTGGTACATATATATACCGAACCAGTTCCGTAGTAAATTTTTAAACTCGTGATCTCAATCCAATTTTTTATTTTTATACGAAAAAGCCTTATCTATTTCTTCAAGAAATTTCAATTCTTACCAATAATTTTGTTAGTCTTTCAATTTTTACCACTCAATTCGTAATTATTTCATTTGGAGCTACTAAATACATTTTTTACTTCAAAACATACTATTTTTTTAAGTTTTTAATTATTTTTACTATTTTATATTGTGTTAAAATAAGCATAATATAAACTTAAGTGATGTTAGTAGCATAATAAACATAATATAATAAATTTAATGCATTATTACACAATATAATAACATAATATACAAAAATAAAAATGTTAAATTTTTTAAAAAATGTTATGTTTTAAAGTAAAAAAATTATTTTGTTACTCTAAATAAAAGTCTTATAGATTGAGTGGTAAAAATTAGAAGAAAATTGAAAAATCTCCTCTTCGTTCCTCTTTCCCAGCCGCCAGACCGGAAAAGGGAAAACGCAGCCGGCAGAGCGCGTCGCCGCCCCCACGCCGCTCCATCTCGCGCCGCGCCGCCCCGCCCCGCCCCGCGTGCCGCCACAATCTGCGCTGCAATGCTCCCCGATTCGAGGTAAAGGTAGAGCGGCCGTCCTGCCTTGCCCTATTGGTAGATCCGCCTCGGTGTGCCAAGCAGGTGGGCGTAGATGGCTTCAAGCATGCAAGGATTTGGTGGATCGTTCTGTCCTACTATCACATTCGAGGAAGCTCTTAGGAGGGAGATGGATTACCGCAAGAGATTGGAGAAGACACATCCGCATCTGCTGCTGGCCCTAAGTGGTGCCTCTGAAACGCAAAAAGTAAGGCCTTTCGTTCGCTTTATAGGGTATTTTTACAGTTTTGAATCACTATTTAGGGAATATGTGGTCACTAATTGTAGCAGAATTTTGAAATTTCAAATTCTCATTTCTCCATCTGTCCTGAATTTGTTCAATTGGAAATAGAGCTTATCACAGTTTACATATTAGACCGCAAATAACCACATTTGAAACTAAAATCTGTTAGTAGTGCTCCGGACATGATCCACCATTATAGCTGCATCTAGGATTATTATTCAGTTTGGGGAGTATGCCACACGACGTATTAAATTGTTGGCTTGGATCTCTGGAAGGTTTCTTGTCTCAAAACACAGAGGATACTGTGTTGTTGAATGTTGTGAGGAACAAGGACAGCTAATACATCAAAAGATGGAATAATGAATAAAAAAATTAGAGAAAAGTTAGAGACACTCCCTTCTACAGGGGCAATTGGGCGAAGCTTTGTTATCGGGTCAGGGTCATCCAGAAAAACAAGGCTAATTACTTTTAGTTAAGCTCTCTGACCTTTTGCTGAACCTGCTGACTCTAGCTATCTGGCATGCTGGCTTCGCCCCTTCTCCGAATGAGTTGATGGGTAGATAGATGCTAACTAAATGGTAGCTTGATTCAGGCAAGGGACAGTTTTCACAAAGGGTACATTCTAGTTCTGGGTTTCTATATTATACAATGTTGATTGCAATTGTTATGGCTATTATTATTATTATTATTTTGATAACACATTTTCACTTGCTGCCCTTTAAGCTTCTAAATTGAGAAAAAAAATTCTTTCAGTTATAAATTTATTTTAGCTACTAAAGTTTACTAGTCCTTGAACATAGATATATAATAATTTTTTTGTTAGATGCTTAATTATTCATATAGTTGGTCTTTGTGCTTTCAAATGCTGTGCATTTTTCAGGATGTATATGCTCATTTTCAGTTGTAATAAAATATTCCAGTTTGAGGAGGCCGTTACAGCAATACCAGATGTTTCTAAAAGAAAGCTAGCCCCTGAATCCAGTGTATCTGCGTTGCAATCTAGTTTCAGTTGTGCTACTATACAGAGGCAGCCACAAAACTGGTATCCCACAAAGAAAAAGGTGAAAGTTCCACAGTCTCCATCACAGATTCTTCAGTGTCCCAGACCAAACGTGGTGCCTTCCTTTTGGTGTAAAATTTGCAAGGTTGATTGTGTCACTGAGTTTAATTTTGGCACCCATATTGGAGGGAAAAAACATAAGGCCAAAAAGCTTGAGATTCTCCGTAGTAGGAACACCGGAAGACCTGCTAGTCAGTTTGTAGGTAACAGAAGTCCTAGACAAAATGGCGATACAATTTCTGGAAGAAGCAATGAATTGAATGTATTAAATGGTGCTGCTGGACCAATATGTGATCCGTCATCTGAAAGCAGAACTGATGGAACAAATAATGGCTGATGCAGTCCGTCCTAACTATGAGCAGCTTGGAGTTCGCTGCAGTCTCATATCTGTAATGATGCTTCTTGCACTGTTGCACAACAGAGCATTTTTTATTTATCAGACCAACTGTGGAAGTTCATCTGATGAGATGGATCAAGCATCAGTGATCAGTAAACAAGTTGAAAAGTTATGAACTGATCAATGTGAGAGCTTGACATTAATTGGGTCATTTCCTGTAATTAGTGGCGTTTGATTTCTAACTTCTCAAAAATGTACAGTTGCATATCTTGCTTCATGGTAGGAGAAGAACGTTCAAAAGATGATGCTGACAAATTACTACTACATCTTTTCTAAATTCTTGCACACTTTTGACTTTAAACAGTATGTTTGACCATTCGTTTTATTCAATTTTTTTTACAAATATGAAAACAAATTAGTCATCTTTTATGATAAAATTAATTATAATAAAATAACTGATATTTTTATAATTTTTTAATAAGACGGAATATCAAACATGACAACTAAAAGTATAATTTAGAGATGGAGGTAGTAAATCATAAAGCTGCTGCTAAACTGGTGAGCCATATTATAGTATTTGCTACATATTTATTTATCATCTAGAAGAAAATAATAATGGAAATACCCTATGAAAAAAAAACGTGATTAGTCGGCCGTATTAATACGGGATAGGGCCGTAGCTCACTTAGGTGTAGCACTGTGGTTGTACTTTTTTCTTTTGAGAATGCAATGTGGTTGTACTTGTGCAGGCGCGATTACGTTGGACAATGGAGCGTGGAGGAGGGCGATACGGGAACGGAAAACACCCGGATCGTTTTTATTTTTATATTTATTTTATCGTACGAAAATAAAAACAGAAAGATGATAAAAAACAATCGAAAAAATTTCGAGAATCTGAAAAATGAAAAATTCAGATAATACGTCGGTATCGGTTGAGAACCGATAATTTAAATCAAAAAAGTTATCAACATAAAACTAATAATGAGAGAAATATTTTTATTATAATATGTATGCATAGTTTTGAGTGCTAATAATCGAATAATCAGAAGCTTTATCCATTATCTATTTTTTACTCGCTCGAGTTAAAACCGTGGTCAACGGACTGCTGTGCTTGCCGTCTCTACCATGTTCCCCTAGCTCGTCACGCCAGACGATGCACTTGGGAGTCGGGACCATACATCAGACATGGCGTGGTGGCAGCAAAGCACACGGAGTGCTGGTGGTGGGCCTGGCAGTGAGCCGCAGCGTGGGCCGCGACCTGGGCCACTTTCCCGTATTTAAGTCAAACGGGTTCAAAAACAGGATCGTCCCATTTAAAAACAAGATCCCGCTAAACCGTCAGAAAACTCGTTTTCGATCCTATTTTTATCTTGTTCCCGTTTACCAGTTTTGAAAATGAAAGTAAACGAAAAAATTCAATTAATACAATATTCAAGACTCGGTCGGAACGAGATTTTCTCGTCCCATTTTCATCCTTACGCAGAGGTGGGAAGCAGAGTCCAATAAATCATTCGGCTAGGGTTAGAAGTATACTTGGCCAACGGGTCTGGGCAAGCTGGCACGGCACAGGCTGACTCTGTGGTGGTTCGGTATGGCTCGGATACTTGATGGGCCATGCCTGCGAGCCGACTGGCCAGGCCCAAGTACGGCGCGATTGATTTTTCATGGCCAGGCGACTTGGCACGAGAAAAAATAAATATTGTTTTTTTTGAGAAATTGCTGAAAATTAATTATATAATACTATAAAATATAAATTTTAAATATAAATAAGTCAAATTATATATGTTTTCAATATAAAATTTTAAAAAATGGTAAACGGGTCATGCCGGGCTATACGTTTATACGAGCCTAGTATTGAGCTTTATCGGGCCGACTTAAACGGGATGTGCCCGTGCTATACCAATGGGTTGTGTCCAGGCTCAAGCAAGACCCGTTTAACCACCGGACCGAGGCGTGCCCATGTCGGACCAAAACAACCGGGCTAAAATGGCTAGGTCTGGAGCCAGCCCGTTTAGCTCGGTCTAACTGACCAGATATAATTAAAAGAAGTCCATTGAAGCATGACATATGAGTTGAATTCTAAAAAACATCAGATATCCCGTCTCAGAAATTCTAGGTGTGTTCGGTACAGCTTTTAACAGCAGGCTGCGGCTATGAATCCTGTGCACTCGGTACAAAATTTTGTTGGCTTCGGAAGAGGCTGCTGCAGCGGCAGCCGTAAAACCGGCAGCCGAACACAACCCCGGCTGCCTTGCCAGGAAAGTAAAAAAAGGCTAGTGATGGAGGGAGAAGAGAGGAAAAGCAAGATGGGAACAGTCTAGAAGGTTAAGAAATGATCCTATCTGCTTCCCGCTTGGCCATCGAACTAGCCTGGCTGCGAAGGCGCGTCCCAATTCTTAAATTATACATGGTTTTCATAGCAGTCACATCTATCTCACAAAATACAGGTGTCTTCACGTAATAAATATTATTTTTTTTCTCTCTCCTAATATTTTTTTTCTTTCAAATACCATCTTTTCTTATTTAGAAATAAGTACATGCATGCGGGCCCCATCAAATAGAAACAGGTGGTTTTTTCCAATTATATATTCATGGTTTTTCTTACTTTGGAGCAAGAGTACGCATGGTTTCTATATAAAAAATAGTTTCTCTGCTAAGAAATGATTTAAGAAATGATTTCCTCTATTTTTCCTCTCTTTTCTCATTAATTAAGATGGCATGTCAGTATTTTGCTTAAGTAGAAAGCTATTATTTAATAGAGATAAAAGGGCTGCTCTTAGATCTGACCATCAAGATGAACCCACGAGTTGTGGATTACCCGTCCATGCAGGAAAAATCCACTAATATTGCAAATGTGAATTGCGATCTCCAAGCAGCAACCGGCCACTAATATTTTCTCTTGGCCCAGAACTACCCAGCAAGACAACACACTTCTTCGGAAGCCTTGGCAAAGACTAAACAGCACGAGCAAGTTGTCGCTAAACTCCATGAAGCAGGGGTCCCGTCGATCACCATACCAACTACCAACTAGCGGCATCTCCCTGTTCTCATCCGCCGAGCGTCCCCAGCCAAGAGTTCTCGCCGCGGCTTGTAGGAGTCGAGGGGCACTTCCAGAGCCACACACCATGCCGGCACAGTTGCCATGCATCGGGCCATACCACGTCGCCGGTTACCTCTGGTCCAGATCGGATTGCGAAAAAGCGAACTATATCCGTAATCCAGTTTCCGATGGGACTCGAGAAATCTTGTGGCGCTGAGGCCGTGGCGCCTCTGGCTCCATCCGTTGGTACTGCTATTTTACCTGCCTGCAGCTCTTCTCTGCATTGGGACGGACACTGAGGTTCCAAGTAGGACACTAACAATGGAGACTTCTTGCTTCCTTACCACCAAGCCCTCCCCCAAGAGGCTCTTCGGCAAGAGCATGGCGGTGACATCCTCAGCCGGCGTCACCAAGCCCAAGCTTCATCCCCTCTTCGGCAACCGGCGCGCAGGATCTTCAGTTTCTTGTGAGTGATCTTGCTTGATCCTTCCGTTTATTTTTTCGATCACGGGATCCTTCCATTTATGGAGTTCGTGCTGGCTTCCTTCGTTTTTTTGAATTGTGTTAAATGCATGCTACTCTTGATACAAGGTTGCAGCTACAACCCGCGGTCGTCAGAGGACGGCGTGGCACCGGCCATCCACCCGGACTGGCGGTCGTACCGTGCGCAGCTCTACTTCAACGAGCAGTATGCGAAGAGCGTCGACCCAGCCGTGACCGCGATGCCGCCGGAGCCGGTGAAGATTGGCGACAAGTGGGCGCACCCGCTGGTGGAGCCGGAGAAGGGGTGCCTCCTAATCGCGACGGAGAAGCTGGACGGCTCGCACATCTTCGAGCGCACGGTGATCCTTCTCCTGTCCGCCGGCGTGCTGGGCCCCGTCGGCGTGATCCTGAACCGGCCGTCGCTCATGTCCATCAAGGAGGCGCAGTCCATCTTCGCAGACGACACGGACATTGCCGGCGCCTTCTCGGGGCGGCCGCTCTTCTTCGGCGGGCCGCTGGAGGAGTGCTTCTTCCTGCTGGGGCCTCGGGCGGCCGCCGACGACGTGGTGGCGCGGACGGGACTGTTCGAGGAGGTGATGCCGGGGCTGCACTACGGGACGCGGGAGAGCGTCGGGTGCGCGGCCGAGCTGGCGAAGCGCGGCGTGGTCGGCGTCCGGGACTTCCGCTTCTTCGACGGCTTCTGCGGGTGGGAACGCGAGCAGCTGCGCGACGAGGTGCGCGCCGGGCTCTGGCGCGTCGCGGCGTGCAGCCCCGCTGTGCTGGGGCTCGCAAGCGTCGTCAAAGGCGGGCTCTGGGAGGAGGTGCAGGGGCTAGTCAGGGAGAGGAGGGTGTGGTAACTCAGTGGCAATGCGTGCATGTGCCATGCATTGTAATTGTAATTATTCATTAATTAATTAACTTGCAGGAGAAATTGATGTTTCCACATGAGAATGAATTTACATATGAACTCGTAATCAGGGGCAAGGGCTAATAGGACCCATGGACGAATTACTAGCATGTTTCTGCTTTTGTGTATGTGCAATTCATTACTGTCTTGCTTCACTGCCAATTCCTCTTTTCAATACTTCCTCCGTTTCAAAATAAGTTAAGTTTTTTACTTTTTAAATCGACGTTTTGATTTTATTCAAAATATTTATAAAAATACAAAAATAAATAAGTCAAGTTAAAAGTACTTTAAATAATAAATTATTTTACAATAAAATAAATAATTTTGTCAAAAAAAATTTTGAATAAAACGAATGATCAAAAAGAGATGTTTGAAAATTTAAAAAGACGCTTATTTTGAGATTTTTGGAACAGAGGGAGTAGTTGTTTTTTGCATCAAACCTGAACTTTGCTTGAGCGCCCTTTATTAAGCAGAAGGCACTGAAGAAACAAGAGTAAATCCAGCAACCGTTGCAATGGATACTATAACGAGCACTCAAAATCTGTTACCACTTCAGTGTAAATATCTTGTCACCAAAATAATTGTATGTTACAGAAATTACAGACACTAACAAAAGTAAATAAAACTATTGATCCCCAGTCCCCACTGATGTACAACCGAATTTATCATGCATGGACAAAAATATCAGCAAATTACAGAGGACAATGTGTACAAACAATTAGGATTCTTGATTGTTGACAGGAGTCCACCGTGCAATCACTCTGTTTCTTCGAACAGCAAATCCAGACACAAAACCTAGAAGTAATGCAAGCATTATACTGCCCCCGATAATTATGTATAACAAAATATTTTGTGGCATCTCTCCAGCCAGCTTATCAGGTGTATTATGGACTTGTTGCGAGAATATCTCAACCATGTCATGGACTTGCCCATCATGGTTCCCTATGTACATTAGCGTGATCTTGTTCCTTGTGGCCACAAGTTTTGTGTACCCAAACTCACCGACACGGTACATAGACCTTGGGGGCTGAGGGAAGATGGGCACATCTGGATGGTCATGCCTCGGTTCCCAACTTGGTTGGTAGTCCTGACCAGCCATCCCAATCACAACATGTGCAGGAGCACCAGGGTACACAAAGCTTGATGATGTGTTAAGGCATTGATAGTTCTTTATGGGACAAAATCTCTCATACCTATGGATATGCCCCCACAAGGCAAGAGTCACATTGTGCTTTACGAAGAGTGGTTCCAGGTGCTGAATCATCTGCTCCCTGTGAGCAGTGTCCTTGACCTCATTGCTTGAGGTGTACATTGGTCGGTGACCCTGGAACACAATGAATGGTGTTCGACTGTTGTTGACACGCTCAAGATCATCTTTTATAAACTTGTATTGATCGCTGCCCTCAGTGAAATCTGTTTCAGTAGACATGTAGACAAAATGAACAACACCTACATCAATCGAGTAGTAGAGATTCTGGGTGTCAGGAGCTCCAGTTCCAGTAGGGAAAGAGGAATTTCCTGGCATTCTAAATTTGATGCTGTATGGTACCCCGCATTCGCCACCACTGTCCTTTCCAACATAGATGTTAGCAGCCCATGATGGTTTCCAGGGTTGAGAAGGCCAGTCATACTCATGATTTCCAATGCAGACATGGTATGGAGTATTAGATGCTAAAGGTTCAATCTGTTCAAAAAAATGATCCCATAACCAGGAATAGCCTCTTGCATAGCTGACATCACCAATATGTGAAATGAATGCAGGACGGTCACCAAGGGCTTCGAGATCACGAAGGATCCATTTGACGGTCAACAGACTCTCTGCTGGTGTTCGGAAGTATGTATTGTAAGGAACATACGTGCCCAGATCACCAAAAAGGAAGGCAACAGTCTCATTGGCTTCACTATCACGTGAGATGAAGCTATGCGTCTCACTCCAACCTCCAGAGTCACTGCCAACCTGTAAAAAATAGTTCAGACTTCGGATGATGGATGAACATTATTATTAAAATTATGACCAATAACTATTTCCTTTTCATGCAACAAATGTGATGACTCTTTAGAAGTAATATCTGTTGATATTGTTTCATTTCAACAAAAAATAAATAGGAACAAATCCAATAGCTTCAGCTCTGGAGGTCAGACTTCTGGTGATACGGATGCCTCTTTAGAAGTAGGACATCATTTTTATTGAAATGAAACCATTCCTAACTTACTCAATATAGCTTTTGTAAAAACTACGTCATCATTTTTCTGCTTAAGTCCAGTGAAGCCTTAAGACAACTCAGATTATTTTTGGTCAAGATGTACTCAAATTATTTTTTCTGCTTAGCATACTTTATCTCGAAGTTTGCTTCTGAACAATTTCTGGGAGCTCAGCTTCCAGCCTGTAAGACTCTTTACGTTATTTCGTAATGGAAAAGGGGTATCCCCTGATCGAAAAAAAATCATTTAAGGGATATCACATGTTCAGATGTTTTTTCTAGCTGATTGCTCACTTTAATATATTTTCAACTCGATCAGATGTGTTAGGCTCACTCCAGGACTAACATACAAGACACTAATGCAAACCCTTAGTGATTCTGAGGAAATATTACATTAGAGTTACTAATCAAACCACACAAAAATAAGTGTTCTTCTACATATAAAGGAGACCCATGCAACTAGACTATCAACCTGAAGCAAGTGTTGTAATCAACATTTAAGCAATAAAGTTCATATCACTATTTGATTTCACCGAAACTGTAAACTAGGATTTGATCCTCACAATGGGTACGATCTGGATCCAAATCATCAAGATTTCTGTTCAAATTCGAAGAGAATCCCAAATGCTTGTATCCAACAAAATCTAGCAAAATTCATTATGCTTATGTACCTTGTAGAAATACTTTCTCCCAGGCCGCAACCCCTTCATGACACCATTGAAGACGAACCCGGGGTGCCGCCACCCGACGCTATCGTTCGCCGGGTAGTTGCACATCTGCCTCTGCTTATAGGTCCTCGCCTCCGCCGGCACCTCCTCCCACTCCTCCTCGTGCCGGCCGGCGAGCCCATACCTCACGGATCTCTTGCCACCATCGCTGCACACGAACAGCACGCGCATCTGGTCCACCTCATCGGTGAATGCCAGATGCAGCTGCGCCGGCCGAGCACCAGCGCCCTCGTAGGAAACATTTCCGGAGATGGCGACGCGGTGGCTCGCGTCAGGGAGAGGGTCGCCGTCCTGGTCAACGCGCGAGTTCTTGGACTTCTCGCCCTGCGGCCATCGGTAGAGGCGGAACTGGTACGGGGTGCGCAGGTCCGGAAGGCGCGGGAGCGTGAGGCTGCCAGCGCCTGTGGACCATGAGGCGGAGGCGTTGAGGAAGAGAAAGCCGAGGTAATCAAGGTCGCCGGAGGTCGGTGGGGAGTAGACAGCGACGTAATCGAGCGGGCTCGGCGAGGGGAGGTTGGACCACTGGATGGTGATTGACTGGGTGGATTTGGTAAGCGTAGCCGGGGTGGCTGTGAGGGTTGTGGTGGTTGTGGGCTCGCCGGCGGCGAGGTGGCCGGCGAGGATGAGGAGCAAAGCAACCTTGGCGTTCATTTGCTGCTCTAGCCTAGAGAGCTTACCAATGCCATGGGGCCATGGCTTCGAGATTTTTTGCAATTATACCATTCTCAGCGACGGGCTTCTCAAAAGTACTATGACAATATTGAGCTTCGCTACGTTACCATTATAATTCTAACTTCTATTTTCTTTTACCATTGTACCATATTATACTAATTTTAACTCTATCAAGAGATATGAAAAGACAAAAATACCCATGTTTCTTCTTTTTCATATAGACACTTCATTAGGACACAACAGCTCCTTGAAAACAATCAAAACTCATTTCAGTTTGAGAAATAAAATGGAAATCAATTGAGGAATCCCTCGTTGACATTAAAAAAACGTCGTTGGGTGCTCGATGGAGGTCAGCGCGCGGGGTGGCTGGCGGGGGCCGGCAGCCTACAGGCGGCGGGGCGGC
>BCLG01000239.1:14535-71660 GCA_001602295.1 Zoysia matrella | reverse complement strand
AGGCGCGGGTGGGGCGGCGGGCGCGCTGTGTGTGCGTGTGTCTGAGGTAGACCGACAGCCGGAAGCCCTCTTAAACTCTATGTTTGCCGAGTGTCGCGACGTTTTGTCGAGTGTCGGATCTATTTTGCCGAGTGTCTGGATCTTGACACTCGGCAAACATAGAGTAATTCTTTTTGGAAACCACCTGGTTTGCCGAGTGTCCATCCAATGGCACTCGGCAAACTGTGTTTGCCGAGTGTCTACTGGATGACACTCGGCAAACTATATTTTTATTTTACTCTTCTTCTCCTCTTTTCTATAACGTGTTTTACTAAATTTATTCGAATGTGCTTTGAAAATACCTTGTCAAATTCACTCAAAAATGCATATTCGATGCTTGCACGAATATTAGACTATTATTTCATGCAGTTATAACTCAAAATCAATTTATACGAATTAAAGCTCTATAAATGTAGTAAATTGATTAAAATTATCAAACGGATCCGAAAATTCGCCAAAATTTCACATGAGACAATCTATGTTGGTTATTTCCTATACAAAAAGTTTTGAAGTGAAATCTCAACTCAACCATCACGTTGACTCTAAATCTCAAGAAATCCTTCGCAATAGTAAGATTCTTGTTTGGAGATGCTTCGATTTTTAAGCAGCGTACATGACAACTTGTGCGAAATGCGCTCAATTTTTTATCACATGTTTCACATATGATATCATGAGATATTGACAAATCTCATGATTTTTAGACTTTGTTTCTTTTTTATACAATTTTAAAACAATTCGGCCACACATTTATGGTCATGTTTCGTGGACAAACATGTTCCACATTTTCTGTTACTTCTCGGATATGGCTTCACATTAAACTCAATAACATGAATCTAATTTTTTTATTCATTTTATTGCATTATTCGAATCACTTGCAGTTCAAATTTGACTTATCTCCAAAAATTCTATTAAATGAAATAAATTAACTAAATATAGCAAAAAGATCAAAAAATGTACCAAATTTTAACATGGAGTAGCATACACAGTATGTGGGCAGAAAAAAAAGTTAGGAGGACAGATGAGGAAAAAAAATCAATTCTTTACCGAGTGTCAGCAAAAAACACTCAGCAAAAGAGCGTTTTGCCGAGTGTCAAAAGAGCCGATGTTTGCCGAGTGTCAAACGTAGACACTCGGCAAACCGTAACAGTCGCAAACAGACGTCAGTTTTGCCGAGTGCACGGTACCTGACACTCGGCAAACAAAAGGTTTGCCGAGTGCTGGACCACAGACACTCAGACAAAGAAAAGGTTGCCGAGTGTTTTCTATACGCCGTGAGTTGTTGTTGTGACACTCGACAAACGTTAATTTTGCCGAGTGTCCGAGCAATTGCACTCGGCAAACCTCGATGCACTCGGCAAAGTGCCGGTTTTCGGTAGTGCAGGCAGGCTGCTGGACCACCCATGCATGCCGACTATCCTTTCTGCATGTCAACCCATGCTGATTTATGGAAGCTGATTTTATGGCCAGACAACCCATGCAGGCCAATTTGGAAGCTATTAATTTTAGGGAAGCGGTTAGGAGATTTGATTTGATGGTGTATCACAAAAATTGTGAGAGTAAAATTATGTTGCAATCAAAAAACCTATGTGATCTGATCGTAAAAACTGGAATTCCAATCATCTATGATCTGATCGTAGAAAAACATGATGATCTGATAATCTGTGATCGTGAATTTCAATCATATGTTATATAATAAGTCACTCCCAATCAGACCATGAGGCAAAATCTAGTTCGACCAGGTCTCAGGTGTAACATCTCAGAATTCTCGAATTAATAAAGTGACTTTTTTCTCCAAATTTTCGTTTCAATTAAATTGTCTGTTCCAATATTTCGATCTGCTCAAAAATCTTTCGTACCGAATTTCGTTTCGTCCAAATCCGAAATCCGTTCGTCTAAATTAATCCGGTGTCGAAATAATTTAGTCCGCGTAATTTTTACGTTTGACTAAAATTATTTCTCGGAAATTCCCTAATTAATTTTCGGGTCTCTAAATATCTCTTCTCTAATTAAATCTCTCCAGCCTTTTTAATTATTTCGCCGTCATTAATTAAATCCCAGATTAATTTCTAACCCCTATTTTTCACCCTCCTATAAATATTCTCTAACCCTAGCCCCAAATCCTGGTCACATTTATTTTCCTCTTTCTCCTTTCTTCCACCACACGCCGAGTTTCCGGCAACCGCCTCTTCGCGCGCGTCGTCCTGCTCGCCTCGATCCCGCCGCCGCTCTGTCCGTTGGATCCAGCCGTGCGTCTCCGTCGCCTGTTGCCTGCCTGCGTCGCGCGACCTCGGTCTACGTGTGGAGACTGCTGCCGGGTCGCCATCTCCGCAGCCGTTTCGACCCTCTGGTCCGCAGCCTGCCCCGACCGCGTCGCCTGCTCGCGCCGCCTGGTCGCTTCGATCTTCGCGCCGAATCACCGAGTCTTCCGCGTGACATCGTCTCCGGATTCCTCGATTTCAATCCCCGCGTGATTGACCTTGCTGTCTGCTCGGTCTTCGGTTCCTGCAAATTCGTCAGAGCACTGCACTCCTTTGACCTCCGGTTCAAGCAGAGCTTTGCCGTGTTGGATTTCTGTCTTGCGCGCGTCCTCCGGTCACAGCTTTGCACGTCTCCATCGTTCGTCTCCGATTCTCCGGTATGAGTTTGGAGTTCCGATCTCCGAGGTTTCGGCTCCGATTTCTAGATCTCGGTGAGAACAGTTTCTCCTCTCTCTCAATTCCTTTTTCTTTTTGATTAATTGTTAGATTAATTGCTAATTAATTCTGTGATTAATTATTCTGCAATTAATTTAAATCTTTGTGGTCTCGATTATCTACAATTTCCGTTGAACTCCGTTTGATTTCCGATTAATTCCGAAATTGTTCCGTTAATTAGTCTCGTCTCGATTGTCGTGTAGGTTTGTTTCGGGAAACGTTTTGCGCGCGTTTAGTCTAGTAATTTCGATTTAGATTTAATTTCGGTTCTATTGTTGTCGCGTAATTAGTGCCTAATTTCTCTTGTTCGTATTGTGATTAGCTGCTGTTCCCGAGGAGGAGTTCTGCGAGCCAGCTCAGTTCGACGATCCAGATCCCGACTTTGATCCCGAGTTGCCAGGCAAGCCGCGTTCCTTGATCACTTTGTTCCCAGCATTTAAAACTGCATGTTTTGTTTGCAACCTTAATTTGCATGCCAACTATTTTAAAATGTGCTAGCAACATTCCTAAGTCGTGCCTGTTTACTGTTCCACAAATATCAACCCTAAGACTGCTTTATTACATTTGTTTTACTTTTATGCTTAGCCATGTTTAGTCACATTTATTTTTCATCTCACACCTATCACTATAAAATGGAATTTGTGTTAAATGCTTTTGGAACTGTGCTTCAAATGTGTGAGTATTGCAAATAACTATACATAACTATTTAGCGGGGGCAGGAGGGAGTTTGAGGAGCTGGGGAACTTTCGGGAAGTCCCTATGAGAGTACCTGTGGCGGGTACACTGGAGGCTTCGGACTTGGTGGCGAGTTTGTTGGTTGTTGGAGTTGTGGTTGGAGAGATGGCCTGCCCCGACAATTAAGGACCGAGTCCTTCGAGTCTTGTACGCTCAGTTGACAACCATGCACACCACGTTACCCTGTATGGGCAGTTGGCTTGATCTTGAAGCTTGCCGAGACTGGTTGTTTACCCGTGGGTTGGCGGTGTAGTGTTAGTGTGGTGTCGAGCTCTGACTCCTCACATAAGATCGAGATACCCTACCTGATCAATGGTAGGCTCTTCACAACTTTAGGACCCGATTGCGTAGCCTTTTGGGATCCCTATCCTGGAGGACGGATGACGCCAGTTAAAGCTTGTGGACGAGTCTTGTGTGTTTGTCGGGACTACGATGGTAGTTTTCGATGACGCATCCCGTGGGTCCAGGTGCATAACCTCTGCAGAGTTTTAGTCGATGCGCATTGCCACGTCCTTTTGGAAGGACACCCCCTGAGTTGTGCTCCTCGTTGAGTAGTTTTGTTTTTCTTCCTCCTCTCCTTTTTCAAATGTTCTTGACTCCGGCCTTTGAGCTGTGGTCGAGTGTGAAGATTACATCGACATTAAAATGAACCCTCGTCCGAGATAACGGAGATCTCTACGGGGCAAGATAATAAAATTTGACAAGTTTGAAAATAAAGCTTTCTTGCATACTTTAAATAAAATAAAATGTTTTAAACTTGCATTTAGCACTTGAGCCATGCCTTTATCTTTGAAACCATTTGCATGCATACATTGTTGTTAGGTAGTACGCGGTTTGCTGAGTATTCGTACTCACGGCTTTCTAATTTGTTGTTTTCAGAGGATACTCTCAGCTTCGACTTCGATTACGTCTCTGACGGCCCGTGACGTCCGCTCCTGCGCTCGAGCTAGCCTGTGTGGAGGAGGTTCGCTACCGCTGCCATGAAGATGCTTCCGCTGTTGCTTTTGTCGGATTCACGATAGTGATATATCTGCTCTGAGATATTTCCGGTATGCGTGCCGATGGACCCCCTTTGAAGGATTTTATTCTAATAATTTCACTCTGATCTACTATTTCCTAATTTGTTTCTTGTTTAATATTTCTGTTATGGTTTCTTGATTGATCGCTTGTGATATCGTGGTTGCTAAACTCCTGGGATTGACAATGTCACGAGAGATCGGAACTTATCGAAAGGTAAGTGAAAACTCGGTCGTTACATCAGGTGTGCGCCGTATATATGCATGGATCCGAATTTTGTGCCTCCACGCAAATGCTAATTGTTTGCATGGCAGCAACGTGCGTGCATGGGTGCCCTGGTGGCCACGCACAAAATGGAAACCTGGTTATTTATTCCAGCTATTAGTTGCTACGTATTGATTTGCTCCCACGGATTGAGCCACATTTTAAGAAAGTACTAAAAAAATGGAAGGCCGGGTTTTGATTGCACGTCAATAAGATTGACACTTTGAGGATAAAATCGGATTACATTTGACCGGTGTGAGGACAAAATCTAATCACGTTTGACACTAGAAACTCTCACACTTATGAGCATAAAAATGACTCACCTTTGATCATAAGAAAATAGTTGGATTAGTCGCAAAAACTTTAAAACTTGAACATAAATTTTTAGTAAGTTTATTCATAAATGTTTCCAACATCAATTTTTTTAAACTTGTGTACGTGTTAAATTAACCCGTTCGAGCACAAATATCTCACGTAAGCACAAATATCTCGTGTTATCACAAAACCTAAAGTATTTGTGCTTGATTTCACCACGTGCTCATCTTAAAAAAAACTAGCTACTTAAATCAACAAAATCTAAGTGTGCTAAACGCAAAACTTTACATATGAACTCTTACGGAGCCTCCATATACTTATTCACCAGCGGCTCTTCGGTTTGGCAATGTAATTAAGCTAGTTAATGCATGAATGCCGGAATCAATTTGGAACCATGCATATATGCGGCCCATGGTGCAACGTCCCATGCAGTGATTCACGGTGATTAGCGGGATGTCATGCAGAGAATATGAGCAGGAGACAATTTTGATTAGAAAAAATTATGTAGAGAATGTAATCTAGTTTGTTCACAAAAATTAATTAGTCTGATCATATATCGTTTCACAGCCCCTTTATTTTGGTCACATACACTTTAATTAAAGCCTGACCACAAATTCTTAATACGGTAATCGCAAAAAGTTTAGACTCAGGGTGTAAAAAATAGATTTCTTGAATCCACAAAAATCTTAGTTTGTTTAAGCACAAAAAAATTGGGATAATAGTCAATTTCATCCCCGAACTATAGTCAAAAGTTTAATTTTATCTTTCAAATATCAAAAGGTCCAATTAAGTCCTTGAACTTTGGTCAGAGATTCAGTTTCATCCTTGATCCAATGTGGCTGCATATGTGGCATGCCACATCAGCTTTTCCCATGCCACGTCAACATCAATTTTAAATTATTAATTTTAACTAGATTTTTTCTCTCAAACCGTAACTATTTTCATAACCATTTGAACCATTATGTTTCTTATAATTAAAGCAACAAAAAAAATCCAATAAGGCTATATTTTCTTTTTGTATTTTAAATTTCAATATTTTTTATGTATCATATATGTTCAAATTTGATAATTTGTAAAAAATTTATTTTTTAAATTTTCATATATTGCTATATTTTTAACAAACTGACTCAACGCAATTCAAATGTAGAAAATGTCATTTTCTTAATGCAATAGAAAATTTCAAAAATTCATATTTTTTAGTTTCAAACTTTAAATATACCAAAATATATTAACGTGGGATATAAAATTTTCATGTCTGATTTTTAACACAATGCAAACATTGAAATAATGTTGCATAAATTTTAAGAAATTCAAATGAATATGAAAATAGAGTTATTGTTCAAGAGAAATCGATTTAAAATTTAAAATTGGAGCTGACGTGGAATGCAACGTACGGATGTGGCATGCCAAGTGGGCTGCCACATAGGATCAAGGATCAAATTGAACCTCTAATCAAAGTTAAAGGACTAAATTGGACCTTTTGAAAGATCAAGGATGGAATTGAGGTTTTGATGATAGTTGGAGGATGGAATTGAGTATTATCCCAAAAAATTACTATCTTGAATATCAGCTGCAGCTTCTTTGAAACTTGCGGATAAAATATCCCCTTCGAGCACAATAAATTGTATTGTTTGTTCATAAAAGTTAGGTAGCTTGATCACAGTTTGTTTGGCAAAACTTTGTCAATTAGTTTAATTGCAAAAGTTTAATACTCAAAGAACAAATTCTTGGTAGCTTCTAGTACTCAAAATGTAGCAGCCTAAATATTTTGAGAATAAAATTTTAAGGCTCACTGCATTTGGTCGCATATTATTTGTAAAACCCGAGGTTACATATGGTGTCCGCGCAAACTAGTTCTCTTGCGCATAAAAAATCTAGAACGAGCCTGCTTCATTTGGACCTGAATCCAAATGTCACAACAACAAAGGGAATCAAATGGATCTGAGCACACAAAAAAAATGACATTATGATCTATATTTGTTCTGATTTCAGCGGCCGAACACGATCTATTTGATATAATCTATTTGCTCTTGTTCACCTCAGCACGCATCGCCAACGACACCAAGGACAATGACTCAACGACTCAAGGATTAGAAGGTGCCAGTTCTGATTGTGCTCTTCATTCCAATCCATTGACAGTGAAGCTGTACCAGCATCGTGCTTGGCGTTTCATGATCCCTCCAAAAAGAGAGGATTAGATCTGAAAAATAAAGAGAACAAGTCATGATAAGAACAAATAAATCAAGGGATTAGCGGATCTGAATCTGGAACCTTATTCGTGATAGTAGTCACTGGGGATTTCCATCATCCTATCAGCTGGATCCTTCCTCGTATTGTTCACTACCAGAAAATAAACAGCAAAATATCAGGTTGTTTTTTTCAACGAGACTATTCTCCTTGTTCATCTGCAAAAAAGGCATAGATTCACGATTTATAATTTCAAATGGTCGTAGCAACAAATTGTAAAATAAAACAGTCTACCACCTTGCAGGAACAAAAAAACTATGCTGGCAAGTCACAATACAACTGCATCTCTGTCGCCAACGCCGTCGAGATGGCCGAACAAAATACGCCAGTGATCAGCTAGCCAGGTTTTGGGAAAAGAAAAAGGGACATAGGGACTGCCGGAGTAATCATCGTGCATGGAAAGAAATAGCTAAGCATCATCGTGCATGGAAAGAAATAGGAACTCGTGTTGAGGGAAAGCTGTTGGGAATTTGTGGCTATCTGTCTACCCTCTATTCCTCTGCCTTTTCCGTGGTGCCGCTCACAATGCCTTTGAGGCTAGAGGGTAGAGATATAGACCATTTCCAGGTGTATATTTATTCTACCTATTTTCCCGAATAACCGTGACTCCTAACGATGTCACCAACCACGATCAGACAAGTTAGTTTTATGAGTCTAAAATATATTAGTCCCAAATACACATGTGTGAGTCATGCGTCATGATCTAATTGTATATATGAGATCGATTCCAATCTAATCATGTGGGTCAATAGCCTCCAAAGCCGATCCTGTAAGGCAAACCCAGCTGATCCGTTGTACTGTACCCGGGTCAAAAAATATGCATACATATATATAAATAATTCCAGTAGAGTTGATCTCAGTATATTCCCCTACTATGTTCCAGCACACCGTTCCCGGCACCTCAAGTACATAAATTCCTCGAGTGAAAATTCCACATCAATTATTCCCTATCACATATCAATAATATCAATTCCATATATTGAGTATGAAAAATAATCATATTATAAATAGACCGAATAATGTTGTAAGACATGATTTCAACATCTCCCACTTGTCTGAAACATTATTATTGAAAAAATTGAAGGCCCATATCTCCAACATGCTTAGAAAATAATTCCTGACTAATTGGCTTAGTCAGTGGATCTGCAACCATATTGGTACTAGGCAAATAAACCAAACGAATAGTCTTGAGTCTATTTATAACATCACGAATATAATGATATCTTCCCTCAATGTGTTTGCATTTACTATGAAATTTTGGATCTTTGGCGACCATGATCGCTGCCTGATTATCACAAGATATAGTGACAGGTTGTGATGCGCTTTCCACAACTTTAAGTGAAGCAAGAAATTCCCTTAGCCATACACCTTCCTTTGCTGCTTCATATGCAGCAATATATTAAGCTTCCATGGAGGAAAGAGCATTAGAACTTTGCTTCCTACTACACCATGAAACAGCATCTCCTGCCGAAGTGAATAAATAGCCAGACGTAGATTTTCGGTCATCCAAATCCCCTTCCCAATCAGCATCAGTAAAACCCTGCAGCTGAAGATTATGACCATTAAAGCATAAATAATAATCAATTGTTCCTTTGACATAACACAATACACGTTTAATATGATTCCAATGCTCCTCCCCAGGATTCTTTTGATATCTGCTAAGAACAACAGCATGGCTAAGGTCAGGTCGTGTGAATAACATAGCATACATAAGACACCCTAGTGCCGAAGCATAAGGAATACCATTCATTCTTTGTTTTTCCTCGGGACTTTTTGGACAAAATTTCTCACTGAGTTTAGTTCCCTTTAACAAAGGTAAACTAACAGGTTTGCAATTTTCCATAGAGAATCGTTTTAGAACACTCTAAAGATACAACTTTTGGGATAAACCAAGAAGTCGTTTATTCCGATCTCTATGTATTTCCATTCCCAAAATATAAGATGCTTCGCCCATATCTTTCATATCAAATTTAGATGATAGCCAAGCTTTAACTTCCATTAATGTAACTTTATCATTAGAAGCAATAAGAATATCATCAACATATAATGACAATAACACAAACTTTTGACCAATAACTTTAGAATATATGCAATGATCACCTTCCGTCATTGAAAACCCATATGACGTTATAGCTTTGTCAAAAAGAATATACCATTGACGTGAAGCTTGTTTAAGACCATAAATTAATCTATTTAGTTTGCAAACCTTATTCTCCTTTCCTTTTTCTACAAAACCTTCCGGCTGTAACACGTATATTTCCTCCTCTAAATGACCATTAAGAAATACAGTTTTGACATCCATTTGGTGGAGTTCAAGATCATAATAAGCCGTCAATGCACTAATAATACGAATAGAAGTGAACTTTGCAACAGGAGAAAAAGTTTCCACAAAATCAACACCTTCCTTTTGTGTGAAGCCTTTAGCAACAAGTCTAGCCTTATATTTTTCCACCTGACCTACTGCATTAAGTTTTCTTTTAAAAATCCATTTACAACCTATAGGCTTGCGGTTGTTTGGTAAAGTTACAAGTTCCCAAACTCTATTTTTCCTCATTGAGTTTAATTGTTCCCACATTGCTTCCACCCATAGTTTAGATTGTGGACTAGTAATAGCCTCTTTGGATCTTCCTCTAAATCAGAAATTTTAGAGTGCACTTCCCCCAAAAACACATAGTAATCATCAAGATATGATGGTGCATGAGTGTTCCTCCCACTTCTCCTAAGTATGTTCATGTTGGGAGTTTGATTTGTATTTCCCTCAGGGGTTATATCTTCCTCATCATGTGAGTTAGCTCTAGATATATCCATCTGTATGTCATGTGGAGTTGCCAATAATTCCACTCTTGCTCGTTTAGCACGACGTGGTGTGTCTTGGTCCAGAAAAAATGCATCCCTACTTTCCATCAATTTATCATTTTTAGGACCATAAAAACGATATCCTTTAGATTCTGTAGAATACCCAATAAAGATTCCTGATGTGCTTTTACGCTGCAACTTTGTACGGTGTTGATTTGGAACTTTAATCTGAGCATTACAACCCCAAACAGCTAAATGAGGAAGTGAAGGTTTTCTTCCAGTCCACAACTCATAAGGAGTAACTGTGACAGCTTTAGATGGTGATCGGTTTAATAAATAAACAGCAGTATGCAAAGCCTCACCCCAAAATGATAATGGTAGATCAGAATATGACATCATTGATCTAACCATAGCCATAAGAGTTCTATTCCTCCGCTCGGCTACACCGTTTTGTTGCGGAGTGTATGGCATAGTGTAATGATGAATAATCCCATGCTCCTTACAAAAATCATTTAAGATTCCTGAAGTGTATTCTCCCCCACGATCAGTTCTTAAAACCTTAAAGTTTTATTCAACTGATTTTCCACTTCAGTCTTAAATATTTTGAACATATCAAAAGCTTCCGACTTGTGTTTAATCAGAAACACAACCATATCTAGAGTAATCATCAATAAATGATATAAAATAAACCTTTTGTCCTTTACTAGGAATAGACATTTCACCACAGATGTCAGAATGAATAATAGCAAGAGGTTCACTAGCTCTTTCCGCCTTTGGAAAAGGTGCACGGGTCATTTTTCCCACTATACATGCTTCACATGTACCAAAATCCTCCCACTTAAAATTAAGAATTCCAAAACTAATGTCTTTTAATTCTGTTCTTAGATATGTGACCGAGTCGTAAATGCCATAAATAAGATTCTGAGCACGTATTCCTATTATCAATATTCCTCACAACAGAGTTGTCTTCACCAATTAAACAATCAGTATTATTCCCACATAGATCATCAAGAAAATATAAGCCATCATGGCGAATTCCAGTAAGCACTAACTTTCCATTAAACAATATTTTAACTCTTCCTTTTCCAAACAGTATATCATAACCAATTGATTCCAATTGAGAAACAGAGACTAAGTTCCTTCGCATGCTAGGTGAATACAGAGTGTCCTTTAACAAAAGTTTTCCTCCACTAGGGAGTTTCAGGACATAAGTTCCAATCCCAAGTATGTCAGCTCTGGCATTTGTGCCTAAGTATGTCAGCCCTTGGAATTGTTTGCATAGAAGTAAAAGAGTTGTAGTCTATAGCAATATGTGATGTAGAACCAGAATCGATAACCCATTTATTTGGGAAAGTAGTAGTAAATAAAGATTCAGTGCATACAAGAGTATAATGTATACCTTCAGCTGAAGGGTCCTTCGAGTTATCCTGATGATTATCCTTCTTCTTTTTCTCATTGTAATTCTTCTTTTTTTCTGCAGTCAGCTTTGAAATGCCCATACTGACCACAATTATGACATGCAAAATTCTTCTTGTTATCATTCCTCTGAGATGAGTCATAATTTCCACGATCATCACGATCGCATTTCTTGTTAAGCTTGTTTCTTAGATCACCTTTAGACTTTCCCTTTTTCCAATTTTTATTATGCCTTTCCTCTCCAAGGAGTAACTCAGAATTTGAGTTCCTTTCTCTTCCATGAGAGTGTTTCCTGTCTTCCTCCAAAAGCAAATGATGCCTCAAATTCCGCATATTGATGGTGCGTTCAGAATGACAAAATGATATTTTAAATTGTTCCCATGGAGTTTAAGACAACCATAACTTGCCCTTCTTCTTGAAAAGGATAACCAGCAATCTTTAATTCCTCGGCTAGAACACAGAGTTTATTGAGATGATCATTAGCAGAACCACCTTCATTCATCTTAGCAGACAAAAAGCGATTAACAAGATTAAGTACTTTGATCAGAGAAACATCACCAAAATCCTTTTCAAGACTATCCATAATTTTCCAAGCATTCTGATGATTCTCATATTCAGCAGCTAGCGAATCTCTCATTGATCCCAAGATAAATACGCGAGCCCTTTTATTATCTCTACTAGTCCACTTTGCATGTTCTTCATCATAATTTTTCTTTTCCTCAGCAGTAGCATTGCTAGCAGGTTGTTCCGGTTCAGGCATATCAACGACATGATCAATATTTTCAGCAGAAAGTAAAAACATTATTTTTCGCCTCCAAACCGTGAAATTTGATCCATCTAATTTGCAGTTTCTAATAAGCTCAGAGAAAACACTGCTGGATGCTGATGCCATTGCAAGAAAAAATTACCAGCAGAAGTACTTGATTTCCGTGTGAAACTAACACACGTGAAGACAAAAACCTTCCTTCTATCTGCGTGAAGCAACAATCAACAAATAAATTGGTTCTTTAATCAAGTCAACCTGCAATACAAACAGCCAGCAGCCTTTCCTCCATTGACGCGCGTGCAGGTGTTTGAGATTGGATCGACAGAACAGAGGAGCACCGCACTGATCTACTTTTCCTCGATCTGCGTGGCAGATGAGTTTTGATTAGTGTGGGAGGTGCGTTGGGTGCCTGATCTCCTTTTCCTCGATCTGCGTGGCAGATGAATTTTGATTAGTGTGGGATATGGCGCTGGATGCGGATGGATTTGTTTTGGAAACAAGAATTCGCAACGTAATTAGTGGCGGCGGCGGCAGAGTTTCTGTGGATTAGGGTTGGGAGGAGATCTCCCGTAAACCGGCTCTGACACCGATGTTGGGAATTTGTGGCTATCGGTCCACACCCTCTACTCCTCTGCCTTTTTCGTGGTGCCGCTCACAATGCCCTTTGAGGCTAGAGGGTAGAGATCTATTTATAAACCATTTCCAGGTGTATATTTATTCTACCTATTTTCCGGAATAACCGTGACTCCTAACGATGTCACCAACCACGAACAGGCACGTTAGTTTTATGAGTCTAAAATATATTAGTCCCAAGCACACATGTGTGAGTCATGCGCCATGATCTGATTGTATATATGAGATCGGTTTCAATCTAATCAATAATATCAATTCCATATATTGAGTACAAAAAATAATCATATTATAAATAGACCGAATAATGTTGTAAGACATAATTCCAACAAAAGCAAGAGCAATTCACGTTGGTCATGCAAGGAAACTACCACGGGCTGTGCATCAAGTGGAATAAAATATTCTTTCTATACGAGAGCAAATCAGGATGCGACAGCAAATGACGTTGGAATTAAAAATTCTTTCCATATATCCAGCACACACTGGTTGTGTTAGAATTAAAAGGAGACCAAATAACTGAAAGCATTTATTGCATTAAAATGTAATTTTGGTCTAGCCCGGCTTGATCAAAGTGTCTTAGGTAAATGATATACTAAACAGGGCAAGCCAGCCCACCCGGACCCCAACCCCCCTAACCAGGGCGAGCTAGACGCACTCCCATTTTCCATTTCGAGCTCGCCCCTTTTTTTCCGTTAGCCGTGCGCACCCGTTGGCGACGGTATAAAAGCATCAGTCAACCGCACCTCCCCATTTCTCTCGCTCGCAGTATGGTCATTTTCCCAACCGCTCACTCTGGCATCTCCGCCTGTTGCCGCTGCAATTCGAGAGCTCCGCCGCCGTTGCCCTCCCTGGCGTGCCGTTGCCCTACGCTCCTCCGGCGTTCGGTGGTTGTCGTCTACGTTGTGGGCGTCACGCGCGTTGGAGGAGGTGCAGCATTTTCTCGATTTCATCGGTGTCGATGTCGAAACCTTAGATTTTGTTCATTCTCGCTGATTTTCAGTTCTGTAGGTTGTTTCCCGCAGTGTCGCAGGACCATTGCTAGTGATTTGGTGGCATCATTGAGGTGTGTGGATCAAGTTCGTTAAACCCTAGGTTTTTTGTACGTCATTGATTTTTTGTTTCCTCGATCTCATGGCTGATGTTTAAGAGCAGTAGTGAGGGTTGTTTTTGGTGCATCATGTTTGGTTTGTGAAATTTTGTCATGTTTTGTATTTTCATTACTGTGATGTTCAGTAATTTGTATTGTTGTCATTGATTGAAGTGCGATAATTGATTCATTAATTTCTATACTACAAGTGTCTACATAGTATCGAGGGCGGGAACTTCTATTTTTTAAATTGAAATAAAATTTTTGCTTTAGTAATTTTATTTTTCAGTTATTTTCTCATTAATTAATTTTAAGTAATTTATAGTGTTTGTTCAGTAATTTCTCTATTACAGTGCTTCTCAAACTTCGGCGTTTAGTAATTTATGTTTAGGTTCGGTAATTTTATTCGTGTGTTCAGTAATTTCATATTTAAGTTTATATTCAGTAATTTCATTTCTGTGTTTAGTAATTTCTTTATTATGTTCAGCAATATGTAGTAATGTTTAGTAATCTGTCAGGTTTCAGTACGAAGAAAGAGTAATGGCCGATTCTGGTTCTGATGTGGAGATTCAACCTCATCCTGATACTGATTTTGTTACACCTCATATACAAATACGTAGGGTAACTTGTTTAGCTGTTAGAAAGTTTAAGGAGTCCTGGGTTGCTGTTTTCCCGACGACTGTTGTTGTTTCTTCTGATAATCGATGATTTTGTCAATCATCCTAAGAAGTCCGCTTGTTCTTCTGCTATGAAGAACAAACAAGCAGTTCATTATATGGTGAAAAGGAAACAATCTGTTTCGGCAGCAAGGATTGATGATGATGCTGATGATGACGATGATAATGATGATGGTGATGAGGTATAGTTGCTATTAGTATTAGTATGCTATAGTTTATTTTTAAATCTATCTTAGTAATTTCCTTTTCAATTTCAATACCAACCTTTCTTTTTTTCTATGTAAGTATTATAGTTCCATCTCAGTAATTTCATATTTTGTTCACCATTGTGGCATATTTTGTGTTGTTTATATTTTTTTGATGCAGTAGTGTAATTTTTGTTTTTCTTTTTGGTAGGCCGCTACTGCTGGTAATTATTCAATAATACATTGCTCGCCTCTTTCTGTTATTGAAGCCATCAAGGCTATGCTAGAAGCTATGAAGGAAGGAATCTCAGAGCTTGGTTTTGGTTATTTCTTTAATTTCAATATTGATGGCACTGGTGACAGAGCTCTGGCAATGTTTTTGACGGATCATATTAGAGAGGACCCCTTTGACTTGAGGTGAAGGGTAAAATTCTTCCAATTACTTCTGAGGCTGTACACAAAGTTTTTTCTCTTCCTATTGGTGGAAATAGAAATTTGTCATCTTACTCCTACAAACAGAAGAAAGGACTTGTTGAGCTGAGAAGGTTCTGTGAGGAGAAAGGGATGAAAGATTTTTTTTCCAGGGTTCTTCGAAGAAGAAATCAGTTAATAATCTGAAGTCGAATGCTGTTCCAAGATGGCTTGTTGAAAAATTTGCATCGAGGCGGGAAGCTGATGATTGGGCTGTGCAGTGTTTTTTATGCTTTGTTATTCTCCACTACCAGTCTGTTTCTGTCTGCAAATGACTACTTGTTCTGTAAGGACTTGTATTCGATGAAGGAGATTTATTGGTGCAGCGCTGTGGTTGATGACATGCGGGACAAATAAAAAATTTGGAAGAAATTTTTTTCTATCAAGGGAAGATTTAAAACTCTCACTGTTCAAGGCTGCACTGCTTTCTTGATTGTAAGAAACTCTTTTCCAACTTAGTTTTTGTTTGATTGGTCTTAGTAAATTGCATACTTGTTTCTTTATTTTCAGTAATTACTTTATTGTCAGTAATTACTTGTTTCTGTCAATGGCAGATTTATTCTCAGTAATTATTTTTTCTTTTTTCTCAGTAATTACTTGTTTCTTTATTCTCAGTCATTCTCAGTAATTACTTGTTTCTAAGTAATATCATGCAATTGCATACCATATTTATTTATGCTTGTAAGGATCAAGGACACCGAGAAAGAGGGATTGAATTGGTAGATTTATAGCACTAATTTCGCTACGAACTAAAACTATAAGACTTTGACCACAACGAAAGCAAACTTAAACCAGTCTAGTAGGCCAAGACCCCCTAACAATGCTAGTGATAAGAAAATAACAACAAGCAAGTACTAATATGATAGCCACCAAGAGGAATCAAAGAAGAACCTATCACACTACTCAAACGGTAAGTAAATGCGGTAAGTAAAGAGAGTGACATAGAGAGTGCTCAGTGATTTTTTCTCGAGGTATCGAAAGGTAGGTGTCTTCTCCTAATTCTCGTTGGACCACTCATGTCGATGCTCACAAGGGTACGCTTCACTCTCGGAGTGAAGACACCAGCGGCCCGGCTGTTGCACACAATATTCAAGTGCTAGAGTAAGCCTCCAAGGCTCGAGCGCTCGCTCTTGATGTCCCTTTCGAGCAGAGGACCCAGAACCGCGTACAAACTTGGTGACGTCTTCCACAATCTCCTCGGAAGCTCGATCACCGACTCCTAGCCGGTCTAGGCTGCCCACACCAAAAGTAATAGGCAAAGATCACTTCTCTCAAACCTTACAAGCTCTAGAAGTGTATGAATACTCCATATTACTCTCCTACTAGCACCAAAGATCTCTCTAATCTTGCAATGTGCTCTCTTGGTGGTCCCTTGGCCTCTCACAACTTGGCTCCAGCAATTTTGATTAAGAGCACGCAGAAAAACCTCCCCCTCCACGGTTTAAATAGGCTCCAAGCCCATAAACAACCGTTAGGACGTAATGTCATACAGCTGACTGCTTTATGCAATCATCGAACTGTCAGGTGACTAGACTACCGGACTATCCGATGACCCTTCTTCCTCCTCGGCCAGAGAAACACCCTCTCTGGAATCCATTTCATAGGACACCGGACTGTCCAGTGACTTTCACTGTTGGACTTCCAGATACACCTTCTCTGGAATTCAGCTTTTGGATCACCGAACTGTCTGGTCGTTGCACCGATGGACTATCCGGTGACTGATCCTTTTCGACTCCAAAGAGCACCTCTCTTTGGACTGGCTCCTTCAGGGTTCACTGGACTGTCCAGTGACCGAGTCTTCAGCGGGTTCTTGAGCTCTGATCTTTGACTTCGCTTCCTCTGTCATCTTTAGTGCTTTCTGAGGATCTGAGAAGCATTCACACCATCTAACACTTGTATGACAGGAGACAAATTACCTTACCTCCTTAATAGTACCGGCGTTCCTATGGACTCTCTAGTTAGTCCTTAGCCTTGGTCCTCCAATGCTTGACAACTCCTCTTTTAGGGTTCATCCTTGTCATCCACCGAGAAAGCCCACCATATTAATGTAGAATTAGCGGAGTGGTACCTGCAACACAACTGTTACTTATGGTTGTTCATTCAATCACCAAAATTAATTCATACTTTTTAGGGGACTTCAAAGGTTATAAGCTATAAAGCTTATAGTGCTCGTAATTTTCTCTTGATAATTTAGCATGTGGTAACATGCTTGATGATTGCTCTACATTGCCTCAATCAAGGTTTTTCAACATATCATTGATTGAGAAAATTTTGAAGCGTGATAAGATGAGCCTGAAAGGCAAATGTGTTGCTTATGGTTCCTTACCTGTAAATATTTTTATGATTTTTCTTTTTGTGTTTTGTATTTCTAAATGCAATCGTATTTAAATCTGTCATTATTCATCGCTTTTTAGTTGGGAGATAAATCTGGAACATGCTATGAGGATGTATGTGGTGATGAGCAGAATGTTGGAACGGAGGATATACAAGAAGCTGCTCCATCCGTTGCTGTTTGTGCTAGGTTGGATGTACAAGAAGTTGCTATTGAAGCTTTTTCTAGTGTTAGGTCTAAGCGCAACATTGGAAAGGGAGCTTCCCGGACTTCCAAGAATAAGCCCCTTTCTAAAAGCATTCTACGTCTGCGCCCATTGTTTGATAGTGCTTTAGAATCAGTTTCAGATGATGGGCAGAAGCAAGCATTTGACAATGCTTTGAAGAAATATGACTCGAGAGTTTCTAGGGCATCGAAGATGATAAATTCTACAATGCAACGTATTCAAGATGCTCAGAACAATCTTGTGACTGAATTACTGAACTATTGAATTAAGTTCCATTCTCTGCTAAGGCACGTAGTGAGAAGAAGCAACGCTCATCTGTAAGTAATATTGAGTAATTTTTTTTGTCTTGTTTCAGTAATTTCATACTACTTTTTGGTACAAATATTTTTTTGACCTTATTACTTTCTCTGATTTGTGTTTTTTATATATGTAAAGGCTAAGGAACCATCTGGAGGCCGCAAGAGGAGGAAGAATAAGGATTCAGAAATACCCTTTTTTGATGTTTTACAATTCAACTATTAACATTATTTTGTATGAAAAAATATTTTTATGTTTGCAAAAATATTTTAGGAACGCAGTGCTGCTGCACCGACACCATCCCCTGTTCCATCTCCATCTCCCTCACCTGTCCAAAATTCATCCCCTGTTCCATCTCCATCTCCATCTCCACCTCCACCTATCCACGACCCATCCCCTGTTCCATCTCCATCTCCATCTTCATCTCCACCTCCACCTATCCAAGATCCATCCTTTGTTCCATCTCCATCTTCCTCAATTTATCGAGCTCCATCCCCATCTTCCTCTTCTCTTTGAGCTCTATCTCTAGCTCCCTCACCTTCCGCAGCATCATCTCTACATGCGTCACCGGTCCGAGCAGCATCTCCTCCTTCACGAATTCCAGTTCCAATAATTCCAGCTCTGCCTCCACGTCCCTCAATGTTGCTTCTACCTGCACCTTCCCCAGTTTTGCCTCTACTGGCAGCTCCTTCATTGTTGCCAACTACTATAGCACCTTCTATTGTGACTGAAGATAGGATTGATGATGATGCTTTCAGAGAAGAACATGCAAATAAGGTAAAGTTTCAAACTTCTTTTACTCAGTAATTTTATTGTTTGGTAATTTTTATTTTTTATATTGTGTGTTTTTGTCAGCTTGGAACGGGAACTATTGATGATGATGTAATTTTATCTTGTGAAAAATCTGTGTCCCAAATCTTCTGGTGTTGTGCAGGAAAAGTTTGATTTTTATACGTGGAAAACTGTCAGTAATGTCCTCAAAGATTTATATGATGATACAACTCAAAAGCAACTGTGTGATGAATCTGCAGAAGCAGAGCCTCAGGATTCTGTAATTATCTTTTCTACTCAGTAAATATTTTTTTATTTGTTATTGTTGCTTAATATATTTTGTATACATTATTTCTTTTTTGTTTACCAGCAGACTGAAAAGGCCAGTGCACCTGCTTTCCCTGTTCTATCCAAATCACAGTCGCTGGGATCCGACAGGGTGATTTTGATAGTCAGGCATTGCATGCTGCTGCCAGTGTTGTGCGAGAGTTGGAAGAGGATAAATCTACCCTAGAGGACAGTCAGGTTTCAGTAGTTACTTTAGTTTATTCAGTAAGTTGTTTTTTGTTGTCTATTAAGTAATTGTCTGTAGCTTTGTAGTTTTAATAATTTTATTCAGTAAATGTAGTGTTATTGTTTCAGTAATTTTATAGGTATTTCAATAGTTTTATCTGCGAGGTGACTTTTTAGTAACTTCAGATCCTTAGTTTTCGGTAATTCTTTGCAGCGTCGTGGTCGTGGTCATGGTCGTGGTCGAGGACGTGGTTGTGCTGCTACACAGAAGAAGAAAGATGTATGTATTGTCCACTTTTTTTCATATATTTCTTCAGCAAATATTTTTTTTCAGTATTCATGTATTTTATTATCGTAGTAGTGCATGTTTATATTAACATTTTTGGTTTGTAGTCTCAACAAGCTGTTGGAGATCAAGAAAAAGTGGTTAAACTTGATCGACGCATTACTCGATCAAAGAAAACAGACAGCATGTCACTGAAATCATTGCAAAGCAATCAGACTAGAAAAATTCGAAAGGAGAAGAAAAAGAAGAAGCATGTTGATGTAGAAGATGAATTGTGCGAGATTGCAAATTTCAATGATTTTACCCTCCCGATTGTCTAGCTGTTAAACCGAGATATTTCAAATATTATCGAGATTTGAGGTCCCCTACTGGTTGTATTCAAATCCTTTTGAAAATGGAATGTGGCGTCGTCCAATCTCAAATCTCAATAAATTGTTAATCTTCAGAAATGATTTGTTCAAAGACCAATATGAAGACATTTTTAAAGTGTAAGTGTATTTTTCACAGAACAATATTTATGTATGATTTGTTCACTATATTTCGATATGTTCTTATAACATTTTATTTGATTATTTCCTTGCTAAACATTTTAGGCAATGTTTTCTAAAATTCTCTGAGAAAATGCCAACACCTTCTCTGTTTGGCGTTTATGAATTCAGTGGAAGCAGTATTGTTCGCTCCTTTGACGATAATGAAATGACTGAGAATGACATTTTTTATTGTTTCGCCCTGTGCTTGATGTCAGATGATACAGAATATAGGGCTGCTGCTGGCTTCAAGATAATTCTCTGGTCACAAATAGTGGTGAGAATATCTTTTTTTCAACTTTGCTTTAATAATTTCTTTGTTCAGTAATTTTTTAGAATGGTTTTATTTACTATGATGTGTCTTTATCAATATTGCTTTCAGTAATTTTTATTTGTTCAGTAACTTCTATTCAGTAATTTCTATTTATTCAGTAACTTTGCTTTAGTAATTTTCATTTGTTCAGTAAGTTTGATTCAGTAATTTCTATTTGTTCAGTAAGTTTTCTATAGTAATTTCAATTTGTTCAGTAAGTTTGATTCAGTAATTTTCAGTTGTTCAGTAACTTTTTATAAATGGTGTGCAGGGTTCAATTATTGTTCAAGACTCTTTTGATTCTGATTGCCTAATTGGTTACCTGCAACAACGGTACACTGTTGATGAAGTGATAAATGCCACTGTTGTAAGTTATTTTTCTTACTCTTTTGTAATATAATATATAATTCAGTGTTATTTTCTTACTCTGTCATGCCTGATTTGATTTACTTTATATTCTCATATTTTCATAGGTGTTTGTACCTGTCTAGAGTGGCACTCACTGGGTTGTGTACTGCATCAACACTCTCTATGATCAAATTGATATCTTGGACTCTCTATCATGGGGACAGGAGTCTGACAAGCACATGTATCATGCCAAGTTTTGTGAACGTTTATGATCTCGGTTGAATACTCTTTTGTAGACGTTAACAGATTCCAAGTTTCCAGACATCAGCGAGTAAACTATGCCATATGTTCCTCTGGCTTATCAAAGCATTGGTAATGATTGTGCATTCTTCTGCTTGAAGTTTATTGAACATTATGATCCTCAAGTTCGTGGACTTGATGCTGCTGTTGAAACAGTTAAGTGTTCTTATTTTACCTATTTGACTCTTTTTTAACATGTTCTGTTGTTATTAATTTATTACTATTTGTGCAGAGCCGGGGCTGTGAGTATAGGGTAGAATACCTGCACTACCTCATGTTTCACAAGTTGAATGAAGCTCCAATGCACTTTGCAAAGCACATTGAGGAGTATTCTTCAAGTTGCATGGGAGGAGATTCTCAAGAGTAGGATTCTTTATAATCAGTTGCGCAAATGAAAACATTATGTGTAATTTGTCTTTCTTTGTGTAGGAGAATCTTTTGTCTTTGGTTTATGTGTACTGAATGCACTGTTGCTGGTTTCACAAACTTATGTGATGTTCAGTAATTTTCTGACATTGTTAAGTAACTTTTTGTATGTAATGTGGGTTTATTCCAGTAATGTGTGTTTGTAAATGATGTTCAGTAATTTTTTGACAATATTGAGTAACTTTAATGTAATGTGGCTTTATTCCAGTAATGTGTTTGTAAATGATGGCTTTATTTTAGTATTTTTACAATATGTTAGCCATTATGAAATGAAGCACTTTAATTACCTAAGGTTCGGTAATTTTTCCTAGGGTTTGGTACTGTTCAGTAAATTTTTTCAAAAGTTCGGTAATGTTCAGTAATTTTGTAGCTGTTGTTCACAATGTGGCAGCCATTCCGAATCGAAACACTTTAATATTTTACGCATGTAATTGAAAAGATTAACTACGAAATATAGAAGAATAGCTGTACTGTTTTATATTTAGGTTCAGTAATTTCTCAATAGATGCTAATTTTTCATGGGCATAAGTTAAATAGCGGATTCAAAGAAAATGAACCAATAAATAACTTTGTTGTAAATACCAATTACATGTCTATGTTTAATAATTCACACTCTGTTTTGTAATGCCTTGTTTTTATTACAATATGTCACATATTCATTAATTTTCTATAAACTTCAGTAATATCTGTATCAGTACATTGGTTTGCATACATGTCTGTACAAATTACGTGCATCGGAGAGTAACGATTTCATCACGTCAGATAGTGATTTGTTATCGTCAAATTCTCCACATTCTTCGATTGTTGATGTCCCGTCAGAAATATATTCGGCATTACATGATATTCTTGTTCCAACAGTACCTCCACCACCATGTCTAGTCTTCATAGAACTACTAGTCCTGCTCAGTAAATATTCATAGTAATGCAGAAATTTGTTTCAGCAAACATTGAACCGTAATTGTTTTTCCCTTTTAGCAATTTTTTCAGTAAACATTGAATGAATGATGTTGGTATAGACCTACAATGGTTCCTCTGTGTCAATCTCATGATTAAGTTGAGAATCTTTCGTCCCTTCTCCATACTCATTGTTTCTCTTGATTGCCATTCCACGACCACTTCCCCTTGGGCTTCCTCTTGGTCTTTTAGTGACACCTCTTGTAGCCTTCATTTGAGCTCTGTCACATGTGGCTGCGTTGTGCCCTGTGTCAAACGGACCACATTTGCCGCACCTTCTTCGCTTTTTCCTTTTGTCACGTGGGAAATGAGGTTGAGTAATTCCTTCTATTTCTATCCGTCTCTTTCTGTTGCCTTTTGTGGTTGACACTGGTGGTGCAGATGCTGATACATTTGCTTCTTCATGTTTAGTATTTTTTGCATTGCTGTGTGGTTTAGGTGATGTGTTTGTCTCCTGGACCAGGTGCGCTTGTAAGACCTATATCTGATGGTATTGCATCTAATACTATAATTGCATCCCTGATTATAGCTTTTGTCTTGTCCATTGCCTGTTCAGTAATGCTTCTATTACAATACAGTTCAGTAATAAGAACTTCAGTAATTTACAAAAGAGTTTCAAATCCTTACCTGTGAGGACCTTATGGCAGACCTTTGTAACTTAAAAAGGTCTACAAGTATGGATGTGGTTCGATGAGCTTTTGTGTCACCATCTGGCCTGAAACACATCGTGTCGTGCCTGTCAAATGATATATCTTGACATGGTTGTCTTATATAGCGCTTCAGGATATATCTTGAAGGTATATGCCCCACACAAAGGTGTGTGAACATGCAGACCAAATGGGGCAAAAAAGCCCTATTTCATAATCCGTTAATAACATGAGCAGATCTTTATGTTTTTCTTCGCTTACTGGAAGCAATGAATTTTTTACAAACCTATGTGCTCACAGGTCATGCACTCATAGCTGAATATAGCTTTTTCAGGGGTATCTTCATTGTATATCGCTTTAAGTTTGAAGACGTGCTGGAGCCATAGGAAGTCAGTCTCCATCTGATGTTCGACAAAGTAGTAGCCGCTCTGTTCAATGTTTTTGCGCACTTTGAAATTTCTGCTTGACTTTATGGTGTTTTTAAATCTGTTGTACACATTTCTTGTGTACACCTTGCTTAGCTGTACTTCATAGCCATAGAATGTTGAAGTTAGTGGTTCTGACTGCAGGTAGAAAAGATTGATGTCAGTAATTCTGTTTTGAAGAAATGTGTTTTTTTACAAAACAACATAGCCATACCTGTGAGTGGTACTTTTCCCTCATTTTATTTTCTCTAGTGTGATCAAGTACATCGAGAAACGTTTTTGCAAATTCATGGATAGACATTGAGTTGTCTACATATCCGCTTTTCACTGTCATGTTTACACTTTCACTCCGTTGTGTAGATTGGATGGTGCCGCAGAAAATTCCTTGAAGTAAGCGCCAATCCACATTTTCTTTTCATTATAAAGCTTTTGTATTGTTATCCTCTCTTTCACCTCTCTTTCAAGTTGAATTCCTACTCCATCAATCTCCATGCAGCTTCAAACTCTATTGGATTTAGTGGGTAGTTAATTACTGAGGTGAGCCTGTCCTTTAGCTTTGGTTGCCGATCATACATTTGGCTCAAAGGGTCCTTGTACTTCTTGAGCATGTGCCACCCGTAAAATCTGTGGAATGTATTAAGAAATATGCTGCTTAATGCTTTCTCCATGGCATTATCTTGATCTGTAGCATACAGAAATAAGCGTTTGAGTATGATCAAATACATCACCTGCAGTAACTATTGTTACATATTTCAGTAATTACTTATTCCCAAGAATAGTGAAATAGATAAACTTCAGTAACTACTTATTCATATTATATTCAATAACTACTTCTCTATAGTGCTCAATAATTTGTTTTGAGCATAACTATTCAGAATACAACTAGTAGTTGATTGTTACATCTGACAAACATGACTAGTGGCATGGAGTAACTATTGGTTTTGTATGTTGTGTCAAATATAACGACATCACCATAATCTGAAAAAAAAGTCATTCATGAGTCACTTTTTGTTTTAAATTATAATATTGTATTGACAGTTAGTTTTTGTTACCTTTATAATTCCCTTATTGGCTAGCATGACTCCAAAACACATTTCTCACCACATTCTTACTGTAAACTTGTAAAAGAATTGTGGGTTGTTTCTTTTGCATTCGTCGAAGAATTCTAGCAGCTTTGGGATATCGTCTTCCACCTCAGTGCGAGCAAGTGCGGCTCTTCTACAACCAAAACAGCACAACAACAAAATAATATCAATAATTACTTTGTATGGTTCAGTAATTACTTCGCAAGGTTCGGTATTATTTTCCTAAGGTTCGGCAATGTTCAGTAATTATTTTCTAAGGTTCAGTAATTATTTTCTAGGGTTCGGCAATGTTCCGTAAGTATTTCGCAAGGTTCAGTAATTATTTCCTAAGTTTCAGTAATTTCCTGACCTATTCTGAATATCTCTCTCTGACATGCTTAAGTTCTCTGATCCTTCTACTGATTCTCGAAACACATTCATCACATTGACATATTTTACTTTGGCCCTGTGCATGACATCAATCATATCATCTATTGACCCTTCTTTCAACTTGTGAGCTCTCATTTGTTTGGTCATAGTCGGTGTTCTTGTGAGTTCATGTTGTGCTCAAGAACAATCCTTTTAAAGTACACCATAGTTCCATCAAATGATGTCACAGTATATACCATAGCCTTACACTCTTTTCTCTTTGTTGTCTTTCCTCTCTTGCGATTAACACCTAAAGTTTTGTTGTTACACCCTGAAGAGAAGCACTCATAGTCTTGGCCACGACCACCATTTCTCGACCTGTTTTTCCTAAGGTTGAATCTTGCAAAGTTCTGAATATGTCTTGTAGAAGTTGAATGCATCATCCATGCTCACAAAGCACAAGTCTAGACTGCGAATGAATTTGGGGTCAATTCTCTAATCCTACATTCAAATAACATTCAGTAAAATAATATCAGTAATTACTTTTCTCAAATATAAAGTTTTTACATTAATGTACAATATTACACTTACATGCATAAAGATGGGCTCTTCTTTAAGAGTTACTACATTCTCTGGTGAGACAAGAACTGACGGCGTCATCATTGCTTTGTAACGCATAGGATCTTCGAGCCATGCGGGGCTAATTGGTAATCCT
This sequence comes from Zoysia matrella, assembly GCA_001602295.1. Taxonomy (NCBI): domain Eukaryota; kingdom Viridiplantae; phylum Streptophyta; class Magnoliopsida; order Poales; family Poaceae; genus Zoysia; species Zoysia matrella. The sequence continues at coordinate 45,809 of BCLG01000239.1, read as the reverse complement.
TATGTGAGAATTGGAGCTGGTGGTGTCTCTAACACTGTAGCAACAACAGTTGCAGCAGCAGTGGCAGTATGGGCAGCGGCGGCAATTGCAGGACCAGTAGCAGGGATAGTAGAAAGATTACTAGCAGCAGCAGCAACAATTGTAGGAGCAGCCGCAGGGGCATTAACTCTTTACCACCAGCAGCAGCAGCAGATGATATTGACCTATTAACAAAAGAGTATTCCCTTGCTGAAGCAATTACTTTCAACAAATGCGAGACAACTACTGAAGGATTGTCTATATTAGCCTCAGTTTGCTGGTTGATAGAAGCAGCATCATTCTCCATAGGTAAATATTCACTAAAAGTGAAAAAAGAATATTACTGAATAAATTAAAGAAATACTATTTAGTAATTATGAAAATAACATTCAGTAATTATAAAAATAACATTGGTACTTTCTAGTAGATCAACATGGTCCATTTTTTACACATGTTCAGTGCAATTAGTTCAGGTATTAGTAAACATGAGAGGAATTGAGTTCAGTTTCAGTAATGGTTCAGTTTTTAGCAATTTCCAACACATAAGAGAAATTGAGTTCAGTACGTGGTGTTAGTAATTTCATAAATTCCAGTACAGATTTTGTCAGTAATTTAAAAATCATTCAGTAATTATTAAATTTCTTCAGCAGAGGTTCCGTACTCATCCGGATCTGCAGGTGTCGTCGTTCCCCTACAGCTTGACGGTGAAGCGCTGCTTGAATTGAAGCGAGTTTCGGAGCTCTTCAGGCGATGCTTGAATTGAAGCGGGTCCCAAATCCTTCAGCGACGCTGCAGCCCCCACCCTAGGTCGGCGCTCCTGCGTTGACGAGGATGGGAATCGCGAGGAACGCTGGGTCGCCGCGGGAGCGGCGAGGAGGAATGGAGGTCGCAATGCACCCTGCCTTGGGTCGCCTATCCCGCGTCGATGAGGAATCGCGGCGTCGAGGGGAATTGCAGCGTCGAGGATGAAGCGCGGCGATGAGGAAGAAACGCGGCGACGAGGAAGGGGAATGGCGCATCGATAGGGAAGAGGAGTGGCGGGCGGGAGTGGAGAGCAGTTTCGCAATAGAAATCCGTTACTCCTGTCGGCTGGCGCGTGGGGACGAAGGCCGTCTGTTGGTGCGGGGCGAAGCCAGTCTGGTGCGCCAGTTTGGTCCCGGGTGAATAATAGCAATACCATATAAGGCTTATGCTTAAACATGATACTTAAAGGTCAAAAATAATACAGAGTACTTATTTTAGGATGGAGGGAGCACTTAATCCAGACTCAGCTTATCGCAAACAAAAACTCAATAATAACACACGGGACATTTCACTTGTGGTGATCTAAATGATAAATCAGCTTGTTTAATTGATTAGGTGGATCGAGGTGCAAATATCCTTCAGTGAAGGCCACGTCGAGTTTAGGAGACCTGTTTTCTCTAAGCCAAAATATAAAAAGCCATTATTGGCCGTCCGTGTCGCACACAGGAGGCGAAGCTCCCTGGTTATCCTTGTCCTTGTCGTTCTCCAGCCGAAAGGAGATCACAACACATGCATTGCCGAGATCCTCGCATCATCGCGCGGTCACCTCGGACGGAGCTAGTATTCCCTGCCGGTGGTGTGCCATGCACGTCTGTAGCAGTCGCCCCTTTTCTCAGTATCCACGAAATTTGATCCTTTTCGAAACATTCAAGAAACATATATCAGATGCACCTGAGAGACATGCTGCAAATTTAAACAAGAAATGGAGATGCTAACAAAAGCTATAAGATCGATGCCAACACCGAAGGACATAGACCCATGGCCGCTTCCTCAGTGCAGCCGGAGCACCACCGCGGCGGTGCCAGCAGCCAAGCACGCAGCATGAAGAACCGGCGGCCCCTCCTCAGCCACCTCAACGTCCAGGTCCCGGCCATCGGCAACGCCGGCATCTTCCACCCCTCTCCGAACTCCGCCTCCTCCGCCACCAACACCCACGCAACCGACCGGCCGGCTTCCCCGTCCCTGCTCCGGTCGCCGTCAGCGTGGATCCGAGCAAGCTTTGGGTCGACCAAGCACACGCCCCGCCCGTCCAAGAACTTCTGTTACGACGCCCGCAGCTACGCGCAGAACTTCGACGAGGGAGGCGGTGACGAGGACGTCCTGAAGCACCGGTGCTTCTCGCCCAGGATTCCCACCTCGCTGCAACCAGCCTCGCAGTGGCAATCAGGTCGGTTAGACAGCAGCGGCGGTGATGGCAACGGAAAGGAAACAGCTGAGCGCGGAACAGAGCTTGGGTCAAACTGAACCCAATAAAGTCGAAGCTTTTTTTATGGTCAACCGGTTGCTGTGCCATTCGAGAAATTCCAGAGCATCCATCTATTGCCGTCTTAATTTTGTCCTCATAAATTAAACAGGACGATATTTCAAAGATATCTCTGGAGGGATGACAGTTCAAAACGGGTTGTTTTGTGTTCAAGAAATGTTGTCATGTTCTGTATTGTAGTAATGCATTTATTTTCCTAATTCACAGGGTTTTAAGTCTATGTCAAAAGTTTTGCATGTATGTTTATTTAAAGAAAATTTGTCTACATGACATCACGCTTGTGTCAGTTAGTCTGAGTCACACCGTTCGATTGAATTTTGTCAGGACACTGCGATTTCAAATATTTGTCTCTAGGTCACCGCAGAGAATATTCCGAGAGTATTTCATGGTAAAATGACCACGCTATCTAGTAACGTACATCCTCCGTTCTAAAATATAAGTATTTTTAGATTTAATCAAAGTCAAACTTTTATTACTTTGATCACTAATAATGTATAACTAATAATATTTTATCATATAAAAATTATATTTTTTTGATTCACTAGGAACTAGGTTTTCATAAAAAATATATTTTATATTAAAATTATATAATTTTTTAGATATTATTAAGTAAAAGTTACAATAATTTGACTTTACCTAAATCTAGAAATGCTTATAATTTGAAATGGAGGAAGTACTTATTTTTATTAATTTGAAGGGTTTTCAACCTAGATGTCAAAAGGTTTGCATGTATGTTTTGTTAACTACAAATGGAAGAACATGGGAATGTTAATAAAAATATGACATTTTCTTTTCTTTTCTGCAACCTGATTTATTTTCTGTTCAAGATATATATATATGCAGATAATTGCATGCTTCAATAAGTTATTTTTTACTTGATGACGATGAAAAATAAAAATAGTATTAATGTGATAAAAAATACTATACGGGTTTTTGTAAGGAGGTGCAATCAGATATAATCCCGTGATTTTGCCCCGGCCACCGGTTTTGTGAGGCGGACACAGAACTTACGGAAACTATTGGAAACCCCAAACTGAGGTGATGAAGATCATCCCGGAGATACGACATCTCCGAAGTCTCCGTATCTTGTCCATAAGTCAGCAGACGCATCACAGAGCGCTGTTGGGTGTATCACGAACATCATCATCTTGGAAAGTTTCATACTCCTTCCTGCAGCAGTTTTCACAAAATCAATCAAACATCTACCAATGGTTGGCTACTATCCCGGAGGAGCAAATGCACCGACGTCTAAATTTAGGGAGAAGAAACCACAGAAAAGCTTCTGACTTTGCGTTGGCTAAAAACAAAAACAACGGCCATGGCTGCGTCGTCCTCTTCGTCCTCCGCTCAGCCGGACCACCACCAACGCACGGACGCCTCCAGCCATCCTCGAGTCGCGAAGCACCGGCGGCACCACGTCGACCACCTCCAAGTCCAGGTCCCTCCTACTAGCTCCCCCGGCTGCTTCGTCGGCTGCTTCCGCCCCTCGCCGTCCTCCGCCTCTGCGGCCGTCGGTCATCATCACGGCAACGCCCACGCGGACCGGCCAGCGTCGCCGTCGCTGATCCGGTCGCCAACGGCGTGGATCCGAAGCTTGGGGTCGGGCAGCAAGCACGCGCGCCACCGGTCGCGGGACTTCCAGTTCCAGTACGACGCCGCCAGCTACGCCCGCAACTTCGACGAGGGCAGCACGGATGGTGGCGAGGGCGAGGAGGACGACGGGACCGCCGCGAGCGACGCTGTCAAGTACCGGTTCTCGTCCAGGCTTCCCACGTCTCCACCGGCGCGGTCGCCGTCGGGTTTGGGTCCTGGCAAAGGCATGGAGCCAGCGCACCGACCGGGACGTGACTGGGACTGAAACAATTAATAAAGCTTATTCGATCGTTTCGGCCTTTGCTAGACGTGCATTCTTCATTACCTCATGTTGTTTATGGAAGCATGTCCGTCGTGTAGGCTGTACATAAATATAGCCAAAATACTCAATCTAGTTACTCAAAGCACAATTTCATTCATTAATTTTTGAAGGTTCAATTTAAATTCATAAATTGTTTGGTTTCATCCATAGTTTGGCGTGGCTATATATCCACGTGACATCCAATGTCAGCATGTAAGATTTAAATTAAATTTTCTTTTAAACCATAACTTCATTTCTGAATTTGTTTGAACCATCTTGTTTCTTAGGAATAATGTAAATAAAAAGATTTTACCTAGATTTTTTTTATATTTTTCAAAATATTTAAATGGTGTTAAGAGTCAGATGTGAAATTTTTATATATCCAATGTGAACATCTTTTTGGTAATTTTTGAATTTCAAAACTCAAAATATGATATTTTTTTTCAATGTTTCTATTGCATCAACAAAACCAGGGGAGTACATTAATTTTATTGGAAATGCCATTTTGTTAACGCAAGAGACATAAAATTTTGAATTTGCCAATATTGCGTAGTACTTGAATTTAAGGGAGAATAAAATCAATTCTGGTATCCTAAGGCCCTGTTTGATCTAAAGAGTTTTTAATAAAGTTTATATAAATCGGAAAGGGTTCAAACGGGACCAGTTTATATAAACCCGATTACTACACCCTCTGGTTTTAAATTATTGACAGTCTACTATCAACTTTGATCATTCGTTTTATTCAAAAAAAATTCAAATATGTAAAATTATTAGTTGTGTTTCAAATACCACTAATGATATAACAAACTATAACAAAATATTGTATTATTATACTTTTGTAAAATAAGACAAATGACCAAAATTGAAGTTAAAAGTCAACGGTGTCAATATACTTAAAATTGGAGGGAGTAGTTTATTATAAATATATAATCTGATTCATACTCTCTTCGTCCCAAAATAAGTGTCTTTTAGATTTTCAAACATCTACTTTGACCATTCGTCTTATTCAAAAAATTTATGAAAATATTATTTATTTTGTTATGAAATGGTTCACTATTAGAAGTACTTTAACTTTGTCTCGTTCATTTTTGTCAAATTTTTTAAATAAAACGAATGGTCAAACATTGATTTGAAAAAGTAAAAAATGTCACTTATTATGAGACGTATGGAGTACTACATTATGCAGTTTATTTATAGAAAAAACCTATTGCCCTCCAACAATTAGAGAAATATACCAACATTCACTATTGATAGGACTTGATCTGCCCGATCTTTCGGTGAGTTGATAACTATCAATTTGGTGGAGTCGACTCTCACGATCCGACAACAAAAGAACAGATCATGTGCACCTTAGCAATTGCAGAACCAACTCCGAATGGTTATTGACCTCGTCGGAATAGAAAGATCAACCTAATCACGAAGATCAATTCCTGCAAGTAATCGAAGAATAAGCAAGAACAAGATGTGGCAAATCTGAAATCACACAAATGTGAGGTTCTCAAGCTGTCTAACAGATGGTCGTTGGACACAACTGAAGATCAAAAAGTTTGCATAAGAGCTAAATTATAACAAGTGTTCTTAGTGGCGGTTGAGACTTTTAAATAGGGTGGAGGACGACCAGGGGGTGCTAGGGTCATTCTCAAACCCTAGGATGTGCCTCTAATGGGCTCAACTTGATACACGGGCCAACGGCTCAAGTTAGGGTGACACGGCACCTTCTGTATAAAAATGATGATTTACACTGACTCTGATATGGTATAAAGGTGGGGCTAGATCCATTCGAAAGTAGACTTAATAAGCTTTCCAGAATGTACTTAAACACTCAAATTGAATTTCATATGAAGCCGTGACTTCCGTTGAAAGTTTATAAGTTTCTGCAGTCCAAATTCACTGTGTGTGAATATTTCTTTGAAGTCCTCATCAAAAAGTATGATGTCCACATTATCCTCCCTCACTTGAATTAGAGTCGTCCTCGACTCAATTTCATATTGCAAAAACCAGCACTCCAATATGCCCTGCTGAAATCATGAAACATAAAGGCCATTAGGGTATGTATGTGATCTCATCATCCTCTCTCACTTGACTTGGAGTCATCCTCGACTAAGCACAGATTCAAAACTAGCCATGCCACTGTGCCCTCTAGAAATCTCAAAAGGTGGAGGCCACGGGGAGTATGCATGTGATCTCAGCATTCTCTCCCGCTTCATTTGAAGTCGTACTCGACTCAAGTTCAAATTAGAGAACTGCCACTCCACCGTGCCCTCCAAAAATCATGAAAGGTGACAGCCACGGGGGTATTCTAATGCGGTCATACGGCGCAGCAAGCACATATAAGATCTCATCATTCTCCACTTCTTATAGCAAGCCGTCCTCAGCTTGATCCAGTGGTTAGCAAAAATTTTTGTTGTCATATTGGGACAAGTGATGAGCACGTAGCTAGGCCACAACAACAACTTCTCCTGCTTCATGAGCTGCTCTTGTTGATAGATCAAAAAAGTAGAGAAACTTTACAAGGTATTGTTAGTGTTAGTGCATGCTATTGTTTAATCATGTTTTTGCATTTGAAAAGGGTATTTCAGATTAGTACATATGACTATTTTAGATACTAAGAAATCTCCAATGTCATCATATTTGTCAATAGCATGAAAAACACAAAAGCTAAAACATTGGAAACTACAATTCTGAAATAATCTCTTCTCTAAATAATTCAAGTTACAAGGAACATCAAATTAAATATAACCTAAAGAAGTTAAAGAAGATATGAGCTCCAACTTTGCCTCATTCAAATCAGCGCAATAAAAAGGTTAATTCTCCACATGTGTGTACTCAACAACAAAATTTTCTACTTCATACACTAGTTGTGTTTTTGGAATGAATGAAACTTCTTCACACAACTTGTTATCATCATAAGTGAAATGTGCAGTTCGTGACAAAGCATAAGTCATTGGAGGCTCAACTAAGCATTACAAAATACTAGTATGAACAGTGGGTAATTGCAATTCAGCACAAGCAGCATAAGAGTATTCAGATGTGGTGAGGGATACAATGTGTATCATGTTTCTTACTCTCTATTGTAGTAGGCACCACACAAGCATCATTATCCATATCCTTCATTTCATCAAGTAGCTCAATGTCTCGTTCAGACTTTTACTGACTCTCCTGCAAAATGTTAGGTATACGACAAGAAACAAACAAGTGCTCTCTATCTAGTTATGCTGTTTTAGTAACAGATAAAGTATCATACAACTCTTCTTTATCACATTCCCATGTGACAAAGGCACATCAGCAATACATTACACAATTTTGTGATGGTGATTGTTCATGCTTATATCTTTATAAAAAAAATTGATTTTTAACATTACAAGCAAGCAAATATATGTGCGAAATTGAGTAGTAAGTTTCAAGATGAGTAAAATTTGGATTTTAGAATTGAGACCATTCATAAACCTACTGATTGTATCTTCTCAACATTTATCTAAGCCACCAAATATGACACAAATCTTAAAGTCATGAAAGTATTCTTTAACGGTCATACTATCCTGCTTCAAGTTGTCTAATTTGGCAAGCAAATGATCAGCGTAATATTCAGGAATAAAAATATTTCTAAAATAACATTAGAAGTCTTTCCAAGATTATGGAACTTCATTGTGCCAACAAAGATATTTCCATTCAAGCAAAGCACGTTCATTCAAAACACTAGAAGCAATGTAAATCTTTTCTTTATCAAAAAAGTCATGTTAATTAAATTCTTTTTCTACATTCAGCTCCCAATCAATGAATGCATGAGGATCAAATTTTCCAGCAAAAGAAGATATTGACGAACTGATGACTTGCAAAATTTCATCATTTACCTCATGTTGAAGCATCTGCACAATTTGATGGGGGTGTAAACCACCAGCTCTTTTTGTCTTTATTGTGCCAATCATGGTTAGCAAATAGCAAAACAATTTGACAACGAGCTAGGTTGTGTCTAACTCATTTTCCTTCAAGCCTTGTCAACCAAGTTCTTACATGTTCTTACCAAACCAGCGAAGATTGATGGAGCGATTGCCAGGGACAAACTCTGTCTGCTGTAGAAATCTGTGGAGATAGGATAGTTTCACTTTGTAGCAAGGATTAGCACAATCAAATCAGCAAATGCAAAGTTGAATAAGTGATCAACAATGGTGCAGTGCTGGTCCTAGGCTAAACCCTGCTAGAGACACGAGCCTGGACACAAAGGTGGTCACACAAATGATATAAAAGGCTCAGAACAGCAGCAACTAAAACTCTCACCTCTTCTTTTTTTTTGGCTTGACTCTTTTATTTCATTTTTCTGCTATTTCTTTTTCTTTTTCTTTTCTCTTTTTCTCTCCTGCTATTTTTTTTATGAAATGAAAACAGAGATAAAAAAGTGCAGCTAGCAGATAGCAGATCTCTTTTGTGATTGCGACGCGCTCAGGTGAAATTTTTTGGTAAGTATGGATCTGTTGGAAAGATAACACGGAGATCTTTTCAGATTGTGCAAAAAATGTTACAAACAAACAACGGATCATGGAGATATGGTTGTTTTCTTCTGCAACAAAATCTGTTACCTGAATATATTTTTTACAACAAACTCGGATCTGGATTGATAGCTTCCTTCTTTTGTAGATATGAGCCAAGAACGTGACAATAATGGATTAAACGCTAAGACCAGCAACACGACACGATGATACACCCACGAATTCAACAACGCAAACTACAAAAAAAATGTTGCACAAGCTCAAAGGTCTAAGACAACCCCAACAGGATTGGTTCAAGATTTCTTTTTGTTTGGCTTTTATGTGGACAACGTGAATATGAATAAAACTACAAAAAAATGTGGGGTAGATCTCACCGAGCAACCTAGAAGCTGATACCACTTGATAGGACTTGAGGTGCCCGATCTTTTGATGAGGTGTAACTATCGATTTGGTAGAATCGACCCTCACGATCCGACTACAAACGAACAGTTCTTGTGTGTCTTAACAATCACAGAACCAACTCCGAATGGTTATTGACCTCGTCGAAACAGTAAGATCAACCTGATCACGAAGATCAATTCCTTCAAGTAATCGAAGAACAAGTAAGAACAAGATGTGGCAAATCTGAAATCACACAAATGTGAGGTTCTCAAAAGCTGTCTAATAGGTGGTCGTTGGACACAACTGGAGATTAGAAAGTTTGCACAACAGCTAAACTATAACAAAAGAAAACCCAAGTGTTCCTGGTGGCGGTTGGGACATTTAAATAGGGTGCAGGACGACCAGCGGGTGTTAGGGTCGTCGTCAAACCCTAGGGCGCGCCCCTAATGGCCTCAACTTGATACACGGACCAACGGCCCAAGTTAGGGTGATGCAGCACCTTTTGTATAAAAAAGACGATTGGCACTGACTTCGATATGGTATAAACGTGGGGCTGGATACATTTGAATGTAGACTTCATTAGCTTTCCAAAATGTACTTGAACAGCCAAATTGGATTCTATATGAAGCCGTGGCTTCCATTGTAAGTTTGTCCTATCCTGCAGTCCAAGTCCTCCGTTTGTGAATATTTTCTTTAAAGTCCTCGTCAAAAGGTATGATGTCCACATCAACTACCGGCCTGCTATTTAAAATTTTGCGAAAGGAAAAAAACTTAAAAACTGGTTTACACAAACGGGTATCAAAATACCTTCATCCATTTTTTCTCAAAAAATTTAGTTTTTAATTAATTAACTATTCTTCATGCAAAAAGGCCCTAGTCATAGAAAATTGTGGGTGATGTATGTACCAAAATGTCCTAAATCTCTCAAGCTCGAGCTTGAGCCACACGTACCACACCTAAAAGAATGCCAAATGCGGGGTGTGAAGACACGAGCCCAGAGCAAGACTTTATAAATTGTATATTTTTTCCTTTGAATTTTTTGTCGTTTGTGCTATCCTATGTGTATAGATTGTATTGTTTGGTTCCAAATATTGTCCTTTCTACTAGTCACTTTTATATAAAAATACATGATATTTTTATATTTGGGTTTTCTCCCTCCATCAATGACATGTTGATATGAGGTACTCACTCCGTACAAGAATACCAACATTCCCACACTTTCCAACGTAAAATAAGAATAGTATGAAAAGACTACAGTACCCTCACTTTTTACTATAAAAAATTTCTCACTCATCAAACTACCTCTTATTTATTGCATTCACACCTCTCAAATGCTACTATTATTAGTACTATTATTGGACAAATCATTTGTAGGGATCAAGTGACCACGAAGGGGGTTGAATCGGGCACAAACACTACTAGAACTTTTACAACTCTTCCTTGAATCTACCTATCTGACATGCAATCCTAGCAAGAGAACAATTAAGCAACAAACAAGCAATCTAGGAAGCTCAAAGAAAAGCAAGAATAGGAAGGAAACGACAACTAAGCAAGCAATCAAGTCAAAGGGCACGAGAACCATCAAGAGGTATTGTAAAGCAAGTTATAACTCTACTCAATAAAGAGAACACGCGGAAAGCAAAGAGAAAGAGTTAAGAGAATGCTCAGCGATTTTTCTTAAGGTCTTGAAAGGTTAGCGCCTTCTCTTAATCCTCGTTGGACCACTCCCATCGGAGTACCAAGTCCCTCCCGCCGTTTTTGAAACGGTGCTCCCAAGGGTATGCTTCACTCCTGAAGTTAAGTCACCGACGACCCGACTGTAGCAAACAATACCCTCACGTAAGAGCAAGCCTTCAAGGCTCCGAGTGCTCCCTCTTGGTGTCTCTTTCGAGCGGAGGACCTAAAACCACTCACATAGTTGATGTCGACTTCCACAATTCTTCAGAAGCTCGCACAACGACGCCTAACTGGTCTAGGCTGCCATGTATCAAGAGTAATAAGTCTAAGACACTTTTTTCAGCTTCACAAGCTCTAGAAATGTATGAATGCTCTTTGATACTTTTCACTAGCACTCAAGATCTCATAAGATGCTTCTTTGTGCTCTCTTTGGTGACCTTTGTCTTTCACAAGTAATCTCTAAACTTCTTTGGTCGTAGGTAACCTCCATAACAGCTCTCCTAATAGTTTATATAGGCCCCAAACCCTGAAATGGCCGTTGGGAGCTGTTGCCAAAAAAGCTGACTGCTTTTTGTAATCACCGAACTAGGATCACCGGATTGTCCAGTGACTCTTGGTCTTCGACAGATAAAAGACACCCTCTTTGGGGTCCACTCCTTATGACACCAGATTGTCCGATGCATACCTTCATCGGACTGTCTGGTGACTGCCACTTTTGGCCTTCCAGAGACACCTCTTTAATCTAGACATTGTCTTCAAGCTCACTAGACTGTCCGGTCACTGACCTACCAGACTGTCCGGTGACTACTTCACTTCGACTCTAAAGAGCACCTCTTCTAAATTTTGATCTTCTCCACTTCACCGAACTGTCCGGTGGCTACTTCTGATTTGCCTCTCGAAAACTGCCTCTCTGTACTTCTGCCTACAACTATCATCGGATTGTCCGATGACACTTCTTGCTTCCTGCTGCAACACTTGATATCTTCAAGCTTTCTCCGATCACTAAAGTGCCTTAAAAAGCCTAGAACATCCACTACAGGAAAACTGGCGTGTAGAGGCACTTTTTAAATAGTAGGGGCATTATTATATTGTCTCTAATGCCTCATAAGTGAATTCCCATGCATTATCTCTAAAAAATAGCGACGTTTTTGTAAATCGACTACCAAATTAGAGGCATTATTTAAATACATATTGCTTTGCCTCTACAAACATAGAGACATCTTTAAATTATGAAAAAATTAGTGCTTGTGAATCCTTAAACTCAAGACCATGGTTTTGGAAACCGGTCCTGGACATCTTTTTGCCGGTTTTGCTACAGTACTAGGTCCAGTTTTCGATCGAAAACCAGACCTAACTGTGGCAGAACCGTCCCAAAAATCACAGGCGGCTCGTCGACAGGATCATATCGGGTGATATTGAACAACAATATCCAAATAGTACAACACAAGCGATAAAATATATTACAGGAAACCGATTAAAAATATTACATTAAAGTTCCAATTGTTGTTGGGATAGATATTTAGAACAGAGAGGAAATGATACACAGCAAATATAATGATGTACACTTGACGGTTTCCTAGGACATGTCCTGCCCTAAGACATGCCTCAGTCCTCGTGGCCAGAGGTAGGTGAGGCGGGAACCCATTTAACAAAACCATCAGAATGAGGTTTGCCATCCCACACCGTGTTGCCGCCACAAACACACACAAAAAGAGAAAAACAACAAACCATGAGTATTCTAATACTTAGCAAGAGCTACCCGTCAAAATGGCTAGCTATAGCCGACTTCTAAACATGCGAAGGCTGACTCATAGGTCGGTTCTTTTGCCAAAAACATAACACCAATAGTGAATCCTTACTTTCATATTTTAGCGATAAGTTAAGTTCGAGGAACGTAAATTTAATTTGCACTATAAACTATATCAAACATGGTTGCTAAGCAATTTATAATAAATATATATCAAGCAATTATATTCACTTCATCCTTCACATTCTTACTACAATGTGACGCAGTGAGACAAGTGGTACTTGTTACTGTGAGGGAAAATGATTATAATCAATTTACATCTAGCTGGAGAAACCCGAATTACACGACACGTACGCACTTCCTGGAAGCCATACGTGACAACCTTTCACACAACCTATAGGGTCGGTCCGATAAATGCACCTCTCCTGAGAACATGATCCCCATGCTATAGCCCTCAGAGCCTATACGTGGCCAGCTCCAAGATTCTCTCAACTCCAAACCAAGAGAGGTAGGGTTTGTCCAACCACTACGGCATTGAGTTACAGCGGTTTACTGGATCTCATATATCCAGTACGTAATCACTATTATTCAAACTTGCTCAGCAAGGCCACACTCGATCGGTCTTTAACCGACACAGATAGGGCTACCGCACACAGGACTCCTCTCCTGTTGCCAACCTACAGCTCCCTGTCCGGTCTCCCATTCGTCATTTATGTGATAAACTAAATCAGCCTTATCCTTCCATGCTAAACTTCCAAAACCGAGGTAAAAAAAAACTAAAGCTCGCGAGGGAAGTTTTTTATTCACTCAACTTCTACCCTTACTTATAACTCATAGCCTAACTCTACATCGAGTTACCTGTACCAAAACTACTTAACCTAGGAGAAGGTTACCTAGCATGCAATCTAGGTTTTCAGTCAACTCCTAACCAAGGTTTTAGAAACAGGGTCCACGTCGTTTTTCGGTTTGGCCAAAAACCAGCTGGATTTGCTACAGTGCTAGATCCAACCCTATACTTGACCGGACCAGTTTGGCTGAAAACCTCAAAAACCAACCGGTTTTCGCCGGTTTCTAAAACCCTGCTCTTAACAATCTAATGCACAGTACATTAACCATACACAGTGAGAAAGTATAAAACTGTTAAAATAGGGTTAATGCATAAAGATTTGCCTTGGGTTTGATGATTGTTAGCACAAACAAGTGAGTGACCAGCAGCAGATAGATCCTCAGTAGCAAATCCAGTTGGCTCGCCTTCAATGTCGTTTCCTATATGCGTAAGATGATAGGCAAATAAGCAAATACATGCATCTTATAATTAACCCATGCTATGCCATGCTCATGCAATGATATGTCAATGATCAGTATGAGAGTGATCTTATGAAAAAGGATTTATCAAGGGAGTCACTAAGTGTATATGCCACTGATTTTTATTATTATTTACAAAAAGGATAAGGATTTTCTAGGAGACCTAATTAGTTAATATGAGAAAATTATTCCTAAATTCCTTTAATATGGTTCTGGAACATATAAACTCAAATTTTATTTGATCATAAAATCAATGAGGGTATAAACTAATTTCTGACCAAATTTCATTATTTATTGCCATCAATTTGATTTTTAGCTAATTAAATACTATGTAAGAACAATAAATCATTTATAAATAATCTTTAGGCATATAAATTCTAAATAATTCTATGTGGCCACCACACCCTTATCGGATTTTTAGCTAATTAAATTCTATGTGGTCACCACACCTTGGCCACAGGAAACCGCCGCACGGGATCCGGCCATGTGGCCACAAATGATCCCGCGCAGGGTCTGAGCAGGCCAGCCATGGCGGCCTCGCCGGCTTGAAGATGCTGGCATCCAGGCACACGGGGCCAAAGGCTTTATTGGCCTACTCGGCACTGCGAGTTCGATGGTGAAGCCAATGGGGCGGTGCTCTCACCGGAAAGGGCTGGTGGCGAGGGACATCGGTACGATGAGCTTCGGCGAGGCGGCGGTGGAGCTGTGGTACACGAAGACCGACGTTCTCTTCTCCCAGAGCTTATCGGATGTTCGTAGAGGGGCGGCACAAGTTCTGTTGGCTCAGAAAGCGGCAGAAAAGGGGCAGTCGTCGTCGAGGCCGGCGGGTACAGGCGGCGGCGCAGGTTCTGCGGCGTGGTACAGTCGTCTCGGTTGAAGGAACTTGAAGCCGTCCTCACCTGCAGCTTCACTAGACCGAGTAGAAGGGCCGCGCAGTGGAGGTCGGCCTTGGAAGTGGCCGGAGAAGGGTCCCCCACGGCGAGATGGCGCGGTGCTGACATCGCCGGCCGATAAAAGCTCGAAATCATGCCGAAATGCTCCACGATTTGCTCCAAATCTTGAACATGGAGATGCGTGAGCTAGTGAGGAGGCTACAGCCACGAACAATCGTGATGAGTTCGCCGCAGCTTACCGGATTTCAGCGGAGAACGACGACAGCGCGCTGAGGCCCGATTTTTGGGGAAGTTCAAATTCGGCCGGGCGAGTTGGGGATGAGGGAAAGCGGCGACGTGGAAAGCTTGAGGGGTGGAGGTGCCTTACCTTGGCGGAGGTTGGGGAGCTGGAGCTAGCTCGGGAACGACACTCCACAGTGGCAATGGCGCGCGGCCGGTGAGGCAGAATGTGAAAGAGAGAGGAGAGCGGGTGCCGGTTCGCGGTCTTGGACACGGGGATGCAGCCGTGTCCCAAGCGCCCTGCCACGAGGTGTCGTGGCCCATGACATGCCGACCACGGCTAGGGCGTGCGGGCGCAGAAGGACAGGAGGGGAAGAAGGAGACCGACGGGTGGGTCCCGCATGGCAGGAGGGCAATCCAGCTTAACTGTTAAGCATTTTGGGGATCGAAAAAGGAAGAGCAAACAAATTCGGATGGGGTTGAAACTTGGTAGCATAGTTCCTTAATATGTGCTCTACAATATAAATTGCATGCACAGGTTTCCTCAAAGGGAGGTGGAAGATATTTAATTTTGAAAACTGCTAACCAATAAGGAGACTTGAAAATCCGCTGAAAGCAGATCAGTTAACCAAATTCTAAGGTCTGAAAGAAAAATCTCCACAGCTCTGAAAATCTTGAATCTTGGCAAGATGATAGAATACCTCAAGAGGAACAACTGCTACTTTGGAGTTAAGTTGAAATTCGAATTGGATCTTATTCTGCAACAGTCACAAAATAGGTGACTATTAAGAATTGAAAATCCATTTGGGCTCTCAAAGATGAAAGAATCCTAATGAATTTGTGTATCAAGTATTTTTAGTCACTTTCAAGCAGGATCCTTGTTTCTCAAATTCCAAACACTTCTATATTCAACAATTTGAACTTTCACTATTAAATTCGAATTCAATTCAAATTTGAATTGATGAATTGGATTCTTTTCATCTTTTTGAATTTTAATTATTAACTTTCGGATTCCTTGATTTTGTGAAATGCAAGGTGTTACACTAACCTTATACTGGACCAGACTGGTTTGGTCGAAAACCGGCCAGTTTTCACCGGTTTCCAAAACTCTGCTCAAGACCTCATGGAGAATAACTTATTGTGCCTTGCTAGCCAACTCGACCACACATCACAATGTGTTTATGTTTTAAAAGAATTTTTCTTATTAGTTATCAGTAAAATACTAAAATAGTGCCTCTTAATATAGACAAGATGCCGTTAATAATGTCTCTACAAGATATAGTCATTTTTAACTTGTCACAAAAGAATGCCTCTACATTCATTCATGTGGAACCTCTATGAATGCCTCAAAGTATGCCTCTATTATTCATAAAAGTACTATTTTTCAAGAGACACATTTTAAAGTGTCACAAAAATATGCCTCTATAACATATATAGAGACAAATTAGGTAATGCCTATAGCTAAGTGCTTTTACACACCAATTTTCCTGTAGTGATCCATACTCCCTAACATCCTTAGCCTTGAATAAGCTTCATCCTTGGAAAACCATCGGAGCACCGAGCAATCTGGAAGAAACCAAGTGGAGAATGGTGTTGATAAACCTAGATTCAATGAGTTAGTTCATGGTTTTCATTCGATCACTAAAATCATTCAAACTTTTTAAGGGACTTCAATGATCATGAAGCTAACATCATTGATGCTTCAAATGCCACTAAAAGTGGACAGATTGAAGCTTCAAATGCCACTAAAAGTGGACAGAGGGAGTAGTTTTTTTTCTGACAAATCTGACTCACACCTCACATCTTTTGATTGTTACTATTTGATTCTCTTTCATAACTTTTTTTATCTTACAATCACAATGCTAGGTAAACTACAAGAAATGTGTTAATCCGTGACGTATTTGTCATGACAAATTCAAAAATCATCATTAATGGTGCAGCAGCCCACTAGTTTTATGAAATTCATCACAATTCGGTCACTAATCAGTGACGTTTTAAAAAGTTCGCCATAGTTTGGTCATTAATCAATGACGTTTTAGAAATTTTGTCACGGATAGAAGTATGAAAATTTTTTACCAACCCACCACCGAAGCAATATAAATCTGCAAACCCTAGTTCCTAAATAATCCCTAGGGTCAATCTTTCTGTGCATCGCCACACTCACTATACCACAACCCAAAATTAATGTTAGGAGTTAGTCGTTAAAAATGCCAAAATAGCATTAAAGGGTCGAACGGTAAAATGTTTAAACAGGCAGTCAGTCCTTAGATTTTTAGGAACAAGTAGTCCATCGGTAGTTTAATTTCAGTTTAACGTTGAATGATCCGTTGTTGTTTCTAACTTTTTAACAACCGACGTTTTGTCGTTATCTTTATACACTCTAATTTGACCCAGCCCGCCAAAAAAATCAAAGCCACGCACCCGCGGGCCGCTGCCGCATCTCTATTCCCTTCCCATCCCCAACCCCCGTGACCTAGCTCTCAGCCTCTCACACCACACTTGCAGCCGCCTCCCTACACCGGTCGCCACCACCCAACTCCACGCCGACCGCCAGCAGCCAGCCACCATCCGCCGCTCACCCCCACCCCCGCCTCGCCCCCCCCCCCCCCCCCCCCCCCCCCCCCCCCCCCCCCCCCCCCCCCCCCCCCCCCCCCCCCCCACGGCAACCAGCGCCCTCCCCTGTGACATCAAAGCCTCTCTCACGACAGCCCCACGACTCCAACGTCATGTGCGGGGTCGATGGCGTCCGATTCAGGGGCTCTTTATTTCAGCTTCTCAGCTGGCTTTTCCAGCTGAAAACCTAAAAACTGAGAAGCTAAAACAAACAAAGTTCTGAAAAACTCGCTTTTGAAATACTGAAAAGCTAGCTTTTGCAGAAATGAACTAAAAGCTGAAAAGCTCGCTAAGAGCTGCTTTTTAGCTTTTGGTGTGTAGAAAAGCTAAATATATATTACAAAAGCCAACATCTAAATTTCTCCAGCTTTTCTAAAAGCCAGGGCAAACAAAGAGGGCCTCAGTCGACCGCAGCTAGCTGCCTGCGAGTCTTCTGTTGTCGGCCTGCAGCCCCTCGTCGCAAGGTACAAATTCGATACTAGCACATGTGAGAACGCATCCTGGTCATCACTTGATCCATTACCTTCACGAGCAAATTTTAGTTTCAGATTCCTGAAATTTTCCCATTTTCTAGGGTTCCCCCAAATTGGTAATTAGTGCTCTCCTGCCGTTGCCATTCACACTTTGAATTTTTTCTGCATTACGAAGTGATTTTTTTTCCTACTCTATGTGGTCAAATGTTGTTATTACTAACAGAATGGAAGGAGGTGCACATGAAAAACCTGCCCTTGGTAAGCTAACTTTATGGAATTCTTTTTCCTTTATTTATTGCTGCTGGGCACACTAATGTTTTGTGCGTTGAACAAACACAATTTATAGGGAACAAAATAATTCTCATGTCTTCCCTTGTATTACATCAGGAAAAGCACGTTTTAATGTCTAGTTTCTCATGCTTCCTCTTGCAGATGAGAGGACTCGGCTGATAAAATTCTGCCCACAGGTAACCGAAGCTCTTAGTAACCATGCCAATTTGCTAATTACTTGCATGCTTACCATTAGGGATAATTTCACAGATTGTGTCTTGTTACCATCAGGCTACTTTGCGTGGTGAGTTGCTTTCTGTAAAGTGTAAACATTATTCAGACAAAGTTTCACCAATGCACAACTATGTTTCTTGTTTATGCTCACAGTGATGAAAGCAATTGACGTGTGTTTGGATTTTGGAATGCTTCCACTGAATTATTTTGGAAAAGATATGCAGCATGTCCTATTTTCTTCAGACACATTAGAGACATTTAAGATTGGAAATGTGTGAAAGAATTCAAATATGGTGAGTTCTAGAGCTTTTCGTTCTTTTTTATACGGTGTCTAGCATTGGCATATGCAACCACTTGAATGCAAACGTATGAGCGCTAGGTGTTTGGTGTAATTGATAAGCATGGTTCTTCAGTTTTATGGCTTCTTATTTGAAATCAAAAGAAATAATAAGCATGTTCAGTTTGCTGTACTACTTCTGAATATTTATCTACATTCTCTTATACAGGTACTACTGAGAGTTGTCTTAGAATTATTTCATGTTGTTCTACTGGAAAAGAAGCAAAAAAGCAAAGTTATTGATCTGGTACTAAGTGAATGCAGGTAATTTTCTATACCATTTATTTTCCAGATAAGCATGCTTGTGCTTGCAGTTTGAAATAGTAGGCACTGAGCTTTCAGAGGCACTCAGAGCATTAAGCATTTTAGTTGTTGCTAGCACTGTTATTATTTATGTAAGAAGAACAGAACATTGCTAGCCCTGTTATTATTTCTTAACTATAACTAACTTTTCATGTAGTTACTTCCATACACCTCACATATTCTTTGTGAGATTCCATAGGCACCTCAATCAGTTCCAACTCAAGTAAAGATAGTGAGGTGACTGATGCAAAGAGCCAATTTGAGATCCCCAAGTCAGATTGAAGCAAGTTAGATATTGTTCTAGATAAAAACTTAGACTATGATTTCATTTTGAATAAAAACTTATGATGTTGTATGTGGTGTTGGATAGTAACATTTATATGTAATGAAATGAAATTTAATTTATACATCTTGAAATTTGGATACATAAGATTGTCCTATGGGAGTTGAGTAATGTTGATAATAATGGGTCCAAAAATCAGAATGTGAATAGGGTCATATAAATCGTCCTGAAAGACTGTGACGATCTAATTCGTCACGAAAGTATGGGCTTTGGGTGGGTTTGGGCTATTTTGTGACGATTTAGAAATGTGACAGATATACCAATCCATAACAAAAAATTAAAAAACGTCACCCGAGTTAATCTATGACGCGAGATACATGACGAAACACTTTTTCGTCACAGATGTCGTTTAGTGACTATTTTTCTCCAATCCGTGCAAAATATGAACGTCATAGATTACTAGATTTCTAGGAGTGCTATGACCCTATTTATTTCTCTAGTAGATTTTATAATTCAAATTATAATCTATATGTAATATAATTTAGATTATAATATAGAGATGGATGGTGGTGGATAGTTATTTCAAATTTAGTTAAATAAGTTGACAATATAATATGTCATGCTTGTTTACCTCTACATATTAATATATATAGATTATATAATCTGACAGACTATAATCTCAACAAACAGAGAGCTTAGGATCAGAAGGATTTCATTCCTCCGTGACCACCCCTATGGATGTTTTACATGTTCTCCCTCTTGTTTTAAATTGTTGGCACAGTCGACTTTCATCTTATTCAACAAAATATAATAAATTATAAATTTTGTTATAATTTGTTTTTATCATTAATGTTATTTGAAACACTGCTAATAACTTTACACATCCGAGCAATTTTTTAAATAAGACGAATAACCAAAGATAATATATGAAGTAAACAGTGTACAATATTTTACAATTAGAGGGAGTATATTACAATAAAAGATGGGGGGCTACTAGGCTACAAACATGTTTGCTTGTTTGAATTTATTCTTGATTTACATACATGAGTGTAAAAAAGTGCACCTAAAGATATCCTCTGACATTTATAGTCAAAATGAATTGGTTTCTAGAAGCGAGGAGAATTTAAATAGGATCATCCAAAGTAGTTAAAAATTTACAAAGCTCTAGCATAGAAAAGGAGAATCCTAGATAAGGAGACTTGGCCGAAACCATACAAGTTCCATAATACTTGACTAATCTACTTTCCTCGACTGCAATTAGATTTTTAAAAAATAATTATGAATATCGTTAACTCTCAATATATTTTAGGTTTAATTTTTAGAGGTGATTCTCTGTGAAGAGTGATTATATGATAAAAATGTTTTTTAATAAAAACTCTTGAATCAAGATAGAGAATTATTTTATAGAACTAGGAGAAGAATCAGACAACTATCAACTTCTCTATAATCAACTTTGTAGAGCTCTGCAAAGAGGATCTTAAATTGCAAAACGGATGGAGTATTCTTTTCAGGAAAAAAAAAAGAGAAAGGCATCGCAATTTTCTGCAAACCGGGGGATCTGTCTGCAAACAGGCGGCCCGGTCGGATGGAGGGTCCTTCCTCTCCTCGCCGCGAGCACGGCGGCGGCGGGAGCTCGACGGTGAGAGAGAAGGACCGCCCGAGGTCCTTCGACGAGAAGACCCGGGCGGCGTGCTGGCGCAAGGCGGATGTGGTAGCGGGACGGCACCCGGAGCGGTGGCGGCTGGATGCCGCCGGCAACGTTGTCTGCCGCCGCTTCTGGAGCTGCCACGGCTGCCTCTGCTACGAGTACGACCACATCGTCCCCTTCTCCAAAGGTGATGTTCTTGGCATCAACCCCCAGCAGTGTACCCCAACATCCGGTTGGATTGGTGCCGTTGATTCGGCTATCGAGGATACGGGACTAAGCTAGGTAGACTGGATTCTATGGGTAATTTTTTGACAGGGTAGTCACTTGAAGTAGCTGTGCATTTAGTTTGCGTCGGCAGCACCAAATCACCGTGACAAAAAGTGATTGTGGCACAAGCTTTTTAGACCGGGCAGAGTGAACTGGTCCTGTTTCAGAATGTTATACAAGTCTCCAGCGTGAAGCCTACTGTCAGAATGTTTTGTTCATACATTTTTATTTTATCTTTTAGAATGTCTCGTTTCATACATTTTTATTTTATCTGTTAACAGAAATGTATAGACGAGGTTTAGAACAGCACTAAATTTTCAATCTATATATGTACAGTGGCCAGACAAAGCATGGTTCAGTTCATGTTAACATATCAGAACGAGATTGATATAATTTGATGAAATTAACATTATTGTGGGAGTAGATGTCCAGGAGAGTTTGTGGATTTTGGTGCTTATGCAAGTAGCTAACACTGCCGGCTCCCCAAACAGGCTACATCTATTGAAACTTGGCGATGTATTTTTTATAAGATTGGATCATTTTCCTTAAATTGTATCACAATATATTGATTGTAACCATAAGTTCATTAATTTGTGTAACAATTCAGTTGCTTGGGAATAGTTCTTGTGCCTCTGCACTCTTGATTTAGTCTAGCACCAGGTGGAATTAAATAAACACAGCTATATTTTTAAATTGCTTATGCAGCCCTATATTGGGCAATTTGGTTGAATAGAAATGATATGGTGTTCAATAATACTAAATCAAAATCCTTTTGCAGGTAATTTTCCAAGCAACTCATTGGATACGATGGTGGTCCTTGCTACATAAAGAGGAGGAGATAGCATACTTGAAACTTGGCTGTAGACGCTGGGAGACTGTCATTATGGAAATGTTTGCCAAATTCAGATTGAGTTTTAGGAATATAATCGAAGATTAGTCTTGGTTTTTTCCTGTGTATTTTTGTTGTCATGTTTAAACTCGATGTTGGATTTTCTTGAGCCTAAGAGCTTTTTTGTATTGAACGGCTCTGTGCCTCCTCCAGGGGATGTGGCGGCCGGAACCTTTGTTCCATTATCAAAAACAATATATGCTGTCTCCCCTAGGTAGTAAAATTTATTTGATCCTAACAATATGTTAATTCACATTTCAATTTATAAATGTTATCTGAAACAAGCCCACTGAAGTAGGGAAATAACTACTATTATGTGTAATTTTCAACTATTTTTGTAATTTGTTCTCTTGCGTGAACGTTGACTGACATAATAGTTTGATCATTTATTTTAGGAGGAGAGTCTACTGTTGAGAACTGTCAGATACTCCAGACTAGGGTGAACCGATCCAAATCTGACAAAGCATGGGTTGCTGAAGCAGAGATGAGGGGTTTCTCCTGCGATATCAAGTTTACTGGTGAGTAAATTTAGTTTTCCATGACTACAATATTCTCGAGATTGCCACTTGTCTGATATCAGCATGATGTACAACAAGTGGTGAAAATGCTGAAATGAACAAACAATAGTCATAGCAGAAACAATAGTCATCCGAATACTTATGTACCAAAAGGAGACATTCATATAACAAATTGTTCATGGCTGTGATAAAATATTGGTAGGTAGTTGGAGCTGGGAGAAGGGAGGCATTTTGGGGTGGAAGTAAACAAAACGTTTTAACCACTGTTGGATCTATAGTAATCTTTTTAGTCAGTAACAAGCTTGATTTGTATTTATTTTCTCTGAAACTATCAATGGATTCGTTATTCCATTATTAAGAAAGCATCCCATTATTAGCTATTGATCAGCATAATTTACTCTTTTGAACTTTTCATCTTGAATATATTGAATTTTAATGCTGACACACATATTAAAAGCATCAAAGACCCCAATAGTTTGGAGTCCTGTGGGCCACTTTTCTAACTAATTTCAACTGAAGTTTTAGTTTGCTTTTAAACTTGTTCCTCAATATGCCTTATGTGTCCTCAGTCAGTCCACTTATTCAGATATGCTTGATTACTGCTTCGGTCCAGGTGGAATTTCAGAGTTTGTTGTATTCCAATGCCAACTGTACCTTTTAAGGAACTCCTGGGACCGTCAAAGAATTATGTTTCCCAGTTATCAAAAGCATTGAGCTCAAATAATTTACTTCATGCAAATTGGCTCATGATATGTTTTATTATGATTGAGGAGCTGTTCACATGCTTTGTGTTTGATAAGTCACATTTGTAACGGTGGCACTCTACTATCTGCTGCACTGAGTCAGTGACTGTTTAATAAGTACCTGAAGTTGATTCTCACAAAAAAAAAAGCTTCAATTAATCATACATGTAACTCCGAATGAACAGTAGTCTTATGATATCTTTTCTTGGCTATCTGAACAGATAAGGAACTTGATGTTATTGAGATGGCAGTCTATGGGGATGTCGTTCGCCCGGGAAAGCAGTGCCGCTGCAGGACAGTAGCTGAGATGCTGGGGAAGGTGAAGTCAAAGAACAACATGGCTGCTTGTGAGTTACCAGGCAGCAATGCCTCTTAACATATCCATCTCGTTGAAGGCTTAGTCCCAGTATCTTCTACTCCTGTCAATGAGCTCAAACATTTGTTGCACAACTGATTCCAGTGAACAATGACCATTCATTCTTTCACCAGCAGCTTGCGATTCACAAAAATATTGTTTGAATTATGACTTAGATGAGATCTCAGCCATTTGTCTTAACGAACATCAGCTGTACTGTGTTCATCTCTGTGTGTGCGTGGGAATGTGAAATGGATCTGGAGGTGTCTGTTTGGGAGTGATAAAGGCCCTCTTTGAACTGCGGGGAAAAAAATCCTAAATTTTGGTTCTTCAGGTTCTCCCCTCACTGAACACCCAGCGGTGGTTTTTACATAGCCTCCATTTACTGGCGATTTCGTATGTGGACACTCTTTCATTTAAGCAAAAAAAATTGGTTCATTCTCTGAAGGTCGGTATGCCTTATCATTTTTTTTTCATTTCAATTACTCTCTCGAGTTTTAAAATATTAACACCGTGGACTTCTAACATCAAATTTAACTATATGTTTTATTTAAAAAAATTATGATATATATAATATATTATTGATATAAGTTGCTTTATCATTAGTGATATTGAAACACGACTAAAATTTTTTGCACATTTGAATAATTTTTTTAAATAAGACAAACAATTTTTGCACATTTGAATAATTTTTAAAATAAAACAGTTTAAATTGATGTTAAAAGTTAACAGTGCCAATATTTTAAAACATTTTAAAACTGAAGCGAGTACTAAAACAGTCAGATTTGATCTACAGTCCACTACTATCCTCCCCCTGGTAGTATAACGAACTGTTGCCCCTGTCAAGTACTACCTCCGTTTTAGATTTGGTTAAAGTCAAATTTTTTTAACTTTGATTATTAATAATATAAAATTAATAATATTTTATTATATATAAATCATGTTACTAAATTCTTTATAAAACATACTTTTATAATATGTAATTTTTTATATTAAAAATTATTTAAATTTATAAATATTATTAGTCAAAGTTGATAAAGTTTGACTTTAACCAAACTCAAAAATGCTTATATTTGAAGACGGAGAGAGTAAGCGATTGGAAACATTCCAAGGGTACAGGCTGGATTAGAATGATGACAAGGATGCCTCTTGTAGCCTGGCCAGAGATACTAAAGGGCACAAACCACACGACAAGTGAAATAATTTTTTTTAAATAAATAATTGGGGAAGCGAGATTTTTAAAATAAGTGGGGACGAACCCGCGTCGTCAGCTTGCCTTCTGCCCTGCCTGGATAATTAATTAATGGGGCCGGACACAGTAATGGCTCTGCTTCCGAAGCGCCCATGTGCCTGCTCTTTTTCCTGCGCCTGCCTGGCTGCTGCCAAGGAGAGCTAATATTTACTGGCTCTGTTAATGTTAATGGTCGTTCTCGTTCCCACCTCTTTGATCATGATGTTCGGAGTGAAAAATTATAATCTTCGCAAACCAGATATTTAACATCTAAGCTATTCAAAACCATCTAAATTATTCTGTACAATTTGAGCAGTTTTAATATTTATGATCCCACATATCAATAGTTGTATAATTCACTTGCTAAATTTTAAAAATCAGACTTTTAAGTCTAAAGTGTTGAAAATTGTCTGCATAATCTTTTAAAATATTTCAGAAGTATTGAGAAGCATCTACATAGATCAAGCAAAAGAGGAGCGGTCCGTGAGTCGTGGAATTAGGAGAGAGCGGTGGTGCAAAAAAGAAAAAATGAAAGCAAGAGAAAGTAGAAGCACCAGAGAGAGAAAAAATGACGAGAAGCACCCAATGTCACAATCCAAAACTCACTCCTCTCCTGCTTGATCTCCATGCGGGCACTCCTCGACGTGTTTTTGAGGAATTTCAAAATTATTTAAACAGTTTTTAATACTTTAGAGTTTAAAATCTAATTTTTAAAATTTAAGGGTGATCGAGACACTATTGATAGCTGAGAGGTGAAATACATCTGCTCTCTATTGATATGTAGAACTATAAACAGTAAGACTTTATTTGAAACGGAGGAATTTTTCTAGTTCCTTCGTTTTTTCTGTGAAATTGAACTGATTCTTGTGAAATTTATATAAAATTCCTGCATTCCAAATGGGGCTTAAAATTATCTTTGAAACCACTGAAAGTAAGTTATACGGTTTTCAATAGTTTGAGAATAAGTATTCGGTTTTAAAAGTTGAAGGTAAATTACACCAACTTTTACGGTTAAGGGTCATCTTGAGTTTTTTTTACATATTATAAAATATTATTATGGATATAAAATTAAAAATCCCATATTAATAAAGTTAATCAAACATAAAAGGTATAAAACTAAAAATGAATGACATGTGGGTCAGATACTACATGTCATCTACTTAGTAAGCTATAAAAATAATGATAAAGATATAGAATTATTATTTTTCTTGAATCCACACACATGTGCTAGGCAGGGTTCACAAAACCGCTCAAAACTAGTCGGTTTTCACGGTTTTCGGTAAAACCGGTCTAGACCGGTTTTACAAACCGGCCGGTTTTCGTTTTAAAAATTTTTAAAAATTTGAAAAAATTGAAAAAAATCGAAATATCGAAAACCGATAAAACCGGTCGATAAACCGGTAAAACCGGTGGGTTTCAAATTTTAAAATCTGTTACTGTAGCAACCGATGAAACCGGCCGATTTACTGTAACAAACCGTTTAAATTTTGAAGTTTCGATTTAAAGCGGTTTTTAACCGATTTTTTTCAGATTTCGTTAAACCCGTCCGGTTTTAACGGTTTAAATGAAATATTAAACCCTGTGCTAGGCGAACAACATACACATTGCGATACCGAGCCGAATGGACCGGGGGGAAAGGCATGGGTTTTGCTTGATTCACATTCGGTGCTCCTCTGTAGCTCCGAGCGCCGCCATCTTCTCCCTTTGACGCTGTTGAGGTTCCTGAAGACTTGAAGAGGCCTTCTTGCTTCAACCTTCGCTATGAGGCATCATGGGTGGCAGCTGCCTTACCACCCTCTCCAGGTACATTTCAACGCTTCTTGTGTTTTTTTTTTCCAAAGCCGTTTCTATATGAATGCTTCATTGTTGTTGATGCGTGCAAGCGTTGCAGGTGGTGGCGATAGCGGTCTTCTTGGCGCTGGGTTTCGCCTTCTATGTCTTCTTTGTGCCGTTTGTGGGGGGAGATGAGGTTCAGTATGCGGTCATGTATCTCTATACCCCACTGGTGAGGAGCTGCATCTTTAACCGCCTCGTTTTTGTGAACCTCCATCTGAGCGGCTAGATCTGCATTGCTTGGTTCAACATTTGTTTCTGTGCTAAGTCATGTTAGTCCTTCAGTATGTGGAGTAAACTTCAGAAAAGCATATCAAATGATGTGGAATGACAAGGGTCAATAATTTCAATCTGTCTCTCATCTGGGATGTGGCTGAATCTCAGAAACTGTCACTTTTCTGTTGCACTCAGTCGGATGAATCTGCAGTGAAATATCCTACGACAGACAGATTAATCTGTTAATGACCCCGCACTTCGATAAAAACCTTAAAGATTGTTAATTTTGACTTTCTTTAGAATGAAGGAGCCAGTCCATCAAAATTTCCAATCTCTGCATCTACATAACTGTTTGTTAAGTGATCAAGATAACCCTTTTTGCAGATCACTTCTGTTGTCATGTTATATGCATGGTGTGCAGCAACAGATCCTGGTGATCCAGGCATCTTCAAATCAAGAGGGCACCCAATATCAGGAAATAAAGAGCAAATGCCACCAAATGCGGATTATGAAATGTGCCCAGAAGGAAAGCCAATGGGCAGTGGTTGCAGTCCAGTGAATAATAGTGAAAAATCAAACAATAGTTTTGAAGGAAAGAATTCATCTTCTCAAACTTCATTTGCCAAAGTTCTTTGCTCGATATGCCACCCATTATCTTGCTTATGCAAAAGACACTTCCAATCAGATGATCAGTGCCCAGAACAGGCAAGTGAAGAAGGCATGTTTTTCTGCACCTTATGTGAAGCTGAGGTATGTGACTGGATTTTCTATGTTTCCGATCAATACTATTGCTGTATTGAACTTTTTCCTTGTCAGGCTCCTCTTAAACCTCTTCTTACAGTTCTCAGAAGCTTCAGTTTTATTGAACTGTGAAAGTGCAATTAAGTATGTTTGGCATTATGTGACCCTTATTAATCATGCTGAGTTATGCTACTATATGAGCTCAATTAATCTTGATAGAAGAAAGCCATGATAGCTTTATTGAATGTTTTTGTATTAGAAACTTCAAATGAATGTCTGCATGTACATTAACAAAAATCCAATGCAAATTTCAAATATACTTTCATTGCATAGACAATATATGAAGTTACATTTACTAGGTTTTACATGTTTGGTCAAGCATTTTCATGAGCTTTGCTTCAATTATAGCCGTCAATATTGAGCCAGTTAAAAACTAATTATGCATAAATTTATCTATAAGTGCGTTCTTGAATAAAATACAACATTAAGATATTCTACCTGAAAGTCAGAAATATGGATTTTTACAGTTCTGTAAGGTTTGAGTGTCTGACTGTTATGCAGGTGCTGCAGAACAGTAAGCACTGTAGAGTTTGTGACAAATGTATTGATGGTTTTGATCACCATTGCAGAGTAAGATCTTCGTGCTAATGATAAACATTCTTTAAAAAATATTCTTTTCTTAGTCATCCTTCCATACTGGTTTTTATGTAGTGGCTGAACAACTGCATCGGGAAACGAAATTACAAAGGATTCTTCGTGCTAATGGTTTCAGCTGTTCTCTTGGTGAGTATAGCCATGGTAAAAGATTTTATGAACATTAGGTCTAAACAATTACTTCACGAAAGGTAGTTATTATTGCATTTGACGCTCAATTACCAACACTTGCAGTCTGGTGTGCACTGCATGTAGTTAGCATTACCATTCCATGTACTTTTAATTCTAGGCTTCTAGCTGATTATTGACATGTCTGCATGGTTTGTACAAGGTCAGCTTATTATGCAGTGGTTGGTTGGAGTTCTTGTTTTGATTCTTTGCTTTATGAAGCGAGGGGAGTTTTCTCAGCAGATTATCTCAAAGCTGGGAAGTAGTTTCTCAACAGCTCCTTTTGTATTGGTTGTGGTGAGTTTATTTGAACTTTCACATGACTCTTTTTATTTTCTATTCAATCCATGCATGATATTGTCAAGCTGCTAGCTGAAACTATGCATTTACTTTAGAAGAAGTAACTTTTTTGAGGTGTATGCAGACTGTGCAGTTATATTTTTTCATGCAATATTGAACCTAGCCAGGATATATAATAGTTTCAACAAAATTGTTGTTAAAAAAATAACACTAAATGAATGAAAGAAAATATATTTTGATCATATGAGGCAGGTATCATTTATCTGGCTTAAGTGTGCATTATTACATTCCTAAAAAAATAAAAAAAAATCTGTCTGTTTATTATTTGGAAACAAACTGTATTGCATTCTAACATAACTACTTT
This sequence comes from Zoysia matrella, assembly GCA_001602295.1. Classification (NCBI taxonomy): domain Eukaryota; kingdom Viridiplantae; phylum Streptophyta; class Magnoliopsida; order Poales; family Poaceae; genus Zoysia; species Zoysia matrella. The sequence goes on along the minus strand of BCLG01000239.1, from coordinate 16,464 downwards.
TGCAGTTGACATGTACCATACTCGCAATGATAGCAACAATACCAGTCTCCCAACTTTTGTGCTTCCACATTCTTCTTATCAAGAAAGTTAGTCTTTCACTATCTATTTATCCTTCAAGTTAAATAATATTTTAATTTTTTTGCTTTTGATGTTTGGGAAATTTTGTTCAATGACATCGAAAGATCAGTTTTAGGTATCTACCAGTGAACCAAGCCAGTACATTCTAGTACAACAGAAGATCATTTCATTAAGAAATATACTGTTTCTCCCTGTCTCAGCATCTCATTTGTAAGTAGTCCCAGCATGATTCGAGTTTTTACGCATCAGTCCTACCATTTCCCACTAAGTCAAGCTTTTTCCCAATTGAGTTCATCACTCTATGATTTGGGCCTCTTCCATCAAAGCTGTTGCTGTTGTCTCACTACACAAGCCTACCCATGGCATGAGTTGGGATTCAGCACACGGGCCTTGTTGTTTGAGGGAACCAAGTTAACAAAACAACAGACGCTGGCAGCGCAGGCCAAGGCAAAGTGTGGAAGCTTACATGGAATGACAGTGTGGAAACTAATGCTATGCAAAAATGATGGAAAATGTTACTGAGCCATAAATTTGTTAACGGAAGGATCTTTCATCGATATTATAAGTGTACTGGTTTGGTTGAACTATAAAGTGGCTCGGTTGTAAATATCTAAAAACGCACGTGATCTTTCAATGCCACGAAACCAATTTTAACTTAATTGTTTACAATTTTCACTTAATTGTTTACATTGTTAGTAATCCCAATTTCCTAATATAAGGAATACCTGCTTCAGTGAAACTCGATTATCTCTCTCTGCCCATCTCTGAAAAGGTCATAATTATAAACTTTGATCAGTCATGGGTGCATTTCCTAGCTGATATATATGGGCCATAACTAACAATTATTAATTTGTGTTTCACTTGCTGAAGACAACTTTATACTTAATTTTCTGAACAGAAAGTATGTAAGTTGGTGGAGCCACTCGTTATCTATGTGTATTCTTACATGCGTAGATCTTCAGGTTTCAGGTTGATAAAATTAAATTGCAATATTTATCACTTATTGTCCATATGAATGTAGGGAATAAGCACATATGACTACATTATAGCTTTGAGAGACAAAGAACAGCAGCTAGAGGTTGCTGGGCACCAGAGCCCACAGATGTCTATCATTAGCTCTGTCACAGGATTTAGCACAGCTAGCTCTATTGGTCCACTTCACCGTGGGTCATGGTGTACTCCACCAAGACTATTCCTTGAAGATCAGGTATACACTACTACTGTTCCAAAATTTACAGTGAATTGTATGTAAAAGTGAAACTACATTGCTTATTAAGTGTTACAATACTATAGAAATGGCATCTTTTGTCTTTTGCTCCATTCCTTACTGCCTAACCACAAGTAATCTTTTCCATGCTTCCTTTGCTAGTTGGGCATGTTTGACCATTAGCTATAGTAAATGATTTATGGCTAGATATGTGATTTCATAAGTACGTTAATTCCTGTGTACCAGCCTAACTACTTGTCTTTGGAATCAGAGGCAGTAACATTTGATAACAGAAAAAGGTTGACATTTGACTTCACGTCTTCTAGGTGATTGTATTTTTTTTTTCAAGTGTTATGTGTGATTGTATTCTTCATTGCGGCACTTGTATCCTTTTTCACTAGCTGCTTTCCTGTTACCTATATTTCTTGCCACAATTGATTTCCTAAAAGCATGCTAAATTCAGTAAAAAAAGGCATCTGACATGCTACTGAAATATCATCTGCTTTCTTGTTACCTCTACTGTTCTAAACGTCGCCCGGGTTAGTTTTGTTACCTTAGAGATAGTATTGGATCTGTTTGAGTTGTTATTAGTAGCTAGTCCAGGGGGCTCCACTCATACCAAGCGCTAGATAGTTACCTTTTTT
>BCLG01000239.1:0-14525 GCA_001602295.1 Zoysia matrella | reverse complement strand
ATGGTATATTGTATCTCTTTTCATTAAGAAAGAAATATGTCACTATATTAACAGTTCCTAGTAGGCTGTGTCTAGTCGCTGCTGCCTGGGTTCAGAGCACCCATCTTTCTATGATCCAAGAATGGTTCTTGACCAACCTACTAGGAATTTCTTTCTCCTATCCCCACTAGGTCCGTTATGACATTGACACAGTCTTCGATTTGACAATATGACTAAACATATCTATAAAATTATTTTAAAAAATGAGTTATAATTACGAAATTATTAAAGCATTATGAAAATATTTTCATGAGGAGGCTAATAACATCAATGTTATGTTATGAAACCATTTTTGCTATATCACTGGTCAAAGCTTGACTTAGGATAATGGCAAATGGACTTAGTTTAGGGATTGGGTAAGTAACAAAAAAAAATATAAATCCAAATTTCTATTTAGGAGGACTCAGACTTTCTTGTAGTATTCCCACACTCCTAACTGAGCTAGGCTCGGGGGGGGGGGGGGGGGGGGGGGGGGGGGGGGGAGTACCGGTGGAAAAGGGAGATTGAAAATTTCGAAGGCATAATATGTAAGTTCAGCATTAGTGACAAAAATGCGATATTTTCCCTCTACAGAAGACGGGCATAAATTAGTCTTCGGTTATCTTTTGTGTCTTGTGGATACTTAATACTTGTGGTGTTTTCTGCAGTATGTAGCTCATCCAGAAATGTCGCAAAATTCCACAACCAAGAAGACCAAGGAAGTCCAGGAAACCAAAAGAAAAACTCCAGGGCCAGTACAAATCAGTCCATGGACACTGGCTCGACTTAATGCGGAAGAAGTATCAAAGGCAGCTGCGGAGGCAAAAAAGAAATCGAAAGTTCTTCAGCCAATCACAAAACGGGAGGTACGAAGACCTGTAAATATTGGCAAAAGAGGTCTATTTTCACAGGAGCAATTCCCTGCCAGTGCAAGGACATCTGCTAGCGGTACTGACAGCAATTTCAGCGACATGGCCATGGAAACACTGGGAAGTTTAGCCCCACTGCAGCAAGAAGCAAGGAGTGCCTTTCAACCGAGTGCTGCATCATCCATCAGAAACCTTACTTTATCACCAGAGAGCAGCCTGGATTCACCTGACCTCCATCCATTTCGTGTTTCCGTGTCAGGAGCTGATGAACTTCGAAGCTTCATGTCACTTGTAACTTCAGAGGCCACTGCTCAGAAGAGTATCGCTCTTTCGAGGTCGACAAGTGGTGGATATGAAGCATCAGCAGGTGAGGAATGCGATCGCATCCCATCAAGAATTATTCACCGTTCATCCAACTGGGCTAATGTCATTAACTCTAGTAAGCGGGAAATGGCTTCTGATCTGGGCATGCCTACAGCTGGAGGATATATCTCTACATCTAGGCCGACCTAGCAATGTATTTGTTGCTAGTTGTGGATGCACAAGTGATAAATTGGGAATTAGGACTCGCTGCTGTTACCAGTTGTGTTGTGACCTTTCATTAGTTAGGACCAGCATTGCTGAAGGCCTGTTACCTTGCGTTTAAGAGTTGGATGATTTGTCACTCCATCTTTATTTACTCTATCTTGCATCTACTCTACATCAACTAGATGAAGTTTGACTGCTTATCATGGCCTTTAGGAACATGACCTTGAGTTATCTTAACTTCATCCAAATTTACTACACCCAATTAAGTTCCCTTGGTTACCTTTTTTTTTTTTGAGAAAAATTCCTTGGGGACGTTTTGTTTCTTGATTTGATGCACATTTTATTTCTTCATTTGATATTTTCATTATGCTTGTGTGATATATTAGCCAAGTCTAATGAGATTAGACACTACATTTGCGTGCACAGAACAATTGGTTACTATTGAAAGACCTGTAGGCATGTCTTGTTTCAATATTGTCGCAAACTTAGGCGTTCAGCAGGCTAGTGACATCTGTGTACCAGACATGCTTGATGGAGCAGCAAATACATCAGTTAATACTCTCTCCCTCTCAAAATAATTGTTACTTTTAAAAATCTACGTTTGATCGTTCGTTTTATTAAAAAAATATTGTGTAAATATAAAAATAAATTAGTTATAATCAGTATTTTTATTAATAAAAAAATCACAATAAAATAAATAATATTTTTTAAAAAAAATTAATAAAAAAATGATCAAACGTTGATGTTAAAAATCCGAAACTGACAAACGGAGTAAGAAACACAATGCTATGCGACAAGCAGCTATGTTCTTCAAGTGACTAATTGCAAATCTATCACTCTTTCATTTATCGATTGATGATTACGGATTTGGATCTGATTTAAGGAAGTTTGGGAGTGGCGATTACCTGTGTCCCGTGGTAAGCGGAGGAAAAGGAATTGCCTTGGATAGTTGGATTTGAACCATATTTGAAGATATTACTCGCATTGGCAGGGGAGGGACAAGGCTGCGGTCAGTCGCGTAACTAAGATTTTACGAAGTCGCGTATGTAAGATTTTACGAAGGGTATGCCATTTTTCAAGTGTACAGACGAAAATAACAGTAAATATAATAGCAATGTCAGACACTTTTCCTTCCCATCCAAAATGACCGAATAACCAGCTCATACTATCAAACTTTAGAACTTTAGTCTAGTTTACTAGATTAAAAAACACGCGGTCTAAAATATGTTTAACTCGTAAATGCATGGTAAGCTCAGACTCTTGTAAGAGAGAGAGAGAAATATTCAAAAAATACTAAATATTCTATCACTACAGACCAAAAGTTTTATCTTTTTATCACGTATTTTGTCATTCAAAATTAAATATTTTATGTATTTCGCTTGAAGATTTCAATAGAACTAAGTGTATTTAGTGTCAAAAATCACGGCGGAACAACAACATCTGAATAGAAAATATTAGGTAAAACGGCTAATAGATACCTAAACCGAGTACGTAAACATTAATTTAGATATTTATGTGAAAAATAGCAGTCTAATATAGACCTATATCAATATCTAAAATTTAATTACTCTACTAAATTTGATACATATATATAATAATATTTTAAGATTATGTATATATATTTACTATTTAAATATCTGTTAAAATTAAAATTTTAACTAACATATATATTAAAACTAATTTTAAAAAAAAATTTAGATATGCCGCAGCATAGCTGACCCATCCGCTGGGTACGCCGGTGCTGCGGTGGCAAAGCTGCCAGAACCGAAAGTAGCGGTGTCAAATCAGAAGTGGAGAAAAGATCGATAGAAAGATTTAAGCATACAAATGAGCGCCAACACTCATCATGTATAGGAATTGAGCGTGGATAAGAATTGAGAAGAATAAATCTTATGCCTTGGCTTACAAATGGATGCGGTCCTTTGGGACGCAAGATTTTTACAAAATCTCACTGAATTTCATAAAAAATTTATAAATTTTTGTAGATGTCGGCTATCCTACTTTTTTTATGTGACCTTTTCTATCTATTATTTTTTGTGTCATTTTTTTATCTATTATTTTCGTGTCACGCTATCTCCAGACTTCCTTCAATCTTTTTACCTCCTCTCCGTTCCTCGTGAGACATCCGTGTTTCACGCTCGTCGTTCCTCCTGGATGTTTGCCCCGACCGCCGCCGTCGCGTTCGTCCGTCTACGCACTGGCCACCACCGCCACGCCTCGGGCCCCGCTACTCCGGCCCGTGACTCGCCCTCCCACACGGGGCGGCTACCACCTGCACACCCCAGCCCCGCCGCCTCGGCCGCGCTGCATCTGTCCCGGCCACCACCTCTTTGCCCACTCCTCAACCACCACCGCCACGCCCCAGGACTTGTCGCCCGTCTCCGCCTCGGCCCATGACTCGCCCTCCCGCACGGGGCGACCACCACCTCCACGCCCCGACCCTGCCGCTCAAGCCACCACCGCGGCACCGCCATGCCTCGACCGCCGCCGCTGCGTCTGCGGTTAGCCAACCTGTCTCCGGCACAACCCGTTCCTCGATCTTCGCACGCCGTCTCTGCCAGGTCTCCTTTTTCTCTATCTGCTTTTTCTTGCTATTTCGTTTGAATCATTTGGATAACCTTCTGACGGCCGCCTCTCAGACCCTGAAAACTGGTGAGTGCCTCTTATCCCCTCAGACACACATAAATTTGTATTCGTAAATACACATTTCTAACATTTTCTTCAAACTGAAACAGTGAAAACTGATCTACAAGCCAGAGCAAATCACAAATACAAAGTACATTTTATCAGTTCGAAGAATCAAATATTTGCTAGCCGTTTGTCTAAGAAACTTTAATTTTGGTGCTCATTGGCTTTTTTTTCCTTTAGCTAATTTGGATGATTCTGCTTGGCCTCATCTTTGCACTAATCCTATAATCGCTTGCAACAAATCTTAGAGTGGTGATAGGTAACTAAGGGCAATACTAATGAGATAATAATTATGATTTACTTTTATGTTTAGTACTAAGTAACAAGTTGGAGCTAATGGCCAGTATATTGCTTTCGATCTAGGGAGGCATCTTGCTGAGATTTACAAAAGCGAGTACTCGAAATATGTATTTTTATTATTTATATTATTGTTGTAAATTTTATATATAGTATAAATATATATACTTATGAGATTATTATAATTTAGCAGTTAATCATCAGGACATTAAGTATTAGCTGTGACGGAGGACTAGAGTGGAGGAGATGAACTACGAGTTCGTACGGTGACTCTCTTTGCCGTATTTCCAATCCAATAAGTTTGAATCATAATATTATAGTGACTCATAATACGGTACAAGTTCCTATCTTTTACTTCGTTGTATCGTCAATTAGTACCGATAATATAATTACTCTCCGATAATATAATTACTCTCATTGCTACGAGTTGCCAACATACCAAATGGTGATCTCATTACTAGACAATCACTCTTATTTGATTACCGGTAATACATATCAACTTGAAACCGTACTACGAGTTGTTGTATATTCAACTTCGCATCAGATTACCCGACGAATTACGAGTTCCTATATTAGAGAAGATAGGAATGTACATATTTAATTTTGCATTCATTTGTTACATTATTATTATATTGCGTGTGTGCAGAATAGTATAACACTCCGAAGAGAATTTTTGGTTTAATTATTAGCATCTAATTTAAATGAGAAAAAAATACTACCAAAAAATATCCGATTTTATCTTTCCCGTATTATCAAGTTAACTATTTTAAATAAATTATTAAATTATCTGTGTTATCTTACATGTATCGTAACAAATTTATGTCATGTTATAATTTTTTATCGAAAAAAGTAAATATCATATTATCTTTCTGTATCGAATATTAATTGCATCACCCGTGACGTAGCAAAGGCATCGGTGCTAGTTTCACAAAAATTAGTTCAATTTTATAGAAAAAATTGTAGAAGACGAGAAAATATCCCGTGTTCCAAAAGGGGACTGAAAGAGAATGCATATAAAACTGAAAAATCAGTTGTCTGAAGAAAGATTTAAGCATACAAATGAGCTTCAACACTCATCATTACTTATGTCAGAAACAATCTTTTGTTCGACCAGATGTTCTCACAAAAGTCCATTCACACATAAAACCTATAGTCCATAATCTATGTTAGAGGCTAACTGAGAAAGAAAATTGTATACGAACATGATCATCCTGTAAACGTTCTGAACTGTTGAATAGTTTCTAAACTCTTACCCAGAAACCGGTCTGCCAGGACAGAATTTTGTAGAATTATATCATGACCTCATAAAAATCGCAAGGTGAGGGTAATTTACAGGACAGTCAACAACATAGGCAGCTAAAACAGATATGTCTTCAACAATTACAGGCATGCCACTGGATTGTTGTCATTAGAGGACAGAAGGTCAAAGCATCAAAAGAAAATAAGAAAAAATTACACTGGAACTCTTTTCCCCCGATAACGGTCAAGAAACTGCAAACAAGAAATTTTGTCTATTAGTTTAACCATAAGCAGAGTTTCTAGAAAGAGTGTTTGGGTGATGTGAACTCCATACCGATGTAACAAATGGCTGCTGAAATATCCAACCAATGATAGGAATCCGTTGCAAGAAAACAACAAGTGTTGGCCAGAATCCACTGCAACCAGCAAAACATTATGAAACAAGCAACAAAAATATTTGATAAGCAATAATTTGTCACATGCAGTTGAGATTGTTTGATATTTTTACTTTGTTGTTATCAGTTAGTATCTTAGTTGGCTGATCAAGTGAGTAAAGATGGGAAAACAGACCTGAAGAGTACAATGAAACCATATGCCTCCAGAATAATGCCAAAAAAGGGCCATCCAATAAGAACGAGGAAGAAACCAGCACCAAATGAGATGGTACCCTGTTGACATGACAGGATACTGAGTATACATCATATCGGCAAGAGACCTGATGAAACAGTGAAACATGGCAGACCTTGTAGTTCTTAGGCTTAGCGAAGAATTGCAATGTTGATTTTAGCCCAATAGTCAAACCCAAACCAGATAGAAAGAGAATCTGAAACAAGTGTACACATTTCAATCCACGTCTTCTCAATGATACAGCAAACAACCTAGAGAGAACTTACGTTTCCCATTGCAATTAGCCCCTTATCAAAGAAGAAAATTATCCCCAGAAATGAGAAGAACACACCAAAACCTGTAAGGCCAATTCCAATCTCTGCGAGATAGAGTTCATCATCAGTAGTTTAAAAGGGTCGAATGACACTGCTGCATAACAAATAAGTATGGAACAACATCCAAAAAATGAAATACATTAAGATGTCGATATTCATTCAAGGTAAAAGTACATCTGACATTTCCTTTTTTTACCTTTGCTTCTCTCTCTTTTTCTAATGTAGCAAAAAGGGGGATTCTAGTTAATACAATTTCCTTGATTTCTGTTCAGAGAAATTTCAAAATCAGGCGTTTTTCTGAAACATAAGGCAAACAGCTTTCACAAGTTGATTCCTTCCCTATGAAACCAAACATGATTATGCAAGGATAATCACCTCAATACCCATGACTGATACAAAAAATACTATCTATTATTGCATCATAAATTTCATAGGAGCCTTGGACTGAAAAACATAGGGCCTTAGCAAAGGTTCACCAGTGAAAGAATAATAGTTTACATGTGTTACAAATTAAAATAGGGACATCATTTGTGCCAAAAGACATTAACAACTATCTATTTTTGTGCTGGCACATGTAAAAGAACAAAACTACCATCAAATCCTCATGGTTATGATTTCTTGACATAATAAGAATAGAAAAACAATTTCTTCCGATAAATAGTGAGCTATCAATTCTGGTAATGGCACAATCAACACAGAACTTTCAAACTCATGAAAACTTAAAATGTATGGTACAAATGTTGAAAGAACAATTTTTTATTTTATTAAATACTATTAAGTACGAAGGCAAATAGGCACAAAGTCACTAGCAAGCATCAGAAATGGAAAATCATAGTTTTGTCTAAACAGAGAAAGGTCAGACATAAAGGATAGTACGAACTATCTTACTGCTGTTTCGTAAAATAAAATGGCAAAATTGAAATTTCAGATAATAGTAAGAATGGTGTTCATACTTTTCATATCATTCATCTCGAAGGAAACCATCTTGCTCAGTCGAAGGCAATAACTTCTACGAAGAAGGGCAGAAAAGGCTGAAACAAAGTAAGATTCAAAGCCAGAAAACAGTAATACTATGTTAACCAAACAACAGTAATAAATAAGAACAAAAATCATAATAATAATAACTTTACGGTGCCGCTGTGTAAGGGTGAGGCAGGGGTTCTAGGGTTTTCTCAACTTGAGTTCAATGAGAATGTGGCACAAAGTTTGCTTTTGCATTTAAGTTAACTCCTGCTCTGCTTCCACTGCATACATCTTATCAAGCCAAGGTGATGTGACTTTCAATACCCAACTTGGCAAATCAGAGTTAAGTTACTTATTGTTAAATTGTGTTATGCCTACGAAAATCTGATATACCAACTGAGACTTTATAAAGAAGGCTAGTCAGCCAGAATGTCATTACATGTTACAGTAAAATCCTTAAATTGCGTAGAAGCTGCAGGTTTGGACAACAAATGAGCATACAGGGAGTCCGATACCTCACAGATCACTTGCACGAAAGAGACAACAGTTTCACATGCATACATTCAACTTGTTGCAGCAAAGATGTTTCATGAGGAAATACAACAGGCAGAGGCGGATCTACAAATAGGGCAGTAGGGCGGCCGCCCTACCTAACCGGAGTGTTTTACCTCGATTTGGGGCGCGAGGCAGAGAAGATCGTGGCGGGGAGCGGGGCGGGGCGGCGTGGGGGCGGCGAAGCGCTCTGCCGGCTGCCTTTTCCCCTGTTCGGTCGTCTGGCGGCTGGGGAGGAAAGAAGAAAGAGATGTTTTTTTTCTAAGATTTTAAAAATTGAATTGATTCCTACGACATTCTTAACTTATTACTGTTAAATTCTATTTTGCAAGAGTGAAAAAATAGATCTCAAACACTACTGGGGTCGCCTAAAAATTATTGAGATCAATTTTTATTTCCTCCCCCAACAATTTTGAAAAAGTGGTCTTTCAGGGGTCAGCCCAAAAAATTTTAAGACTATGTTAATCATCTCCTCAACAGCCTCCCGTAAATATATCTTAATATATTTTAAATTTAGCCAAGTTAGTAATCGGTCTCACAATTAGTTGTACACAAGATGAGATTGGGAATCCCATAAAGTTCCCTAATTCTACTTTCGGATATAAGGATTTACGGAGGCAAGAAAGTATGAAAGTATTTAAGAGAGCTATAGGAGAATAATTTTTACACTATTTACTCATAATATGTTTTAGAGGAGTTAATGGGTTTTTTGAAGTTGCTCTAAGAGGGGTAAAGAATAGAGTATGCTGTATTGCGGTAAAATAAGTATATCTATGTATATTTGTATTAATTATTTTGTCAAGTTGAAAAAATGAGCTATTTAAAAATAATTATAATTCTACCAAATCTTTAAAATTACTATGATTTACAAAAATTTCTAAGTCAGTGTGTTTTTTGACTAGCTATCGAACACTTCTTAAAGTTGCCCCCTAAGTTGATTTTAGTTAATTTTGAGTTAGGAAGAGTAGCGTTAGTCTTTTTTCTATTTCCGTGGTAGCAGAAACAAGACAAAAAATAAAAAAAAAAAGTTATCCTAATTATACGTTCTCAGTCTGCTTGTTAGTTGATTTCTTATACGTTCTTCCATATGAATCTTTTTGGAGCTACTAATACTATGAATATAAAGAGCAGTATTTGGATATCTATAATCTCTTTGTTGTCTAGAGTTCATGTAACTTAAGAATGAACTTATCTATAATTTAATACAATTTTTCTTTCATCTAAAAAAGTTGCCATTAAATAAATCACCAAATTCTTATTAATCAATGAAAATTAAGAATTCTTAATAAATATTTAAATTTTTTATTAATTATAAATCTAAACTTTTCTATTATTTATGTTACTCTATAATTTTATCTACATCTGCACTGAAAAAAAATGTGATGTGCTTTGTAGAAAAAATAAAGTGTGCTACGTTGTTTCTTTAAAAAGAGGTAATTAGAGAATGTTTTATTTGTTTTATTAAAATAACTTATTTTTAAAAGTTGAGTGCCATACATAAAGAGAGAATTCCTTGTTTGACACTAAAAAAGTCACATATTCCTTCCTTGGTATTTTTATTTAAACTTTCCTGTCTGGATTAAATGCAACCTTCCATTGTTTTCTTAGCCCTTTTGATAGTGTAGGCATCATGTTAAATGAGGGTTGAAATTACCATTTTACTCCTCTCGTGTTTATTTGTCAATTTAACATTTTTCTAATTTGTGCAATACTATTATTTGTCGTGTTTATTTCCTCGTTACTGAACAATTTGGTTGTTTCGGATAAAGTTCTAGTCAAAATGTAAATCATATGAATAGATTAGTATGGTCACACATTTTGTTTGATTTCATAATTTTTTTCTTCTATTATCTCAACCAAAGTACCTTGTCAAAAAGCATCTATATTATCTGGAAGGAGTATGTATTAATATTTGCAAGTTTTTCTGAATAAAAAAAAATACTCCAATGTGGAATTGAAGAGTTTAGACTACTGTAGCAACCTAAGCTCTCTCACCTCGGTGTCTTGGGCGGCAATCCAACCCTAGCCACCGCTACACTCCCCATGTCCCTCACACCACGCTGACCCCGGAGCAAACTACCGTATTTACGTGACTAGCTAAGATGGGGATGAGAAAAAAGAGAGTGAAGACGCTCTTGGCTCAAGGCCTCTTCCCCGACCACCCAACCAACACTCGAGCAGGTTTTAAAAACCGCTACAGTGCTGATTTCTGAAATTGTTAAATGCTGATTTTTGAAATCGTTAAAAACCGATCGGTTAACCGTTAAAATCGAACGGTTTATTATTTTTTGCTACAGTGTTAATTATAGTTTTTGAGCAAAAACCGATCGATTTTACTTAAACCGCACCGTAACAATAAAGCCGAAAACTGCGGTTTTTGAAACCCAGGAGTCGCTCCTGACCGTTCGCGCATCAGATCCAACACACGCGGATGCATTCTCACATGCCGATGTAAAAAATCTACCTGTATGCGAGGACTCTTTTGCACCCTTGTGTTGGGTTTGGGTCGGTACCCGGAAATAGTAATTGCAAACAATAGTTCACTACCAAGTGATAACATGATGGACGATAGGGGTTGAAGCCAAACGACTGGATCTACATGGTGAACGTCAGGCTGTGACGGTCCAGTGGCTGAATTCATGCGCCAAGCGATGTGTGTGATCACCTGCAGGCTGCAGCTGTCAGATCAACTCCTAGGATTGTTCTTTTGCATTTTTACTGCTGCTGTTGTGCAACAGTTTCACACAAATTAATTCAGTGTGCACGATGCGGCAACAACCGTAGTAGCAACATCCTGCGCCACAGCGAACGCATCCTATATTAACTCCGTCTTTGACTCTACCGCCTTCTCTTCTACTAGAAACTTTTATTGAACAGACACTTAGATCAATGATTCTAACAGATTCGATTAAATTTAAAAATTAGTATTTATATTTTTAAATTCATAAAAAATATTTTTATAATATATACTCTCTCCGTCTCAAATTATAAATCACTCTAGACTTCTTAAAATTTTCTCTAAATTATAAGTCATTTTCAATTCTCGAGACAACTTTTTCTTTTTCTAATAGGTCTCCACTCTATCTCTCCTCCACTTTTTCATAACATACCACATTTTCACTTTTCTTAATTCTCATGCCCGGACTCAACCCAAAACAGTAAAAAAAAACGAAGAAAATATAATTTATATTATTAAAATTAATTAAATTTATCAAAATCATTGGTCAAAGTTATAATTAACAAAATCTAAAATTTTTAGAAAGATGTTACGATGCCTGAGAGATACTAGAGATGCCTTCTTCTCTTTAATTAATCTCAACCATTAATTTTTAAAAATTGATACGTGCCCACCATTTTTGACAGTGTGTCCACTATTTTGATACTTTTAATAAGTATCTCTCTATTTTTAACTTCAAGCACACTGTAAAATCTCTAGAAAAGTTAACTTCTATTGTGACATCGGGAGTAGAAAGCTTCAGCCAGACTTTCAACAGAGTTGAAGCTAAATACACTGACCAAGAATCATCGGTCGGAGGCATGTAAATATCAAGTTTGTTTGCACTTCTCTTCTTTTGTACTGCCTGTCTCTCGTTTTGGATTTTCAAACATTTTTTTAAAAAAAAATTATACAAAAACTTTGTATAAAAATTATTTATTTTATTGTGAAATAATTTATTATTAAAAATATATTAAACTTGACTCGTTCATTTTTGCATTTTTGTAAAAACATCACTTCTTTTAAAACAGAGGGAGTACTATTTTTAAAACTGATTGTCACAGGCCGCTAGAAGTGGATATAAGCAACCATACCCAAAATAAACACAATTAATTTTTTAAGTAAATTTCACAAAACTATAAATATTTTACCTATATTATCACAAAACAACAGATTTAAGTTATAATTTCAAAAAATTACAGATTTACTACAGTAATTTCATCAACATATATATAGAGTATAAAATTTGTAGTTTTGTGATAAATTGAACATAAAATCTGTAGTTTTGTTATAATTTAGATACAAAACCTGTAATTTTGTAATAATATTGACAAAATATATGTAGTTTTGTGAAATTTACTCTAATTTTTTTCTTCACGAAACAAACAACCACCATCCCAAGCCATGTACCCATCATGCAATCTTACAAGCCTCACAGAAACCATCATCTAGAACAATATATGTATGACGCCATGTAATAACAACCCTCATGGAAGGATCATAAATTTCCTTAAAAGCGAATTGAAGGGCTTCAGAACAAACCCTTTTCAATTCACACAAAAGAGCATTCCCTATTTTGTACATAAAATGTGATCATATGTTACAGTCCACACGCATTCACAAATTTCTGATCATATTATAGCTATAGGTATACCATACAATATTATAGCTATCAGAAACTGCGATCTGGTGCAGAAGCAATCCAAAACTATGTTTTGTGCCTCCTTTGTTATCATCTGGAGGCCATTGACCAGAAATTTACGATACAGGTTGGCGCAAGTGCAAACCAGCTAATGAATGCCATCGCGGTGGCAGTCTCAAAACTTGCACAATGATTCTCTGCGCATATGTTAAGATCATTACCAATGAGAACAGTAATACCTGCTGATGCACATGCCGCGCCCAAGGTCAGTGTTCCTGTGATCTACAGATATATAAAAGGTCGTCAACCAGTTAATCATGTAAAAGGTGGTTCCTTGTACAGGACTAGAAAAAACTGTACATGCTTATTACATAATTCTTTTTGTGTTACAAAGCCTGAAAAGAAATGACTCACCCCATCTCCGATGGTAAATATACATACAGCCCGTGCATTCCTTAAAGAGCGTTTGACAAGAAGTGCATAAATATCCACGATGGCTAATGAGAGACTCCATAAACATTGCAAAATGGCCGCTGCAACAAGGTAGCTGGGCAAAAGAAACCTGTCAGTTCATATTTCTCTAAATAACACAGCCCACGCAGGTTTTTAAATACAAGTGATCTAATGATAAACAGAGAAAGTCCACGTACCACTCAACTATAGCAACAGCTGATGCTTTTTTTCACCATAAAATGCAACCACTCAAATAGCAACAGCAACTATAGGTATTTCAACAAAGGATGAATATTGGGTGATTGCGGCTACCTCACTATCCCCTAATTCAACAAAGGATGAATAAAGGGCCGTTTTTTCTTCTCTTAATACAAAGATGCACAGCTCTCCAGAGTATTCGAGAAAAAGATAGTGGCTACCTCACTATCTTCTAATTTTAGTGTTTTGTCACATATAAAAGTGATGCTTTTGATCATTCAAACTACGGAAATTCAACCAGAAGCCTACTAGCACTAGTCCACAAAGCCAAAACACAAGTTTCTTGCACTATGCCTACAGATACTAAATCTGCGCAAAAAAAGTCATGCCAGAAGATCACATAATAAAAAAATTCATTAGTGGCAGTTCATTCAGCCAAAAACAAAATATATCACCCATGCTGATCGTTACAAAATCACAATGTCTTTCCAGCCCCAAAAATGTTTATCATTACATGCCATACTAGATAATCAGCTAAAGATGCCATGTCCATATAAAAAAAGGTAGTTTCAGGCATGGTGTCATCTGGCTTGGGGTTAAACTTTTGACTTGTGTGATAGCTGAAGGGTGCAAAAAAAGAAAAAAAAGGGAACTAAAGTCGCAAATTGGTTAACAAGAAAAAGTTGCAAAGCATTTTTAGTGTCGAGTCATATTCTGTTAACCAAGTATAAATTTGTGTGTGGTTCAACTAAAGTGGGAGGCAGAAGCCCAATTTCAGAGAGAGAGAGAGAGAGAGAGAGATTTGTGGAATGCCTAAAAAATTAAGCATGCACAAATATGTCTTCTCTTTCACAGGCGTATTTATGACCAGCAAATGAGAATGCTAATCATTCAAACATTATATCAAAGAAGAGTTAACTGGATTGCAAGTGTTGCGGAAACAACTGATGCCACTAATTGAGTGTAAGTTGATCACATAAACAAGTCGATCATTTCACCTTTGAAATTCCTAGCCTCATTCAAGATGCCAATAGTTGAAAGCAGGTGCACTATTTAATTTTGCAGATTTATTTTTAGGGGTAATTGTGTTTTTATCCTTACTTTGGAGTTCAATTGTGATTTTACCCTCATTTTTTTTTGGTTTGTGATTTTGCCCCTTATTTTCAAAAGTGAGTGTGAAGTTTAACCCTACTCCGTTAAAACAACTTAACGGTGTTAAATATGACATTTACAAGACAAAATACCATCGATTTACCCCTATTTTGTGGAGATTATAATTTTATCTTATGTTATAGGAAAACTGATAATATTTTGACATAATATTCAACATTATTTTGTCAATATTTGGACTATTTTAGAATTTTGATAAATTTCAATATAATTTATACAAATTTTTATGAATATATTGAGTTATGGACGAG
>BCLG01000238.1:213708-235001 GCA_001602295.1 Zoysia matrella | reverse complement strand
TCGGCGACCACCACCGCGGCCAGCGTCTCGCCGTCCCACCTGCACCGCGCGCCCCACTGCTGGCCTACCTTCCTCTATTTTTCTATATTCGGCGGCAGAGTGGAGGAACATTGGGTTACAAATCCACGCAAATAAAGGATTCTCTGCTGACGATGGCATCGACGGCCGCGCCGCGAGCTCGTCGGCGATAAATTTTACTCTGAAAGAGAAAAACTACTGAGACAATCTAAAGAAATTACTGAAAATAGTGAAAAATTACTGAATAAATTTGAATAAGTTACTAAAGATTGAAGGAAATTACCGAGTAGAATCGAATCAACGTTACTAACAAAAAAAATTACTAAAGAAATCAAACAAAAACTATTGAAGAATTGAAATTACTGAAGGTGATGAAATTATTACTGAACGTCTGTTTTTTGGTGGGTCAGCGCGCGCAGGTGAGCGGGAAGGTGGGCGCCTTCGATCAACGCACGAGGCGCGATCGGTTGGCACGTGGGCGCGGTTGTCTGGCTTGGTTGGTTAGACCCGGGTGAAGAATAAGCTATTCATCACCCTATATGATAAAACATTATTAATTATATATTATTAATGGTTAAAGTCTAAAGTTTGATTTTGACTTAACCTAAAAATGTTATATTTTGGAACGAAGAGAGTAGAAAATTACATAATTTTTAATGTATAAATATACTTTTTATAAAAGCTTATTTTATAATGAATTCAAAAAAATATTTTTAATTTACATGATAATATATTATTAATTCTACATTATTAATTGTTAAAGTGATTAAAGTTTGACTTTAACTAAACCTAAAAATATTTATATTTTGAAACAAATAGAGTAGGTCATAAGCCAAAAAAAACTAAAAACTTAATTTTATAACCTATCATCAAATACGTCTACCTAGATTATATTTATAAACTGGATTGTAAAAACTGCATCCGTAATCCAGATTGTAATAATCTCTACTGATTCAAATACGGCCTTATTTTAGAGAAAAATACAGTAGGAAGATAATGAACGGTAAAATATTATTGTGCAGATGATTATGCTTTCAGAAGTTGGATGATTATGACTTCAATCCTAAAATGAGGCTAAATGCTTGATTGATAAATTTGGATACTGCTGCCTATGCGGCCCTTCCAAGTCCTCGAATCAAATGGTCAATTGATCTCAGATCTTTTCATTTTGTGCACTCTCGCCATTTTTAATAGCCTAGCAACCAATTAATGCACCTAGATATATGGTTTTAGCATGAAGATTGTTTTATATGTGACACATGAATCATTAATTTCTCATAACATTTATATGATGAATAATAATAATAATAATAATAATAATAATAATAAATGCTAGCAAATTTCCGTCCAGGCTAGGCTACGGGTCTGTTCGGATGATATGGCTATAGCAGCCGCTGCAACTGTAGCCATCCCTTTCTTGAGTGCTGTTTGGCGGGGGCAGCTATCATGGCTTATGCAGCCTTCCCATCCAAATGGCTCCTATATATATAAAGGATGCCTGGAGGCAATCTATAAGACGAAGAAGCTTCACAAAGCCAACATGTCACTCCACTCAGTTTCCTGGACGAAGTCCGCTGTTTTCATACTCATGCCGCTGTTGATGATCTGTATCATTGCCTCACCTGTGACAGCATCCGGTCGTAACATCCTGTTCGAAGTCAAGGTTCCGAAAAAGCCTTGCGCCCGAGTTGACTACTGCACAGACGATTACTGCAAAGATGTGTGCTACTATTTAGGCTATAATGCTCACGGCGCCACATGTCAGATTGACCAAGGGTATTTTTGTTGCTGTGGCCCGGCCAAATCATCGAGTTAAGTGCATGGCTCGTTGGTGCATAACTAAGCAAATTGTATTTTGCTCAGAATTGCATTACGAATAATCCTTTCGAATTAATCTGTGTTTCATACCTCAGCGCGTGCGTGCATGTCCAGCAACATAGTGCTCGACGCGGTAGGCCTCTCAAAAGAAACAATATTTTTGTGACCCCAGATACTAACGTGGCTTAATCCCCAGATTAGGTGCGATACAATATTCAAATACATATACTCCTCAGATAATTTTTATTCTCATAAAAAATGGTAAATAATACCCTTGCTAGTTGTGTCCAACAGCTCAAGCTCGGCGGTAAGTCGGTGGATTTCAACAAGCTCAACGACGTCACCCTGTACGACTTCCTCGGTGAGGCCTACTTCGGCACGAGACCCGTCGGCGTTCGCACCGGTCCTCGCGTCCCGGGCGGCCAAGTGGCTGTTCCTTCAGTTATGCCCGCTCGGCACGTTCGGGCTCCCCATGCTCATCGAGGAGCCGCTCCCGCCGGTGCTCGCCCGCGGCGACTACAAGGCCCTTCACGCGCTTGACGCCGCCGAGAAGCTCGGCCTTTCGCGGGAGGAGGCCTGCAACAAACTTATCTTCGCCACCACGTTCAACAGCGACGGCGGGATGAAGCTGCTGCTCCCCGCGATCCTTAAGTCCATCGCCGGCGACGGGGAGCTTCACGCAAGGCTGGCGGCGGAGATCCGTAAAGCTGTGGCCGACGCCAGCGGGAAGGTCACCGAGGTGGCGCTGGTGAGGATGGAGCTCAAGAAGTCCGTGGTCTGGGAGGCGCTGCGCCTCGACCCACCCGTCAAGTTCCAGTACGGCCGAGCCAATTAAGGCCGACATGCTCGTCGAGAGCCACGACGCGGTTTATCAGGTGAAGAAAGGGGTTATGCTCCTGGGCTATCAGCCCTGCGCCACCAGGGACGTCCGCGTGTTCGGCCCCACGGCGGGTCAGTTCGTCGCTGACCGGTTCGTCGGCGAGGAGGGACGCAAGCTGCTGCACTACGTCTACTGGTCCAACGGACGGGAGACGGAGGACCCGACCGTGGACAACAAGCAGTGCCCCGGTAAGAACCTCGGCGTGCTCGTCGGCAGGATGTTCCTCCTCGTGCTGTTCCTACGTTACGACACCTCCGTTGAGGTCACTAATGGTCCACTTGGCACCAATGTGGCATTCACCAGTGTCACCAGGGTTCACGAAAACGTTCGATGCAGTAAAACCGGTCAAAGGGCAGTATTTCGGTTTTCGGAAAAACCGGTCTAAAAATTGGTCAAAATTTAAAATTTAAAATTTTAAAGTTCATCGGTTTTCGAACCAGTAAACCGGCCGATATTACTGGTAAACCGGCCAGTTTGGCCCGCTAGCCAGCCAGTTTCAGAAGAAACCGTTGCGGTGGTAAACCGGTGAGTTTGGCTGAAAACCGATCGGTTTCGACGAAAAACCGGCCAACAAAATAAAAAATCAAAAAAATGTTGAAAAATCTGAAAAAGATAGAAAAAAATTTAAAAATTTCGACATGACTTTTTTTAAATTCTTGCAATATATTTACACAATGTATACTTTATCAATGCATAATAAACACATAATTTGATAATATATCCATACCAATGCAATCCATATTTGATACATAAAGTCATACATAAAGTTCATACACAAAGTTTATACACAAAGTTGACACTTTATATTGGAATTGTATTCCAATCAAAATAAGCCCTATCGTACTCATCACTTGACATTATTTGAATTCCTCTAGTGACGAGCAACTCTGCTTTGAATTCATTCCAAGTTTGACCTGTCTATGCCGAAGTTCTCCCATTGTGAGCGCAACATATGATAAAATTCGGGATTCTGCCATTAGTACACCCATGTGATCGTTGATTGTGAGCTTGGATCACTCAAAAGATAATTGTAGTAGTCAAGACTTTGGTTGTACGAGGTATCACTGTCTGTCTCCGAGTAGTAAGCACCATATTGATTCTGTTTACTCTTCATTGTGATCCTCTATGACTGTGGAGCCCCATGGTTTTGATCTTGTGTAGCATGGGTGGAGTCTGTCTCACCTGCAAAAGAAGTTAAGTGTAAGATAAAAGAGTTAAAATTGCTCATATGATGCGAAGATATCGTTACCTGTAAAATAATACGTAGTTGATGGTGGCTGGGAGTCAGGAACCACGTCCGCATAGCCTGGTACATCTCCAGAATCTGTCCGGGAGCTATTGTCGTTGGACTTCTGGTAAGGTAGGCTTCGTCTGGCGTCTCTAGAATCTGTGGAGTTGTCGCAGGCCACTTCAGTACCTTTCTCTTTACCGTTACCTTTACCTTTGCTCGTGCTCTTTTTCTTTTTAGCAGCTACCTTTTTTCTTTGACGCTGGTGCTTCCTCTTTTCTATGTGAGTGTCACCCACATTTTTTTCTGTCCATTCAGACATCGTTGCAGCATGAGACAACCGTAACAACTGTCTACTACCTTCATCAGTGCTCACTAGACACGATGACAGAGGAGTATCACTCTCTGTGTCCTCTTCATCAAGAAGAGAATTAGCCTTTGATCTTCCATGTTCTATCCAATCTCTTATTGGATTAGAAGAATCATACAACGATAGGTCTATGAGACAATCAAAGGGATCAGGTTCAGGTGGTTTATATGTGAATCTAGCATCTCGCATCCGTATTCTGAGATTGTAGTTGATATACACCAATTTATGCAATTTGGCATGGGAGAGTCTGTTGCGCACCTTCGTGTGTACCAATGCGAATGTACTCCAATTACGCTCGCATCCGCTAGATGAAGCGCACTGCGACACTAGGCGCACAACAATTTTCTGAAGATTTGGTGTGTCACCACCAAACATATGCCACTATTGAGTAGGTGAAGTTTTCGTATCCACGGCCATCCTGCTCGCCAACTCAATTGCGAATGCACCTTGTTTTCTTCTCTAAATTTTCGCCTCTTGCAACGCCTGAATACATGTATCGGTGGGTGCTATACGCGAAAATGTATCTCGAAGATCATGCAATGTGTTTTCACTGAACCCATACGAGTAGTGCGCCCTTGGGTGCAACGCTTTAGCTGCTTATAATATACCAATAATTAGATACGTAACAATCATTAATGAAATGCATTACTGGTTATGTTGGTAAAAAATAATTTTACCTGCATTGACAAATGTGTCATTACATATATCATGCATCTGACGATTAATAACCTCCATGTACCTCTTGTACTCTCCATCATCGTTGTAGAAAAGAGCTTGATACTTATTTTTTTAATATATAGT
The DNA here is from genome assembly GCA_001602295.1 of Zoysia matrella. Lineage (NCBI taxonomy): Eukaryota > Viridiplantae > Streptophyta > Magnoliopsida > Poales > Poaceae > Zoysia > Zoysia matrella. The sequence goes on along the minus strand of BCLG01000238.1, from coordinate 229,886 downwards.
ACCTCATAAGAACTTTACTTAAGTTGGCCGTCTTATCTTGATCAAAAAACCGAAGGAATGCATACATTGGTTGCACGACATGCACCACATACTTTACTGTGTCCCACCATGACATGCTAGCTAGGCATAAGTGTGTATACCTTCCCTCATCAGTGTTAGACCATCGACTTTCTAAAAAACTTTGAGAACACATCCATGCTACGAACTTATCTCTCCGACGATGCATACTCTCAAGAAACATATAGTTGGTACCAAAACGAGTTGCATTCCATCTCACCAACTCATCGTCAATAGCATTCTTCATCATGGAGTGTAGCTGATTATGATTATACAACCAACGAGAAACTCTGCCAGCAGATTGTATCACAGCTTTGTGTTCTGAAAACTCATCAATAGTCTTTAGCATTAAGTTGGTTGTATGTGCTAGACACGGTTGCCAGACAATATGATTGTATTTGTTTCTTAGGTGCTTGCACGCTTTCTTGTAGTTTGAACCATTATCTATAATAATCTGAATAATATGTTCTGGACCAATATCAATGCACACTTTGTTCATTTCCTGTAAATGGACATGACATAAATCAATATGACAGTGGTGCAAATTTATTGAATGATCAATAGAAGTAACATGTCAATGTATCTTGAATATGAATTCTGCTCACTGGTTGTTTTCTGTAACATCAGAAGAGTTATGAAAAAACATGACACCATTAGATTAAATCATAAAATTTATCAAGCTCATCTTTGTAGGTCCAGTCCAAGAGTTGCATATGATAGTTACACCATGCGTTGGCCACTCTAACTTGAATTTCTTGAATTCCTTCTCAATATCTTCTTCGTTTTGATTAAGATATGTTCCATTTATTTCCCTGCCAGTTGGGCTAGAAATGCCCTCACCTGCAAATATAATGAATAGTGACCAAAATATGTGCAAACATACTGTGAACATAATGAAGAAAATAAAATTAGCGTACCCCATCTTTGTGTCTCTTTGATTACGCTGATGAATTATGGATTATCCGCTTTCCTACCAGCGATGGCTTCTGTGTGAAAGAATTTGGACCACGTCTTTCCAATTGCTGACTTTGCTAGCTTGCTCTTTGCCGTTCATGGACTAGTATCTATCCTAGTTTGAACCCGTTCCTTGAAACTTGACTTCTGTGACATTGACCTTCTCATCATGTCAAACAATCCTCCACCACCATCTTAAGAGGAAGCTGCACCTTGAAATGAACCACATGTACCTTGAGAGGAACCACTTGCACCCGAGGAAGCACCTGCACCCGATGAACCACCAACACATTGCTCGAATTGACCACCATACATACACTGTCGTTGTCGGAATTCCTCCTCTCTAGATAGCCGCATGTCAGCCTGCAGGTCCTCATCATCCTCCACATTCATATTGCCCTGAGCTGCAACATCTTGCTGTCTCAGAGCCTGTCTAGCTCGCTCCTTCCTCTGCTCCGCGTTCCTATTAAGCTCCCGACAGAAATAGTCGTGCACCTCGACAGTAACGTGAGCACAACCCACCACGTTGTTGCCCCGATGTGCCAAATGTTGCTTGAATCTCGTGGCACCACCCCCTCTTTTCACGCTCTTGAGTACTTGCAACAGAACCCGAGGTACACATTCTCTCCGTGTTCTCAAATCGAATCCGGTTGATCCGCCATACTACATTGAAAAAAACACATTGAAAAAAACATTGAACCAAGCAAATCACTCAACATTTGAAGAAAAATTGGAAAAAAACAGCACGTCACCTCCTCTGCCCGAAATCTGATAGATTGACCGGCTTACCGGGCTAGCCAGCCGGCTAGCCGCTGCCCCGGCTTCCCCGCGGCGCGTGCGCGGCTAGCCGCTAAAGCCGAGTGGCTAGCTGCTCCAAGCGCTGCGCCCGCGGAACCGCCCGGCTTGTCGGGCTTATCGGCCAGCTAGCCGCGCTCGGGCACCGGCTTTCGGCGGTGGACGAGAGGCGGAGAGTCACGGACGGCGCGAGGAAGAGCTCTCGGACGCGAATGGAGCCTTCTGAAGTCCGGGAAAGGATAAGGTAAGTTTTTTATTTTCGCATATTTACTTTTTCGCATTTTTTTTCACTCAAATCTTAAAATTTTTAAAAAAAGATTCCAAAAAAAATTATGATTTTTCTTCTAATTTTTTTACATAATTTTTTTTAAAATCCGTCAAATTTTCAAATTTCAAAAAAAATTGAAAACAAAAACAGTAAACCGGCCAAACCGGACTGGACCGGTTCGACCGATTTTTGCGGTTCTGTGAACCCTGGTGTCACCGAGGCTTAATTGTGTTCCTCCACAGCTTCCGCGGATGGACACATTTAATTGGATCCTTGGATGAATGCATGGCCACAATAAAAGACGTAGGAGCAGCTATACAGTAAAGGATGCTACATACCCTGAATTGTGCAAATATAGTATTCTGTTTCGTTTGATTTACTGTAACATTTTTACAGGTATTGTAGCACAAGAATTGAGTTGTTGGTTTTCGATGTAAAGAGGACTAAATTCTCATACTGTAGAGTATTCACTCCATTGTTTAATTATTGTTTAATTGATGTCGTTGTTAACTTTCAACATCAATTTTCACCATTCGTTTTATTCAAAAAATTAGTTCAAATGGGTAAAATTTTAAGTTGTGATTCTAATAATTCTAATGATAAATGAAATCATAACAAAATATATGATATTTATTAATTTTTTAATAAAACAAATGGTCAAAGTTAAAATTAGAAGTCAATGACGACAACGATTAAAGAACAGAGGGAATGGAGTATATGAATTGAACAGTACTCCAATACAGATGAGATGACTGATCGGCGATGGATGCATATTTTCTTTAATTTTCCTTTTGTGTACGGCAATATTCTCGAAATTAATTATTTATGTTTTATATTTACCCGTTTGGTAGAGCTGTGATTCTTCAAAACAACTTTGGCTCTGACTTTTTTAGAAAAAAAGACTTCTCTTGCTTCAACTCTACCTCCTATTTTCATGCCGCTTCTCTTAAAAACATGGAAAAGATAGCTCTCTCATATACCGTTCGGTATGGCTTCAACATAAATCGATGGACATGCACTACCAAACGGCGCCTTACAGTTTGTTTCATCTAAACATCTTTTTATTTAAACTTTGTAAAATGATACTTCCTCCAGTTTTAACATATTAACACCACTGACATCTTATATTATTTTTACCATTGATCTTACTGAAAATTTTGTTCGAATGTTTACAATTATTAGTCGTGTTTAAATACTTTTAATGATAAAATATATTATAGTAAAATATGTGATATTATTAATATTTTTTAATAAAACTAATGATTAAAGATGATGTTAAAAGTCTAACGATCTCAATATTTTAAAATCGGAGGGACTATTTATTAATAACATGTGTGATAAGACTTGAGATGCCGATCTTTCGGTAAGGTGATAACTATCGATTTGATAAAGTCGATATTCACGATACTATAAACGAACAGGTCATGTGCGTGTTAGCAATCGAAGAACCAACTTCGAATAGTTATTGACTATTCGTCTTATTTAAAAAATTAGTTAAATGTGTAAAATTTTAAGTTGTAATTTAAATAACTCTAATGATAAATGAAATTATAATAAAATATATGATATTTATTAAATTTTTTGAATAAAATAATGGTCAAAGTTAGAGTTAGAAGTCAACTACGACAATAATTAAAGAACGGAGGGAGTAAGCTTCTGTAGAATCATTCTTAATTAGCCACAAGCAAGAACAGCCAGGAGACGACATGGGTCCTGCTGCACGGCTGTGAAGCACGGTGAGTCGTCAAGGCTCGGAGAAGGGCGACAGGGAAGATGCCTCCGCCGGCTTGCAATCCAAACCGATGAGCTGCGAGACAGCAGGAAGATGAAAGGAAAAGACTGGTGGCCGATCGATCTGCTTCAAAGGAGGGAGAGATGGATTAATTACCGCCTGGAATTGATGGCCCGGATAGAGGGAGCAGGCGCAAGATCGTTGTCGTGAACCTGGGTGCGTGAGCCAATTTTGGAGAAAGACAGGTCTCCATCGAATCGATGGTGCCCCATCCCTGCGTGACCAGCAAACACCGGCAGCCAAAAAGTAGCCGCCCCTACCTTCCATCCTCGTACACTGAACGATAAATACAGCCTACTTACTGGAACTGCTACTACTGTGTTTTTCTCTATAATATGTCATATATCCTGTGTTGTTGACTTGTTTATTATGGCTACATGTTCTGAGGAAGTAATTTACACCTAAATAAAAAAAAAACTCTTCATGGTGATAGCTGATATTATATCTTTAGGTGCATTAGAAGGCTGCTTGAATATTATATCTTTTATTATCAAATTATACTCTCTCCATTTCAAAATGTAAGTATTTCTACGTTTAGTCAAAGTCAAATTTTTATCACTTTGATCACTAATAATATATAATTAATAATATTTTATTATATAAAAATTATATTTTTTGAATTCATCATTAAATAAATTTTCATAAAAATTATATTTTTATATTAAAAAATATGTAATTTTTTAGATATTATTAATAGAAGTTTAAAGATTTTGACTTTATGCAAACCTAAAAATGCTTATATTGTGGAACAGTGGTAGTATTAATTAGACATATTATGGGAAATCAATTCCTGCCAATTCTCTTGTTATTCGTTCCCAATTTCATATGAGTAGATGTGTTGAGGTAGTGATTTATATGCATTAATTGACTCCTAAAAGTACTGTTTTTCTCTTTAATAGTTTATCGATAAGGATGTTGATCCTTCTTAATGACTAATAATGACTTAGTATTTGGGGTCACAAAAACATTGCTTCTTTTGAGAGGTATACCGCGTAGAGCACTACTACGTTGCTGGACATGCACGCGCTTAGAACGGCTATGAAAGAAAACACAAAGATTAATTCAAAAGGATTATTCATAATGTAATTCTGAGCGAAATACAATTTTCTCAGTTACGCATCAACGAGCCATGCACTTGACTCGAGGATTTGGCCGAGCCGCAGCAACAGAAGTACCCTTGGTCAACCTGACATGTGGCCCCACGAGCATTGTAGCCTAAATAGTCGCACACATCTTTGCAGTACTTGTCTGTGCAGTAGTTAAATCGGGCGCACGACTTTTTCAGAACCTTGGCTTCAAACTGGAGCCTACGACCAGATGCTGACACTGCAGGCGCGGTGATGATGCAGATCATCAGCAGCGACAAGAGTACGAGGACGATGGACTTCGTCGAGTGGAGCGACATGTTGGCGACTGAAGCTTCGTTTTGCAGGTACCTCCAGGCGTTCCTTGTTTATATAGACGAGCGTAGAAAGAAATTGGTCTTGGGACGTTAATTCCTGCTATTTTTCTTTAAATTCATGCCAAAACCATATTCTTGGTGCATTAATTTGTTGCTAGGCTATTAAAAAGAGGTATTTGCTTTTGAAAGCTAATAGCCAATTTGACTTTTTTTTAACTGTGCTTATTTGATCTTACTTCGGTACTCTAAATAGTCAATTTGACCTCATTTACTTTTAAAAAAAACAAGGATCAAATAAGCAATATTTTGGGTCCAATTGGCTATTCAAATTCTAAAAACAGGGTCAAATAGGTAAAGTTGAAAAAAAATAAGGTCAAATTGACTATTAATCTTCAAAATAAGGTTACACTAGTAATTACTAGAGGGTAAAATTTTTTTAAGAATTTAAGAAGAATATGATTAGAGGGTAAAAAAAATTTAAGAATTTCTTTCATTTCTTTTCCATTCTTTTGAGAGATCAGAGTGGGCCGTGAAACGGAAGTAGCAGGGGTATCTGTGATCTCATTCCTCACCGGCAGGGATGACCCGGAGCTTCGCAGCATCGTCTGCAACCTCGCAAGGAGGTCAGAAATAGAGGCGCGGCATTTGCCGTCGTGTGATTGCTTTTGCCCTTGCATTGGACCGCTCAAGAAGAAAAATAGATGAGCACCGGCTGAATTCTTCAATTGTTTTGTTTTTGTTCTTACTAGACATGCGGTAGCTTGGACAATAATTTAAATATTACTTGGACCTTTTTCTATATATGTTAGGCCTCCTTTCGAAGGAAATTTTTCCTATTCCTGCGTTTTACCTGTGAAATTAAACTGATTTCTGTGAAATTCCTGCACAATTTCTACGAAAATCCTGCGTTCCAAAGGAGCCCTTAGACATAGATTTTTAGAATATGAACAGCAATGCATAGTTAAAGAAATTAGCAATGTTAGAGAGGGCATGCACCTGCTGGCTGCCCTTCAGTTCTGCCGGTCGCGCCACTATAATGTTATACCTTTCATTATCTTATCATAATAGACCATAGATTGGAAAATAAATCTCCCATTTTGTTTGCCATTCGGTCATGGTTTCTTATGGTAGATGTATTGACATGGTACATTTTTATGCAGCTATTGGCTGCTAAAATACTACTATATTTTTCTCTAAAAAATCATCTATACTTCCAATTTTCTTATGTATGTTCCTTTGTTGTTGACTTGTTATGGCTACATTTCTGAGGAAGTAATTTACACTTAACTAAAAACTCTTTATGATGATAGTTCTTTTTTTTTTGCGACAATCTTTATGCTGATAGCTGATATATATCTTTAGGTGCATTAGAAAGCTGCTTGAATATTTTATCTTTCATTATTAAATTATATCAGATATATCATGAGAAATCAATTCCCACCAATTCTTATCATTCGTTCCCAATTTCTTATGAGTAGATGTGTTGGGTACTGATTTATATGCATTGATTGACTGCTAAAATACGTTTTTCTCTTTAATAATTTATTTATCCATAAGGATGTTGATCCTTCTCAATGACCAAATGTATATAAAATTCATACTCCCCTGCTAGTGGAGGTTCCAGAGTTTTTCACAAACAAAAATTCCTGGGTTTGCAGAACAAATCAACCTATATTTTTATCGCCTCTTGCTTTTCTTATCTAGTAATATGCAACCTATATTTCTGTAGCATCTTGCTATTCTTATCTAATATGCTTCTTCCCTGCATACATGAATCTTTTTAGTTATAAAATGAAGTGAAGCCTGTGGTTCTGTTCGGGGATCATCCACAGGCTCCACAACACAGATGAGAGCTCTTGGACCCATCGTTCGGCCACCTGCTCGATGGTTTCGTAGAGTCGGTGTTTGAGTCCTTGGAACATCATTCCGTTGGCACGTTCGACCTATCCTCCTCGGGTGAACCACGGAGGTGAAGTCAAGTCGGATGTGGTACTCATCGCAGAATTCTTGAAAATCTCGACCGGTGAGTTGTCGACTGTTGTCGGTGATGATGGAGTTCAGGACTCCGAACTGGGATATGATATCATAGAAGAAGTAGATGGCTCGGCCGACGGAGATGCTCGGGACTGGCTTGGCTTCAATCCACTTGGTGAATTTATCGTCAGTGACGAAGAGATGAGTGAAGCCCTGGGACGCTTTGCAAAAAGGCCCGAGGATGTCATGTCCCCACACCGTGAATGTCCAAGTGACCGGGATTGTTTGAAGCTCTTTAGCCAGCATGTGCGTCTTCCAAGCGTAAAATTGGCATCTTTTGCATGAACGAACCAGTCGCTCGGCGTCGGAGACCGCCGTGGGCAAGTAGAATCCTTGGCAGAAAACTTTGTTGACCAAGTTCCTCGGGGCGGCATGATGGCCGCACATGCCCGAGTGGATATCTTTTAAGAGCTGTCAACCCCCCGCTTGAGGGATGCAGCGCTGGAGCACGCCGCTCGCACTTCTCTTGTAGAGTTCATCATCGGCGATGATGTAAGCCTTGGCACGGTGGAAAATGCACCTGGCTTTGTCGGTGTCAATCGGGAGGATACCATCCTGAGGAAGGCGAAGATGTTCTGAGATCAGTTGGGGATGATGGCTATGACCTCCAACCCATAGGTCAGGGGTCGGTTGCCGACCTCGGCTTCAGTCTCTGGGTCAGAGGCGCTATCCTTGAGCTTGGTGATGGGCTTGGCGAGGATCTCGAGGAAGACATCATCGAGGACTGCTTCTCTACCCGAGGCCATCTTGGCGAGGGTGTCAGCCGTTTTGCTGTCGCGAGTACTATGCTGATGACCTTCATAGTCGCCGAAAAGTATAGAAGTAGCCGTTCACTAAGAGCCGGAGAATGGTAGTGTCTTGAGGAGAGTCTTGAACCGGTTGAACATTTCTTGGGCCTCGGCGGTCCCGATGAAGTGGTCGGACTTCCCGAAAAGTTGGTAGAATGGCACAGCCTTCTTGTCGAGCCTGAAGATGAAGCGGCTGAGGGCCGCCAGGCACCCGATAAGCTTCTATACGCCCTTCACATTCTTGATGGGACCGAGGCTTTCGATCGTAGTGATCTTCTTGGGGTTGGCTTCGATGCCGCACTTGGAGATGATGAAGCCGAGCAGCTTGCTAGAGGGGACACCAAAGACACACTTCTCGGGATTGAGCTTGTCGCGGAACCGATGAAGGTTGACAAATATCTCTTCTAGGTCTTCGATAGGGTCGAAGGCCTTTCAGAACTTGATGACGATGTCGTGACGTAGACCTCCAGGTTTCGACCCAGCTGATCATGAAAGCACTTCCCATGCAGTGCTAGTAGGTTTCGTCGGTGTTCTTGAGTCCGAAGGGCACGGTGACATAGCAAAAAGAGCCGAATGGAGTGATGAAGGACGTGACCAACTGGTTGTAATCGTGCATAGAGATCTGATGGCACCCGAAGTACGCATCAAAAAAACTAAAGGTCTCGCAACTGACTGTGGAGTCGACTACCTGGTCGATGCGCTGCAGAGGGAATGGATCCTTCAGGCACGCTTTGTTGAGACTGTTATAATCAACACACATTCTCACTTTCCATTTTTTTGTTGACCATTTCAGGGCTTGTGAGCCACTCGAGGTGGTACACCTTTTTGATGAAGTTGGCATCGAGTAGCTTGGTGATTTCTTCTCCGATGGCTCGTCGCTTTTCATCATCAAAGCATCGGAGCCTCTGTTGTACTAGTCGGGATCCAAAGATGATGTTTAGGCAGTGCTCGGTGACTTCCTTCGGGATGCTTGGCATATCGGTAGGCATTTAGGTGAAGACGTACCAATTTGTGATGAGGAAGTCGAGGAGCGCGCTTTCTTATTTGTCAGACATGGCTTTTTTAGCTGAGTCAGAAGGATCGATGATGATCTCCTTGGAGTCATTGGCGGGTTCAAAGGATGTCGAGGTCAGAGACTTGGAGTCGAGAGTTTCTTTATTCTGAAGTTGTTCCGATCACCAAAGGTGACCGGGAGATCAATTTGTCCTTGGGGTACAGCGTGGTCCACAGGGATGACTCTGTGGAACGAAGCATTGCTCGGATGGATGTCCAACCTTGGAAGGTTTAGGGTGTCGAAGGTATCGATGTAGAAGATGTTGAGGGCGATGCCGCCGTATATGAAGACCTTGGCGAGCCGAGTGGTGCCAACGATGGGGTCGAGCACGAGCGAAAGTTGTCCTGGCTGTGGTACATTGTCGGGGTGGTCAGATCGATCGAACGTGATGGAGGGTTCTGACCACTTGGGGTAGGTCAGGATGGCAGGATTGGTGATGTTGACCTCTGTTAGAGTGAGCTTGTGACGACGTTGGGATTCGTAAGCTGCCGACCCGCCAAAGATCATGAGGCATCCCTCTGGTTCAAGAAAAGGAGGGCCTCCGTCCCCTTCACCATCCTTCGCTAGGAGGTCGGGTGGGCGAGGCCGTGGCTAGGGTTGGAGGTCACCCTTTAGAAACTGCTTCATCAGTCCTTATAGAGGTGCCTGACCGCAGTCGTCTGATTCGGGCAGGGCTTGTCATGGAGCTTTTCAAAGTAGTCATCGTGGCCTCGCACTTGAGGTTGGAGGGGTCGGTCAGTGATGCCGACAAACTCATTGTGGCGCGGCCTGCTCTTCTTGGGTCTCTTGCTATTCGAGCCACCTCCTGACCGGTTGTCATGTCGGTCGGAGCGGCGTTTGGTCTTACACTTTTCCTTGTTCTTGTCTCAATCATTATTGATGTTGGCTTGAATGAGCTCCTCTCTTGTGGCTAAGGTGGTGGCGATGTCGAGGTGGTCATGAGCCGCGTGAGGGTTTTTTACACCCCAACCTTTGGATGAGAGACTTGGATGTCGTTCTGCAGGTGAAGGCGTTGATGACGTCGGCATCGCTTACGTCGAGCAGCTCGTTGCGCTTTCAAGAGAAGCGCTGGGTGTAGTCCTAGAGCTACTCGCTTGATTTTTGCTTGCAGTTCTTGAGGTCCCAGGAGTAACCTGAACGAGTGTAGGTCCCCTGAAAGTTGCCGACAAAGATGCGCTAGAGGTTGGTCTAGTCACGGATGCAGTTGGCTGGAAGATGCTCGAGCCACCCCTTGGCCGAGTCGGCCAAGAAGAGTGGCAGGAATTGAATCGCTAACAGGTCATCTGCCTCACCTCCTCAACAGGCAAGGCGATAATCCTGGAGCCAGTGGGTTGGATTGGACTCACCGGTGTACCTGACGATGTTGGTCGATGCGCGGAAGTGAGGGGGGAATCTCAGGGCTGCGCCAACGGTTGTAGGGCTTAGGAGTTCATTCCCAGTGCATTTCGGCGTGGTTGTTGCTTCTAGCCAGTCGTCTAGCATGGATAGTGTGTCGCACATCATGGTCCAGTGTGAGGCATCGCTGGACGGATTGGGGGCCTTGACGTATGTCTTGTGTCATACCTCATTTCTGGGATATTCGTGTATACCGTACGAATCTCTAGAACAGTAGTTGGCTCGCACGTACATTGTGGAAATCATCGCACATACAATAATTAATACATATGTCAATAAGTCTGATATTATACTTACAACCATTGGTCTTAGATTACAAGCCAGCGATGTGAGACATTCATCCTCGAGCAATCATTACAGCAATAGAGCAATTAAACCCAAAGACTACTCCACAGGCAAACTTGCACGGAGAACGAGACAAGTCGTCACCAAACTCAGCCTCATCTTCATCTTCATCTAATGATTATAGCAAGGGTGAATACGGATAGTACTCAGCAAGCTTCAACTCTAAGCAGGGTTGTATACATACAAAAATGGCCCACAGGGGAGCTGCAGGATCACCACAGAAGAATTGTAAATGGGGTGAGTAAATCACTAGTCTGTCATTATTTTAGAGGGTGGACCTTGGGAGGATTCGCATCTCTGCCAGTTCCCATATTTTATCCGAGAGGGCCTCCACTATCCTAGTCGAAACACTTTTCGAGAACACAGGTAACTATACCCAGTCACACCAACAAGGATAAAATGAGACTAATCAAAGTGAACCCAAGCTGTAGTGTGTCAATACCGTGACAACGACCAATCTGAATAGATTTTTACACTCTGCAGAGGTTATACACTGTACCCACAGACCATGCTCCTCCTGATCAATGGAGTCGCATAATGTTTACTCTAACACATACTAAGGTTACCACAGAATCCACCTCAAAATGAATCCAAGGGTCATCCACCAGGGTTTTCCAGGCCCTGACTACGTGATAGTACATTTCTGAAGCCAGATTATAGGGCAATTCACTTCCCTCATCCTTTCCTAGAATTCTCTCAAAGGGGAGACACCACAGACCAGGGGCTATAATACGATCCCACGACGCAGGTCATTACTTTTATCAAAGATAGGACCGTGAGCATCTCACGTCTTCTCCTAGCCCCTTGTGTCGTACCGACCGCCTTAGGGGCTCAGTGTGGACAACCAAAGAGGCAGAGTAAGTTCCGCCCATATAGGTTCTGTGGTTGCATGAAATCACTATGTTGAGGTCCGATAAACCGGTTCTTATATCGCAGAGGCGACACGCTTGTGTACGACAGGTGGACCAGACCGAAGCATAACACCTATCACATCACCTTTCACAGGAAGCCCCGCCACATGACCAGAAACACCCTTCTTCACCTAGCACAAGTTGCACTATCACCCATTCCCTTTATTTTACTCACACCACCAAACTCATTTTAACACATCTCATAAATGATTGGTGTATGGTGTGTTGATGCATTGAATCGTATGAGGGTTCCTAAGCTTTCTAATATCATAGCAACTTTCTGTTCATTAAAAAATTTTAACAATGGAAATCCTATGGTTAACAAGGTAGTGTCATCAATAGGGTAGCAAGGTGGTACTTGATATTAATGAGAGCAAGTAACTAATGTTAATATAAATATTTAACTACAAGTAGGCTTATTAACTACACAACATTTCAGGTTGTATAGATGCGTAAGCAAAACATAAAATTAATATGATCAAGGAGTCAGAGCTTTCCTTCAAAGGCGTATTTGAGTTCCACCTTGTACTCCAAGTCATCGGCTTCCTCTTCTCCCGGCTCCTCGTCGTCTACATGTGAAATACGATAAAACTAAATCTACGGTGAGGAGAACAAGAATCAAATATAAGACCAGATAAACAAAGGCCTTGGAGGGTTGAGTGTTTTCAAATGATAGGATTTGGAGGGACGATTCCAACGGTGCAAGAATCGTGACGATTAGAGATAGGATTTGGAGGGACGATTCCAACGGTGCAAGAATCGTGACGATTAGAGATGTTATGTGCAAATAGTGTTAGAAACAAAGTGCAGGGGCCTTTTTGTAAATATTCAAGTATTCGTGGGGGTCGGTTGTAATTTTATAAAAGTTGAATGGACTTGTTTGGGTGAGTTTACTAATACTAGGGGTGTATATGTGAAATCTATTTTTTGGAATTTTTAGGAATTTATTTGGATCATTAAGGGCATGGGAATAAATTTGTGTGTGCATGAGCTGGGTGACCATAGCATTTTTTTCTTTCTATGGCGGCATGCCTACCATGTTTTTGTCTCTATTCTTGTCTTGATCAAACCGCAATGTTTTTGTCTCTATTCTTGTCTTGATCAAACCGCAAAAACAACATATTCTTGATTCCTTCTTCTTCTTCTTCCTTCTTCTTTACTCTTGCCCTTACGAATAAAATCTGTTCAACAAGTAACAAGAATAACAGTAAATAGTCCAATCAGCCCTAGAAGGCCAGATGCAATGGTGATGACGAATCACAATGATTGATCAATTAAATCGAAACTTTTGGTTTCAGATCCAATCGGCCCAAAAAGGCCAACATGCAATGGTGATGTCGAATCACAATGATTGATAAATTAAATTGGAACTTCTGATTTCGCAAACTAGGTTAGCCTAAGATGGTAGATATCATAATTTCGCTGTGAAAGCTGCCTAGGTTCTCGAGCAAATCTGCAAAGGGGTAAACAACGTGCTTTCATAATGAAGAATGGCTAGTTTGCGACCAAATACCATTGAATCTCTCACTCGAGAAGGACCTCATCTTGGCGTGAGCATTGCCGGACGTGCTCTAAGTTGACCAGCAGGACTAGAACGCCATCTATGGCCGTAGAGACCAGTGGATGGATAGCATATAGGATTGAAAGAGAGAATTAGGGTTTGAGAGGTAAAAATATAAATGTACGATTGGAGATGTGATTGTTATCTCTCAATCACCCATGGTCCTCTGTTTATATAGAGGGGGTGGACCTATCACGTGGAGAGGCGGTAACTCCTACAAATCTGCAACAAATCAAAGTTTATCTCTTTTCTAAAATCCTATCAAAACCTTCCGGACACCAAACCCAGAACTTCCAATTTTCTCGAGGTGCAATTCAGCAAAAACCGGAATTTCTGGAATATATCCGGTATTGCAGCCTAGGTGCACTTTGAAAATTTTGTAACTTCCTCGTCCGAGCTCGAAATTAGGCCATCCATATAACCATTTCTATCATCTCAATGAAGGCTACATCTTGAAACATTCAAATTGGGAATTTGGCTTTCATCTTCTTCCATTTCTAAGAATAACCATTTCGATCATCTCGATGAGGGCTACATCTTAAAACATTCAAATTGGGAATTTGGCTTTCATCTTCTTCCATTTCTAAGCACTTTTTTTATTTCTTCTATGAAAATTGGTCAAAATACTCATTTGTAACCGGAAAGACATGTATAAATAACAAACTTGTTAAATAATCAAAGTTATTATTGATTTAGACAATTTTGATCCTGGTAAGTCTATCAAAACCGAAACTTTCAGTTTCGGACCTTTTGGTAAAGGCCGGACACTCCGATGGAATAAACGTCGACCACAGAGAGAGTGCTCCTGGACACTCCAGTCGGGTATCGGACACCCTAGTGAGGACTTAGCTATTTTTGCTATAGTGAAGCTGTTAAAATCGAAACTTCTGATTTTCCCTAAATGTCAATTTTGGTCGTCAAACACAAGTTTTACTGCTTCGCTCTACGATCCATGAATTTTGCAGAGGGTGGAATAGAAGCAATGGTAGGCTTTGTTGATAAAGACTTCAGGGCTCCCACGAAGGGTTTCAGTCTCAGCTTCATGCTTCGCCTCTCAAGCACACACGTTTTTGGCGTAAATAATCAAGTGCATGCAGTTACTTATACCTCATTTCAAGTTTGCAGCTGAAGATGTCAAGAGGGACCTCATTCAGCTGCCTACCCCTGGAATTTTCCTTGGTGCCATATTCAGCATCCGGTCAGAGTGAGTACTAGGTAAATATACACAATACAATGACCGAGTGGTGCCGTCCAAACGCTATCTGCTGCAACGGGTATGAAAACAGTTTGCCCAGTTCTTCTACCATCTGCAGTGAAAATGCAGCATCGTCATCAAGATTGCTGTCGCAAATATTTCCAGAGGAAGTTACCTTAGTGCATTTGCAGTGCCATGCCTCGCTACCCGATCAGAATGGGCAAAGAAAATTAGCACGGGACGGTGAAAGTTCTCTGCAACAACTATTGCAAAATCTAAAGCTAGGAATTCTTATCATACCCCATGACACACCAGAGGATCTGGACCCTGCCGCTGAGAGCCATGCTCTAAAGGTTATTGATGAAAAGGAGGACCAGTCAGTACAGACAAATGCATGCCTTCAAGATCTTGGCGAGAAGTTGCTACCGAAAGCAAAAGATTATCTTTATCAGAATCCTAAGTCCAGGATGTATGAAATTTGTTTAAAGACCAGACAGGGCACTGCATAAGCTTGGTGGAGAAGATTAGCACCCGAATGCAAAGGGATCGTAGGATTAAAGGCAATAGAAGTGCTCGCAACAAAAAGATGAACAATCAATGGCGGAACTTTGCTCTGGACACAACTAGGGCTACTAACTCTGGCTCAAGAATGAGACTCTACATCGAGCAAGAAATCGGCACTTAAAATAATTTTGTTTTATTCACATTGTTAATAGGTTTTAGCAAACCTACAAAAAATAAAAACAACACAAACTTAACTATATTAATTACTTCAATAAAGCCAGGCAAACTTAGTTACGGAGTGAGGCAGGTGCAGAGTATGATGTCAATGTTTTGGCTCTCTTCCTTTACGTAATTCTATTATTATAAAATGCAAGATTAATTAATTAATTCTATGCTGTTCTGATAAGAGATTAATCTATTAAAAGATTAGGAGTGGTGTAATAAAAATACTAAAGATTTTTTTGCCTTCTTGTCCAGTCTTGGTATAGGGGATTTGCGTTGTGTCTGTCTAGCTATGCGGGCTCTAGTCTGGCGCCAAGGCGAGGGCGTGGTGCAGCTATGTTGGTGCAGGTAGAAACTAGCTCATCGTCGGCTGTGATGGTCAGTTCACAGCTGGTCACGAATCACAGCAGGTTTTGGTCATTACATCTTCTCTCACCATTTCATCAAATCGAAATAGGACGGGGAATTAGACAAAGCCTCTGTAACATACATAGGCATGCCATGAAAAAAAAATTAGGAGCGGTACTCAATTTTTTTTTTTAACTACGACTAGGGCCATGAACCTAGTGGCCCTCTGTAGAGTTCCGCCACTGGGAACAAATATATGCTTTGCGTCCATCGGAGAAGTTAAAAGGCTCAATCAAATCCTGGGCTGCCGTCCACAACTCGCCTTAATTGTTACATCCCCAACTACCAAGAAATTTAGGGATGACCGTCGTCATATACTCATATGATCAGCTTAGTGGATAGTAACAGAGTGATGTCATTAATTTCTTGAAACTAGTTCCTTAAAGTGTCCGAGTTTATTACAGCATAAAAATATCTCTCTCTCTCTCTCTCTCTCTCTCTCTCTCTCTCTCTCTCTCTCTCTCTCTCTCTCTCTCTCTCTCTCTCTCTCTCT
>BCLG01000238.1:177503-213686 GCA_001602295.1 Zoysia matrella | reverse complement strand
ACCAGAGTGTAGAATAACACCCTGGCCAACCGACCGAGCCAGTACTCGAGCCTGCCCGCCAACCAACCAAGCCAGCCCCACTAGCGCGTTGACCGACTGAGCCTTCCTGTCGTGCGCGCTGACCTAGTTGACCTAGAAAAATCACATTCAATAATTTCTTTCGGCTACTTCAGTAATTTCATCGTCTTTAATAATTTCTAATCTTTTAAAAGTTATTGTTTGATTCCTTCTGTAATTTTCTTTCCTTAGTAATGTTGATTTGATTTTTTTAGAATTTTCTTTGAATACTTCAGTAATTTCTCCATATTTATTCACTAATTTTCACTTTTTTCAGTAATTTCTACAAATTTCTTCAGTAATTTTTTTTCTCCAGAGCAGATCTCATCATTTATAGGGTTCTGACAAGCTCGCGGCACAGCCGCCGCCGTCATAATCACCAAAAAATCTCTTAGCTGTCTGGATTTTTACTCTAAAGTTTCTCCACTCTACCACCGGACAAGGAAGGTAGGTCCGACAGTGAGACCATGGTACGGGCGGGCGATGAGGCGTTGGGGGTGGCGCCAGCCGCTGTGGTGGTCGCCAGCGGTGGGTGGTGCAGGGCGGAGGCATCGCATGCCTAAAATTTAGTGCGGCAGTGCTGGATGGCGGCAGCGAAGGCGGTGGAGGCGGCGATGGGCGGCGTCTCGGGCGTGGTCGAGGGTGCGCGTCAGACCCGGGTGTAGAATATATATATATATATATATATATATATATATATATATAATGTAACAGTAGTAACTTGAATTGTATAATCTTAGAGATCCGCTCCCACAAAAAAGAAAAATTCACTGCCACTGTACAGTACTGTGATCAAGAAAGTAGTTGCCTCTATCTTGATCCAGAAGAGGTGCAGGGAGGGCCGGAGGGGCGTGATTAACTAAAATCCAACCGCCGCCCTCTGGTAGCATCCTTGTGCCTCCGTTCTGAGTGTGCTCGGGACAGGACCCTGAGCTTGGGAACTCCCTACCTTGTTCGTTATGTGCTTTCTTTAGCACGAACCTGAGCATTGCATAATTATGTGCTTTCTTTAGAACGCACCTGAGTACTGAAGAATCCAACTTTGCGTGTGTCCATTGCGTTCCAGTTCATGATACCTCAAGCACTAGGCAACATCAGTAGTTTCTACTTTGCAGAGTCGTCCCATGGCCCGTGCGGGCTGTGCGACCACACAGAGCCCTCAAAATTATTGAGTCCTAAATTTACTAATTATAATAAATATATATTTATATTTATAATCTTTGTTTTAATAGTTTAATTTAATAAATCTCGTGTATAGTCTATAATAAATATAAATTGGTCTAGTTTTTAATTGTTCTAACTTGTAAGATCTTCTATATATCGAGTTAGAAAATATGAATTAGAAAATCAAAAGTATAAAGTCTCTTTTAGATTCGAGAATTTGTTCATATTTACTGCATTTTGAATTAATTCTTATAAAACTCATGTAAGATTTCTATTAAATTCTTGTGTTTTAAAGGTGTCTGAAGACTCCCTTTGGAACGCGAAAATTTTATAGGAATTACGTAAAAATTTCAAAGGAATCAATTTAATTCTATAGAAAAATTGTAGAAAATAAGAAAAATTCTCGTATTTCAAAAGAGGCTTAAAATGAAGCAAATAATTAAAAAAATTGACACCAAAATTTTAGGCCTCATTTATTATTTCGTACACAAAATCCCCGGGACGCCCCTGTACTTTGCTTTGTCAGATTAGTAATTAGTGATGCTGATCGTATATATAAGACAGCCGATAGGCATAAGGTCATCCTTGCCTACCAACTACAACTTGTTCGCCAGCACTGTTTTTGAGATTTTGTTTATTTTATCTCTTGATCAAACAAAGAGGGCCAGATCACCACTCGTGCGTTAAGAATCACTCCCCAAAATCTGCAAGCAGGTATTATTGATGACAACCTCCTGAAGTTTTTTTTTGTAACATAATGGCTAGTAATACTAAGTATAATTAAGAAATACTAGTCGTCAACTCGTGCATGTGCGTAGGCTTTCAGAATCCAGTTCTTTCTTGAGTTTTTTCATACTACACTGAGGCAGAACAGAACCTGCTGTTGTTTGTCTGTAGTTCCTCTTAGGAACAGACAATTCAAATGTTTTAAATTTAAAGAATATTCTTTTGTACCAAAGATAGTTGTAAAAGATATCTTTTTTTAAAAGATTTTTTTTATCCGTGATGAATCGTCACGTTTCATCATATAACTTGTTTCATCTATGATGAAATGCCTTGCTTACATAACTGTTTTTGTAACGAAAAAAAAAAATGCCATAGTTGATGGCGTCATCCACATTGGCAGTGACATGGCATATCTACCGTCCACGTTGGCAGTTTGATTAGGCATGTCTACTATATATGCATGTCGTGTGTCTTCTTTTTATTCATCCATGTGTCTTATTTTTATTCATCCACCTGTCTCTTTAGGGTTTAGGTTCCATCACATTACAGCCCATTTTGCTAGCCGGGTAATACATGACAAATAAATGTACCCCATTTACATACCACCAGGCCATCAATAGCCCAAACAGATATATATATATATATATATATATATATATATATATATATATATATATATACACACTCTAAAAATCAAAATAAGCAACAACACAGGTGTCAGGCTTTCAGTTCTGAATGCACACTAAGCATTCAGGAGAATCTCTGAATAATTGTTTTGAATGGATGTTCATAGTTGCAAACACATCATACCTCCAGTTTACAAAGTGACAGTTTCAGACACGTCAAGCTAGCTAAGTTCTTGGTTAGTAAGAAGTATTAAAATACAGATAAAAAGGAGAGAGTTATTATTGGTGTCTTCACCTCAATTCAAGAACTGACTGCTAATCTATGGATATGGTCCACAGTAGACCACAGTTGTGAGACTGTCCAATGTATAGACCATGGACCTAGTCTATTGTGAACAACCTTTTTTCAGAAATTAATTTTAAACCCTATTATATTCTTAGAACTTCCATACATTTATAAAACTATTTTGTTACGATAAGAAGGGATATTTTGAGAAATATTCTCAGTGTTCTTTCATGAAAATTATTTTATTCCTAAAAATCCATAGTAAATTGATTTTAAATCATAAAATTAGAAAACAAGTTTGTCATCGAAGCTCTAGACAGGATGGCAATTCGGATCACGGGATCTGCTCCTCATCCGGTTTTACACCCGGAGGGAGTGGATGTGGAGGAATATTTCACCCGGGTCGGACCATCCTCGACCCGCATCATATCGGGTGTGGGTGCGAGTTTTATTGTGCACCATGGGTGGCCCAACGAGGCCTGATAAATCATTCAAGCACCTCATCTAGCCCACACCACCACTGCTAAAAGGCTCATGGAGCCCTAATCCCCAAATCATCCTCGATGCTCATTCCCACTCATCTCCTTTGTGCGGCGACACTTAGGGCCTCTTTGTTTTAGCTTCTCAGCTAGCTTTTCAGTTGAAAAACTGAAAACTGAAAAGCTGAAACAAATAAGGTTCTGAAAAACTTGTTTTTGAAACGTTGAAAAGCCAGTTTTTACAGAAATAAGCTAAAAGCTGAAAAGCTCACTGAAGACTGCTTTTTTAGCGTTTGGTGTGCAGAAAGACTAAATATATATTAAAAAACTAATATTTAAATTTCACTAGCTAACTTTTTAACTAGTTAACAACCAATTTTTTTAAAAGCTCAAAAGCTTCGGCTCAAAAAGGGCCTTAGCCCCGTGCTGCCCGGCTCAGCTAACCCAACCAAAAGCCAGCCAACCACCGCATCATCTCCTTCCTTCTGCCACCCAGTCAGAATCGAACAACTTCCTCCCTTGCTCGTAACCTTCCTGGCAAAGCGAAAGTCAGGAAGCTAGGTCGTAGCAAGCTCCCCATCCCCACGCATCTGCCTTGCTTCTTTGCACTGGGCTCGACCCAGTGACGGGAGCAGAGGGAAGGAAAGCCAGCCTTCTTTTCCCGGTTCGCTCGGTGGCGCCGCCGGACCCGATTTGTCTGCTGCATTTTTTCTTTGTTGGATTTATGGCATTTGGCCTATAAATTTGTATGATTTCTTGCATAACAGGTAATTCTATACCCTGTAATTTTTAGACCCTACAGGGATCTGAAACCCACCCATTTGACGGGTGCGGGCTCGGGTGCCAGTTCTCACCCATGAATGAATGTGTAGGCCTGAGATTTCACCAATGGATTTTTCAACATAGAACTCCAACCCGTTGTAATCCCTGTCCGGAACCTTCTTTTCACAGGTGCGAAAGATAGATTCCGCACCTCCCGCTCGATCCCAAAGGGGGGAAAACGAAAGCTGCAACTGTTGGTCGATCACCTCGAATCATCGTCGCCCCCCCCCCCCCCCCCCCGGACCGGCTCGTGCTCTTTTTCTCGCTGTCCCTGGATCGCCTACCCTCCTCCGCAACTGATAGATCTGAGATCTGGGAACCGGAATCTCCTAACCAGAGAATTGCTACGAGGAAGGATTAATAAAAAGAACGCGAGGAAGCTGCATGATCTGAGATCCATGGAGCCATGGGTGTCAAAATACAAAAAGATTGACCCACAACTCTTACATGTAGGACTGCCGGACCCTCTGTTATTAGCTGCCAAGTAGGAATGATCACACATCTACATGATAACTACGTCATCCTGCATGACTCATAAGCCCATTTTTTAAACTTTGTAGGAGTAATTTTTATAAGGAATGTGGTTCTATGACAACTTTAGTTTTTTGTTCCACGAATGATTTTTTCATTTTCGTCATAAATTCATAGTGTTTGACCTCCATCGCTTGTGATTCGTTATGAATCTCAAATTTTTGTCATATATTAGGCCTTGTTTAATGACAAAATTTCTAAATGTCACGAGGAAAACATCATATATAAGCACATTTCTACTAGTGGTAACTCAAGACTTCTTCAACAAACACAGGGTTCACAGTGGTGAATTAACTTTAGAAAATAAATCGTTGCACCCTCACTTTGGTTTGCATTTCATTCATCTATCTCTATCTTACATTTATGCTTCGGCTTTCTATACTTGATGTGCTTGAAATATTTGTTTTTGTCCATATTTGAGCTAGAAATATCAGATGGGCTTATTGGCTGGCACCTGGAATTCGGACATAATTCGATGTCTGTAATACACCTGTCATTAAACAGGACGGAAATAATGATGGCGTAAGTCAGAATCGAATTCGTTATTTTAAGTTCTTGCTGCTGTGATCATGAAACATTAACTCTGTTGTTGTTGGTCTCTTGCGCTTCGTCTCTCTTAGTTCACGCTGTTGCCATCGTCAGAGCTGGTAAAAATGCACTCGCTCCGTGCCTAAAAAACAACTATACGATTGGGTTCCGTGATATCGATCTAACTTTAGCCAACAATTTTCTATAAACTTTAATAATATAAAAATATATATTATGATAATATTTTTTATGATGAATTTAAAAGTACAATCTCATATTATTAAAGTTAGTTAAATTTATAGAAATTATTAGTCAAAGTTAAATGGACCGGAACAATAAAATGTGAGGGAGTGCACAAAGTCTGCTCGTTTCTTCTCTGCTCCAACGGTTGTGAACCTACTCTAATTCCTGCTACAGTACCTTCCCTTAATTTTTGCCCCTACGTGAGAGGACCCCGATCAAGGCTTACTTATATGGTGCACCTTTATAAGTTGTTGGTGAACAAAACATGCGCACTGCTTCTTTCCCCTGCTCTCCGTTGCTGAATATAATCCTGATCTTAATGCGTTCTAGGTCAGTTCACGTGTGTGGTGACTGATTTAGTCAGCAGATTAGTGTGCGTGCGTGCATGCGTAGGTCGTGTGCGTGCATGTGTCTATTGATTCTATGAGTTTTTAGTGCATGCCGATGTGCAGTTGAGCTACGTACACGTGAGTGAACAGAGTGAGTTTAAGAGTTAGTTGGGTGCGTGGTGTCAATTTGTATGAAGGTGGCGGCTTGTCCAGGTGAGCTAGTGGCTCATGGCGACATTGAGCAATTCCTGCAGGTCATGGCACGATGCGAAGGCCAGGCGTGGAGGTTAACTCCAGTTGCGCAGCTGGCCTATATATGCCGCATGTACTCCTCCGCTGTGTGCTGTTCAGACTAGTGAATGAAAGTGGCTGAGATACAGACGATTTCATCGCCGCTGAGTTCATTGCCATTATCTGTTGCTTGAGCTACTGTTCATATTCTTCTTGCATCCCTGTGTGAGAGAGGCAAGTGAGTGATTCTTAGGCAGATTCAACATTTGGTATCAAGAGCCAGTTCATCGTAGGATTCGTTCCCGTCGCTGAAGGCATGCCATAGATGGCTAGCACGAGGCAGTGTTTGCCGGTCTTGAGATCGTAGGAGCCCTGGGCAAATCCAAAAATCAAGCTCCCCCTCCAATCCCCACATATTTCTCACCGATCAGCTACATTGTTAATGATCACTGTCGCTAAACTTCTGTCGTGGATTGACACCGTGTGCAGTTATGATTTGATGAGAGGCAGTGAAAAAAAGTGTGCTTCAGCCTTTCTTTGTGTTACTGATTGTTATAGTACCATTTTAGACATGTTATTACCTTGGCTTGTAGCTTGCATAGCACATTTAGCCTATTAGAGCCAAAAAAAAAAAGTAGCCAAATGGTAGGCATATAGAACAGTTAGTTGTTAGCTAAAGCTAGAATGAGTCATCAACGGTATAAGCGAATGAGATATATAGGCTACGTATTAATATGTCATGGTGAGAGACCCTCAGATTTAGAGGCTGTCGATGACTGCTCTGTAAGGCTGATAATAGGTTGAGGTTAAATAGAGTTTTTAAGATTAGGTTTAAAAATAAGTTATTTTTGATAGATTGAATCGGGTTGGTAGACAATACGGGTTGGCTTAGGTTGGGGCGGGTTCACTCCCCACTCGTGGCTACGGGGCCTCACCAGTGACCCTGTCCCCTACCCCAATCCCGTCGCTAGGTCACCGGCCGCAGCCCCGTCGAGCCGCCGCGCAGTCCGCCGTGCCCAATCCGCCGTCCGCCGTCCCCAATTCGCGAGTGTGACTGTGACCCCGTCCGCCGTCCCCAATCCGCGCACGGGTCAACACCTCGTCGGCCACCTCTGTCTCCTCGCCCGTTCTTCGTCTGGGCACCCCAACCCACTCGTCGTCGTAACTCGCCGGCCCCCATCCACGGGGGCACCGTCTCCTAATCCCACATCTGTGCATGCCCACGAAACTTGATTGGGTTCCTCGGTCCCTCTGCTCCCACTCAAGGTTCGATTGAGGAGATTGGGTTCCTCGGTCCCTCTGCTCCCCACTCAAGATTCAATTGAGGGATAAAACACCCCTAAGATTCGATTGAGGTATCGCTGCTCCCTGCCACTTCTCGTCCTGGTCATTTGGAGTTCTTTTTTAGCTAGTTTGTGTTGATGTCGTATCTGCTCAGATCTGGTAGCAATTTTGAATATTGTGGTGGAGCTCTGATAAGCTCCTTCTATGATGCTGCTTGCTCTGCTATCTGCACTTTTGCTTATGTTGGGATTTCTGGGATACGATTTGTCTCCTTTTTTTTTTCTGATGGTTCTGATAGAAAATTCAGATTGGATTTTTCTTTCTTTATTTCGAATGGCCATTTGGAATATTATGCGCTAGCAGGAGTATAATTGTTTTAAATTTTCCAAATAATTTTCAGCAGACTTTGTTTTTCCTTCACTTGTAGCGTTTGGCCGGTTATGTGGTGGCGCAACGGGATTTGCATGGATCGGGTGCTGTTGGGTTAACAGCAGCTGCGGGGCGGGGCGGTTTGGGCAGAGTGATCAAATTTTTGGGTGGGATTGGGTTTATAAAACATACAACATCAATATGGGGCGGGTTGGGTGCGGGGTGGGGTTCCGCCATTAGCAGGCCTACTGCCCTGCCTACCCTCCCATCTGGACTGGCCCTGGCGGTGTTGATGGTGGCGGCGTGTTGAAGGTTGCCGGGCGGTGTGTCGGTCCGTGCACGGAGACCATTCGAGGCGGAGGCATTGGTCGGCTGCAACTCTTGGCGTATATCACCGGAGAAAATGAAGTGGCTTTTGTTGGTCGACAACGTGGTGACTGATTTAGTCAGCAGATTAGTGTGTGTGCGCACTCGTAGGTCGTGTGCGTGTGTGCATTCATATTTGTTAGTGCATGCCGGTGTGCAGTTGAGCGGTCATGGCGCGGACGCCGGGTGTGGAACGGTGGAGCTTAGCTCCAGTTGCGCGCTGGCCAATATATACCCCCCTGTAATCATCTGTTGTGTGCTGTTCAGTCCAGTGAATGAAAGTGGCCGGATATACAGGCGATTTCGTCACCGCGGCGTTCGTCACCATTATCTGGTGCTCGAGCTATTGTTCATCTTCCTTGCTTCCGTGTGTGAGAGGTTGAGTGAGTGATTCCTGGGCAGTTCCAACATCTGTTTCTGTACGAGGTGTGGTTTGTTAGTCTGAAGTTGCCTTTTAATTTTCCTGCAAAACATATGATCTGATTCATTACAACAGAAATTTTCATGATCAATTTATTGAAATATGAATCCATCTTTATGGTAAGGATTCTGATGTCGAGTTAATTTGACGAAACCCACAACAAGCAGATGTCCAGCGGAGCGATGATGGACAGGCGGCTACTGGAGGCAGCCATGTCTGGCTGTACAACCTCACTGAGGCCGTTGGCCATCCTTAATCGTGGCATGCTTCTTGGAACAACTCCACAAGGAAACAACTGCCTCCACATAGCCTCCATCCATGGCCACGAGGAATTCTGCAAGCACGTCATGGAGCTAGCAGACCCGTCGTGGTACCTCCTCACCGTCATCAACGTCGACGGCGAGACGCCGCTGATCACTGCAGTGATGAGCGGCCATGATTCTGTGGCGTCAGTCTTGCTCGGTTGCTACCAGGATCGGCAGCTAAGCACGGCCCTTCTGAAGCAGGACAGGCATGGATGCAACACCCTGCACCATGCCATCCGCTGCGGCCAAAAGGGGCTCGCGATGGAGCTGATCGCTTCGGAGCCCGCCCTCTCGTGTGCTGTGAACGTGTACAACGAGTCACCTATGTTCATCTCAGTGCTGGCAGGTTTCACAGATGTATTCAAGAAACTGTTGGAGATTGAGAATTCTGCTCATTGTGGGACAATGGGCTACAATGCAATGCACGCTGCCGTTAAATATGGAAACAAAGGTGAGACTTACCAATTTCCGGCATCTTTCCTTATAGTCCCTCTGTTCTTAAATTATTGTCACCGTTGACTTAACGTCATCTTTAACTATTCATCTTTGATTATTACTCTCTCATTTTTGAAAATATGACCATACATGCAATTAGCTTCTCAACTTAGGTCAATTTCGCAGTTGGCTCATAATTATAATACACAGAAAGTAATAATTAATTATGTTCGTGTTTATGTTAATAAATATCTTTCTCTGATATCATAGCTACGAATAGGTAATATGATCATTCCATGGTAACCGCAAAATGTTCATTCATTGTTGAACTACAGATATGGCCAGAATGATTATGGAGAAACGTCCATGGCTGGCCAGAGAAGAGGACCAAAAGAAGGACACTCCGATGCATCTTGCCTTACATTGGGACAAGTTTGAGGTCCTGAGAGTACTGATAGAACATGATTGGACATTAGGTTATCTAATCTCCACAAATGGTATTCCACTTCTTATTTCTGCTGCATTTCGAGGTCATGTTGGTGTTGCTCGGGAGATTCTTAAACATTGCCCAGATGCCCCCTATTGCAATGCAACTGGCTGGACATGTCTTCATGAAGCTGTCGAGAATGACCAGATAGAATTTGTTGAATTTATCCTTGGGACCCCACAGCTTCGGAAACTTATTAACATGAGAAATAAGGAAGGTGATACTGCTCTGCATGTCGCAGTAGAAAAGTGCAATCCGAAGATGGTCACTGCTTTACTGCTTCACCAAGCCATGGACGTCACTGTCATCAACAACTATGGCTGCTCTGCAACCTGGAAATTAAATCATGTCGACGACAACGTCAAGACATTAAACTGGGTACGCATGCTCTAACCACAAAGTGCACCGTGTGGACATAAATAGGTGTACCCAGGCAACATACTCCCTCCGTTCTATAATAAATTTACATTTGGGTTCGTGCCATTTAGCTTTGACAATGATTTTCTTAGATTTATTTAACTTTAAAAACATACTCTCTTTGTCCTAAAATAAGTTTACGTTTGAGTTTCGTGCCATCTACATTTGACCAATGATTTCTATAGATTCGGTTTACTTTAAAACTTAGTATTTGTACTTTTAAATTCGTCATAAAAATACTTTCATAATATATATAATTTACATTATTAAACTTAATTAATTCTATCAAAATCATTGGTTAAAGACAAGTTTGACTAAACCTAGATGTAAACTTTTGGATTCATCTAGTTTGATGGAGGTAGTAGTATTTGTACTTTTAGATTCATCGTAAGAAATACTTTCATAACATATATAATTTATATCACTAAAATTGATTAAATTTATAAAAAAT
This sequence comes from Zoysia matrella, assembly GCA_001602295.1. Classification (NCBI taxonomy): domain Eukaryota; kingdom Viridiplantae; phylum Streptophyta; class Magnoliopsida; order Poales; family Poaceae; genus Zoysia; species Zoysia matrella. The sequence goes on along the minus strand of BCLG01000238.1, from coordinate 203,129 downwards.
ATTGGTCAAAAATAAGTTTGACTAAACCTAGATGTAAACTTATTTTGGGACAGAGGTAGTAGTAAAACATATGAACACTTTAATGATATTCAAATAACTAAGAAAACTTCAACAATATCTCCAAGGGAGGTACACCTGAGAGAGAGTTTAGATCTGTAACATGGACTGTCCTAAAATATTATATTATTAAAGCAATGTTGTAACACCCCAACATGATAGAAGCATGTAGTTGTTGTTTGGGTCTTAGAGGGCTAGAAGTGAGAGTGAAGTTGTAGGAAGCATTAATTACACGAAGCGAGTACAAAAACGTAATAGGGAGTGCTATGTATAAATATGCGTGTCCGTCCCACGTGGAGGTTGGGTGGTAAGCGAAATTTGGACGAGGGGAGGCATTGCAAACGCATTATGTGCAATCAAACCTTCACATATAACAAACATGATGCCACGAATAAAGGAGAGTTTTACCAGACCTGCAAATTTGTGTTACTACTTATTTTCCTTGAGTATTGTATTACTATTAGCTCCTATTATACCTTTCTCTAAATTTGTACAGAATGAAGTTTCCATGCTTATGTTGAAAGCTGATCCTGAGGCAGCGAATGATATTAAAAATCTTCATAAGGATGTCAAGGATAGAATAACTAACAAATCAAGGAAGAATGTCAGGTCTCTGACTCAGACATACACAAGCAACACTTCATTAGTGGCGATTCTCATTGCGACCATAACTTTTGCTGCGGCTTTCACATTGCCTGGGGGGTACAGCAATGACGCTGGAAGCGAAGGACTTCCCACCATGGCAAGAAAACTTGCATTTCAAGCATTCTTGATTGCAGACACTTCAGCAATGTGTTCATCTCTTGCTGTTGCCTTCATTTGCGTCATAGCTAGATGGGAGGATTTTGAGTTCCTGCTTTACTACAGATCTTTTACAAAGAAGCTTATGTGGTTCGCATATATGGCTACAACCATAGCGTTTGCAACCGGTTTATACACAGTCCTGGCCCCTTCTGTCCAATGGTTAGCCATTTTAGTTTGCGTTCTCTCGATTCCGTTGACTATATTTACCATGTTGCTTGGTGAATGGCCAGTCCTAAAACTTAGACTTAGACTACATGCATTTTTCAACTTCAAACTCCTTGACATTGTTTGATCACCTCATCAACTCGTTTGATTGGCTCCTATATCCAACACCCTTCCACTATTACTACCTACGGTGGTAATTTTGAATTCTATGCAAAACATAAACCACATTCATCAAATGTATCAATCTCCTGTCAGTAAGTTATCTTATATGAACATGTTGCTGCATTTTTGTTGATGAATAATGAGGTTTTCATCTCATTGTTGTAAAGTTTGTATACAGTAATTACATGTAATTCGAAAATATGTAATCTGAACATTAAGTATACTTCAAGCTTGTGATGGTGATCGCATTTTGTGTTTCGCTAGCCTTATTGGAATTGAATCATTTGCATAAAGGCCTTTTACAAGGGAAAAATCATTTGCTAAGTGAAATCAAATTTCTATTCTTGAAATGACAGTGACGTTATTGTGATGAGTATGTAGGCCTTTTTCAAGGGAAGAATCATTTGCTAAGTGAAATCAAATTTCTGAAATGACAGTGGCGGTATTTACCTTCTGAATAACCTTTGTGATGAGTGTGTTGTTAAATAAATCACTACAAATACTCTGGATTCTTCGATTAGGAATCAAATCGACATATATCTTGAACCGGTTCTTTTATTGATAGAGTTTGTATTAAATCATATCCCTATAGGGTCAATATATTGGAGTACTTTCTATGTATAATATTATAATAAGAAAAGAATAGTAGAAAAGATTTATATATCCTATGTTATTTCGTTGTTATACCTGCCATACTACATTAGAAAGTCGAACCATGTTTTCGAAAATTTGGTGTATTGTCTGACATCACCAGCGACATTGGGTTACACATATTTCAAGCTTCTGAAAGTTGGAGCTCAACATAACATTTTGTTTGGTCCATGCTTCTTCTTCGTAATCCAAGCTAAGTACACCCCTCTCTTTCTACCTAGGCTTCGGTTGCGACAGTTTGAACAGTTTAGTAGTTTATGTCAAGGTTAACAAGACCAATGGAAACCAGCTGGTTTTCGTGGTGAAATCGATCCTACTCGGTTTTACTGGACAATTGAGTTCTGGTGAAAACTGAACTGTAGTACCATAGAAATAAGGGTTTTCAACCGGTTTTATGATAAACAAGTCAGTTTTTGTCCTCTTCAAAACCATAGCCGAACGATTTTTTAACCCTAGTTTATGTATTGCAAACCTTTTGTCACACCTCATTTATGAGATACTTTATGAATCACATATCAGTCTCTATATCAGTAGCTGAGTCTTTATATCAGTAGCTGATACGCATAAATACAACAGAATGTAGATTAAAAGCATACTTTGAATTTAAATAGTATACCTAAGCATGAACCTTCAGCGGCAACACGATAAAGATAGTTATCATCCAAGTCTGGCTGGACCGCTAGAGGCGAAGCAAAAAGCACAAACCATAGCTCAAAGCCACAAGTATGTGACAAACCACCTCACAGAAGAGACAATCCATCGACCACAAGATTTTATTGGGTGTCACTCGTTTGTGGAAGTAACAAATCAATTGTTGTGATTTCATGACAAGTATGTGACAAACCACAAGATTTTATTGGGTGTCACAAGGGAAAAATTGTTTAAGTAACAAATCAAAGTCTTTAAAATTGCGGAAGTGTACAAACTTTAAACTACTACTATGGTCTCTTAGAGACTAAGCATACGATGACATCGAGCCCACCGATGCATCTTCTAGCAACGCACAGCAAAACAGCGCGACGAGCAGGCTCTCAACAGACATAGCCAACCTCAAGGGTCGCTCCTGACAGTTGGTCTAGAGGAGGAAGAGAAAGATCACCTGCACATGAAAATAACATAGCAAAGTCATGAGGATCTAATGCTTAGCAAATCTTACCCGTCAAAGTGAGCAACTACAGTCGACTCCTAAATATGAGAAGCCGACTCATATGGGATGGCTATTTGCAAATTACAGCACTAAAAGTGGATCCTTACCTTTCAATTTTAGCAGTAAATTAAGTTTCAAGGAATGTAAATTTAGTTTGCACTATAAACTACTTCAAACATGGCTGCCGAGCAATTTTTGATAAATAATTCAAACAAATCATATTAACTCCAGCGTTTATATTCTTACTACAATGTGGCACAGAGAGACAAGCGGTACTTGTTACTGTGAGGAGCAGTGATTATAATCGATTTACATCCTGCAGAAGAAACCTGAATTACACGACACGTACGCGTTTTTCAGAAGCCATACATGACAACCTTTCTCTCAACCCATAGGGTTGGTCCAAGCGCACCTCTCCCAAAAACAGTGTCCTCCAAACGATAACCCCTTGGGTCTACCCATGGTTAGACACAAAAATTTTCTCAACTCCTTACCAAAAGAGAGGTAGAAATCGTCCAACCACTATGATATTGTGCTCAGTTTACTGGGTCCTATATATCCAGCATGTAATTGGTACTGTTCAAATTTGTTGAACAGAGCCACACTTAACTAGTCCTTAACTGATACAGACGGGGCTACCACTATGAAGGCTCGGCCTTCTCAAACTATCCTATACATCACCCTCGTCCGGCCTCTAATTCATCATTTCATATGATAAAAGTAAACCAATTTATGATCTCATGGGATCCGTTCAAACCAACGGTAGTAACCTATAGCTCACGAGTGAAGTTTTCATTCACTCGACTTCCACCAGTAATTAAGACTCATAGCCTAGCTTTACATCAAGTTACGTGTACCAAGGACACGTAACATGGGTAATAAGGTACTTATCATGCAGTCTATAGTTTCAATCAACTCTTAGAATATAATGCACAACACATTACTAACCATACACAGTGATAAAATAAAGATATTAAAAAGAGAGTTAATGCATCGAGGCTTGCCTTAGCCTTGCTCAAGGTTAGAATCTTCGCCTGACGGAACGTTAACGAGCTCCTCCTCAATGGTTCGGATTCTATGCATGAAATGGTATGAAATGAAATGAATTATTATGGTTTTTAATCATTAAACGACATCACATGCGATGATAGCCTTTTATTTTCAAAAGTTAACCTGTAAATATAGTCATAAAAGTTCTTTAAAATGGTTTTCAAAAAATAAAATCTAATTTGAATTGTTCATAATATCTAATTTGCGTTGTTCATAATATCAGAAAGGTTGTAAACTAAGTTTTGAGAAATTTTCAAGATTTATTGAAATCAAAAATGAATTAAAGACCATTAAACATAATAAAACATTTATAAAATTATTTTCGATGAATATAAAGTATGAAACTTTTCAGAACCATAATATTTAATTAAATAAACATAAAATTAAAATTTTCAAGATTTTATCAAGCGAAGGAATGATGATAATGCATTAATGAATTAATAAGTGCTCTGAATTAATTAAATTAATTTCATGTAGAAAATAAAAAATTATTAACTTCATAATATTTTTATAGTTTATAGGACCCCATAAAATATATTTAATATTTTTATGAGTTAATATGAATTTTATATGGATTTTAGAAAATTGGAAACATTTCTGGACTATTAAATAAATCAATTCGTAAATCATGAAAATTTTCAAGCCATCGTGGGCCTGGCCGCACATTGGGCCACAGGGGTTCCCACCTGGGCTCTCGGCCCATTTGAAACAAGGCCACACGGGGACCGCACGGGCTAGCCACAGCGGATCGGATCTGCCACAGAAGATCCGGGGCGTCGGCCCGGCGGGTGGGGCGGCCGGCCATGGATGCCGGCGCGGCGGCGCCTCACCGGAGCACAGCGCCCGGCGGTTATCTCGCCGGATACTTGCATGTAAATGGTGGGCACGATGGTGCGGACTCGGAGGAGGGGTCATCGGCCGGGGTTGCGCACTGGAACACAGCCGACGGCGTGCGGTGGTCGAGAAAGAAGTTCGGCGAGGTGGTGGTGGCGCTGCTGTCGTGTCGTCGGAGTTCAACTTAGCAAGCACCTAAACCTTCACTGTGGTAAGGAGAAGGCCGGCGCGGTCTTCTTCGACGCCGGGGAGGGCCGGAAAGAGTTGCCCACGGCGAGGTCGACGGGGCTCAGTGAAGGTGACAGTTGAAGCTTCCAAAACCTGCTCGATTGACTACGAAGTTGGTCGATTCACCACTTAAGATGAAACTATACAAGCTTCGGAGTTATTACTTCCGGGGAATCGAAGGGAGCTCACGAACTTTGGTCGGATTCGGCCGGAATGGGGCGGCGGCCCAAAGACTCGAACAAATTGGGGAACTTCAAAATTGAAGCTATTCCTTGCTGGAGAGGGAAGAAGAATGCTGCCGGAAGATTCGTGGACTGGAGGCGCAGCTCCTCGTCTGGCGAGAGGGCTGGAGACAGCCCGGGGAGCGAGCTCCACTACGGCGGCGTACAGAGAGAGGGGGCGGCCGGTTTCGGATGGAAAAGAGAGAAAGAGGGGGCTCGGCCGATGGGTAGGCGAGGGTAGCATTGAATCGGTCGGATCCTCGCGCGATACGGTCGGCCACGCGACCCGTCTCCGTGGCGTGCAGGCACAGGCGAGCTAGAGGCACCGCCGCACATGTATGGTGCGCTGTCCGCGGGAGGTAGGAGAAGAGTGGCGGCGTGAGGCCGACATGTGGGTCCCGCGGGTCCTTTTCATTTTTCTGATTTCTCTGATTTCCTGCGCTGCTTACTGTTTTGATCCGAAACATACACTTTCCAAGCTCAATTAATTTTGAAACTTTTAGGAGTGGTAGATTTTTAAGGACGGACAAATTTTATTTTGGTCCCAAGTTCAAAATCGAAACAAATTTTATTCTATAAAATTTACAAGGCAGGAAATTAATTAAAGGAGGAAAATTATTTCAGCCTTTTAAATTTTGAACAAAATTTTATACAAATTTCTAAAATTAAAGTATGTGCAATACCTTTCAAGACAGAATTTTTGTGTCACAATATTTCTTTGAGATTTTTTGAACTTTCATTTGAAATTTGAAATTTGAATTTTGACTTGAGCCGTTTTAAATTCTTCTTTCTGAGCTCGATTCCATGATTTCGAAGACAACAACTTGATTCTTTGTTTCACTTGTAAAGTGTTATAAAGCAGACTTAGAAAGCAGAATAAAAACTCAGCACAACATCGTCTTCTACGCATTCTTCTTTATCTAAAACCACAGATGCAAACTAGTGCATATAGTACTCAGCAAGCCCTAATACTAAGCAAGGGTACATATGTAAATGCATATTTGGTCGTAACAAAGATGGGGCTATAAGGTTTACTTTTTACAAAAAACTAGATTTATGCATAATTCACTACAGAAGCTTTGCAAAAGAGAGGTAAGACATCTGTTATCCATAGTTTAGTAGGTTGATTCTGGGGACATACCCCACTCCTACCAGTACCCAAGTTTTAGTCGGGCCTTCTGGTACATAGTCATAACAGGCCAGGCACATAGGCTACACTTTCTAAAACACAGACAACTAAACTCACTCACATCAATCAAGGATATTATGATGTCTAATCATGGTGAATCCAAGCTATAATGTGTCAATACCGTGACAACAATCCCTCTAGATAGATTATACATTTTGTAGAGGTTGTACACTCTACCCACTGGTTATGTTCTCTTGCGCGACAGAGATGACATAATGCTTAAGCAATTACTCCAAGAATTTTCACAGAATCAACCCAAGATGCATCTAGGGGCCGTCAACCTAGTTTTCCAAGTCCCGATGAACCAACTAGCACTTTCCTAGAGCCGGACCATGGGAACTACATCCACTTCTACTAGTCCCTCTTTTCACTGGGCGATTATACCAACCAGGGGCTATATCCATGGGTAATATGATCTCACGACATGGGCCATTACTTCTATCAAAGGCTGCACCGTGAGCATCTCACATCTTCTCCTGGCCACTTTTGTCCCCGCCACCTAAGGGCTCGATGTGGTTATTCATGGAGGTTGGGTCAGTCTCGCCTATATCAGGTTCTATGGTTGCACAAAATCACTAAATTGAGATCCAACGAACCCGTCTTTATATGATAGGGCCGGTGAGCTCGTCCACGGCAGGTGGACCAGAATCACTATCACCAACAACTTTCATGAGTCCCGCCCCACAAGAAGAATCACTCTTCTTCACCTAGCACAAGTTGCACTATCACCAATCCCACTTAATTTTACTCACACCAACGAACTCAATTTAACATATTTATAAATATCTATGTATAATGTGACGATGCAAAGCATCGCAAGAGGGTTTCTAAGCTTTCTAATGTCAAGATAACTTTCCATTCACTAAAAGATTTTAATGACGAATTTCCTATGGTTAAAAAGGGGGCGTCGACAATGGGTAATCAAGGCATATAATATTAATGTCTAGTAACTGACATCAATATCAATAGATTACTGCAGCAAGTAGGATAATAAGTATCAGTATGTTTTAAATCAATATAATATGCATAGCAGTATAATAGTGACTATAGGAGCAAAAATAAAACATAAGTTTTATATGGTCAAAGAGTTAAAGCTTGCCTGTAAACTCTTCTAACTTAATCATCAAGTCCCAGTCTTCAGACTCTTCCTCGAAGTCCGAGTCTTGCAGCTTTGCCTTCATGTCCGGATTGTTGGGATTCTAGTCATACGATAAATTAAGTCTAATAAATCTGCCGCATAAGAAACAATACTCGACAAGAAGAAATTATGATTTAATGAAATCTTGTTAAGAACCAATTAAACTCTTTGAGGAAAATCAATGGTGAAATCATGTTACAGAGTTATTTTATGTAGGGTTTTGTTAGATGTTGTATGGGAGGTGGTATGATGAGTAATGCATATGGTGTGTAAGCGCACGTGCTGTTGTGTAAACAACGCAAATGCCTTTATAGAAGAACTCATACAAGGCATGCGCTGATAGTGTGTTTGGTGCAGGGTGCGTCATTTTACGTATAATCCTATCTTAGTGTTATTTACTAAGGTTTAGTGATGGCATCTAGGTTCCTCTTAGTTAGTGTTTAGGCGGTTATATTATGCATTGCACAACTATGGGATACTATCACGGAGGTGCACTTAAGGTGTGCCCATAATCCACCATTAATTACTTGATTATTAGTCATGGTGCGTTGTTTATTAATCAGTTATTTTCTCTATGTAGGTGATTATTAGTAATTAGCAATTAATTACTTGATTTTATCTTTATAATCAAACTACTTAATCTAATACGTGGCACATATACTAATGCATGTGAATGCGGGGTAAGATGTATGATTGTGCTATTTGTTATTTACTTTAATTTATAGGCGATCCTATTGTTTAGCTAATAACCATATGATTGTAACTTTAATCTAGATTACATAAAGCTAGCCTGGGTATGTGTACTAATGCATGCTAACGATGCTATAAGATCATGATAGGAATAAATCATAATAAAAGACTTGCATTGATAATGATAAAACCTATAAAAAGGTAAGAAAAAGTAGTTAAATCCAATAAAACTTACATTAAGAAAAACCACCATGAACATAGATTATCTGCGGTTGAGATGATTTGATGAGATGGGGCTCGAGATGATGATTCCAACAGCGAAAGAATCGAGGAACCTTATTGTAATTATCAGAAAAATCACTGGGGACCAATCTGTAACTATTAGAAGATCAACATGGATTTATCTATAAACATGGAAAAGTTGAGGGGCCTGGTGTAAAAGGGTAGGGACTAGATTATGAATTTTAAGAAAGATTGGGGCGTTTTTTTATAGAAGTGCGAGGACTAGAACATAATTTTGCGGGACAAGGAGGGCTTGGATGCAAACAGATATTTTCTGGATTTATGGGATTATTTTTGTCAGAGAAAGTCTTGCGGACCAAGACCACCGTGTCCATCACAATTAGTCGGATGACCAGACAATTAATCGACCAAATCGGTCGGTTCACCTAGTCGAGTGTGGCTGACCGACCAGACCGACTAACCAAGATGACAAAAATTAAGATCTAGATCATGTAGTGGACGACATCAAACAAAGGCGATAAGGGATGCTATGGGAAGATCTAGATGGCTGACCGGCACCAACAACTGCAATGTAATTAGCCAAATAAAAGAGAAATTCAGCTAATTTATGGATAATGACTAACAAAAAGGAATATATGGACTCTCGTGGCATAGACGAATAAAGAGCACGAATAATTGGATGTGGACACAGTAGAAGACAAAAACTAGATAGGGCTAGGGAGATGCAGACCCTCAACACAAAGAGAATAGCAACATAATAACATGACAACGATGACAACCCTAGCGAAGAATGACCTCTGGTGAGGAGCCAAAGTGGTTGTCATAGCCCTAGCCGATAGAAGGACAGTCAACAGGAGAGAACAACGGTGGCGCGTGCCAAGGAGCCACCGGGAGGATGTGGTGAGCCGTCAATGGACCTGCCATCAGGTGAAGCTGCTAGGTAGGTTTAGCGGAGCCGAGCGGTGCAAAGTCGGAGAGTCGACACAAGGAAGGAAGCTGGAGGCAAAGGAAGAGTCAGTGGCATGAGGGGGCACAATGCAGGAAGTTGGCGGTGAAAGCAAAGAGCTAACGACAAGAAGAGCTGAGACAGGGAGCAGGTCCAACACACGAGGAGATGCGCCCTGCCCTCGTCGAACCTCCTAGCACCCCAAGTCGCCGCCCCCCTCTAATGAACTCGCCGGAATCGAAGTTTTTCCCCATTTTTGAGCTCGACGGCGCCGGCCAATCATCCTCCAATTCCGGCAGCCGGTGAGCCATTTCCTATTCTACTGCATGTCCTCAGCTTCTTTGTCCCCTTGCGCACACCATTGTGGAGATCCCGACTAGAAATTGTGGACTATTTTGTAGGATTTTCAAAGGGGTCGCGGCACTTCCACCGGAGCTCGAGGAGGCCACCGTGGCCAACCCGTCTCCAGCCCCTTCGTCGATGTCCGCGACCGCGCCGGCCTTCTCCGCCCTCCGGTGAAGCTGAAGGTGAAGCCCTCGCTGCCTTCCGTCAACAGCACCGCCTGCGCAACATCGCCGAACCCCTAGGCGTCAGATGGGCCTTGGCCCTGTAGAGTCGATCCACGGCCAGCAAAGTGATGGGCCACTCTTCGTTGTTGGGCTTATTGATTGGGCCAAAATTGTGGATACCTAAGGTATACAGTTCCGACAGTAGCCCCCCCCCCCTGAATCATGCGCCGTTTGCAATTTTGTTGGGGCCGCGTGGGATTGGGCTAAGGTAACCTTCATGCTTTTGCCGACTCATCGTGGTCAGTCCTACGAGTGCGCGTGAGCGCGCCTGTAGGGCGTAGGCCCCACGCCCCCAAGAGATTCGAAGGGTCGGTCAGGAGTTCTGAAATTTGAATCTTGGTGTCTGATCCTTTGGGGCCCACAGGGTGTAGCCCTCGAGCTATCTGCAAGGTTGGTCAGGCGTTCTAAAACTTGTGAGCAAATTGTGCCAGATGATCCTGCGGGTGCACGCGAGCGCGCCCACAGGGCGTAGCCCTCGAGCCCATGGGCGATCCAATGGGTCGATCGGGGGGTCTTGCACTGACCGAGACGTCCTTGGGAAGTTGCGACCTAGGGGTCGGGCATGTGATTGTGGCTTTCAGATAGCCGTGCTTCAGGGTCGGAACCCTTTTGTTGGGGAACATGTCCTCGAGCATTTGGCCGGCCGGGGTCGGATGGATTACTTGACTTTTTGGCAGCCAATTTATAAGATCGCAACCCTTTCGCATAGTAGCGTATCCTTGGGTGTGTTGTCGACCAGGGTCAGACAGGGGAGTCGGGCCTTTGATAGCCGGTTTGTAGGGTCGGAACTCTTTTAATGAGGAAGCATCTCCCCATGTGTTCATCCAACCAGGGTCGAGAAAAGAGGCTCGAGCTGGCCAACTGTTGGAGGTCGAGATTGGGTTGGTTCGTGACCATCCTCAAAAAGAGTTTAAGCACCTAAGTCGGATCAGAAGGACTGGCCAGACTGTGCATTGCTCATGCTGGCATGTGGGTTCTGGTCCCAGCAGCCAATTGGAGAGTGTTGGGTGTGAACTTGATGATCAGATAGTCTTCTTCTTTCGCTATGTGGACGGTGGATCTTAATTCATGGGAAAGTTAACTGCTTGTAGGATCGGAGGGCTAGAGAGCGCTCATGGCCGCTGGGGCGTGACGCTTCGCGCATGCTGAACCCAAGGTGTCCGCCAGGCTTTTAAGCCGATGTCGGATGCGCGCACGTCACATCCGGCAGGCGGAGGCGTTGATGCAATGCATGGGCCCATTCGTTTGCGGGCGAGGGGTTGAGAGCACGATTGCCTGATGGTTCAAGCTCTGAGCTGGGCAGTAACTGCTCCTATCAAGTCGTGGATTGCATGGTGACCATCCTGTCATGTCTTGGATTGCACATCGACATGATGGACCTCAGCGCCTACGTCCAGGCGGGCCTCCTTCAGTCTCAAACCGTTGTCAACTGGTGGTCGGCTGTGGGAGAGGAATTGCCGGCACAATCGGACCAACAGTTGGTGAGCTTCATCAGCTTCCATGAGTGCGGGCTTGTGCTGTCGTGCTACGATTTCTCGTGGCCTTCTCTTCTACGGCATCAGCCTGCATCACCTCAACCCAAACTGGGTGCTGCAGGTCAAGCCTTCATCACCCTGTGCGAAGCATTTCTTGGGATCGCTCCACACTTTGGACTGTGGAAGTACTTCTTCTACATCCTTCACCTATCCACCGAGAGGGGGAGTACATTTGAGTGCCCCTCCAGACATCGCTGAAGGGGTGGAACGATGAATGGTTCTACCTCAACAATCTCCTCCCCGAGCTACTGGCGTTTCGCGACGAGCCATCGAGTCTTTCCACTCTTGGTCCGCGAAGCCGACGGCCGTGAACGAGGGCGCTAGAGCTGTTCCTGCAGCGAATCACGCAGCTTCGCGTTGAAGGGTTAACCGGTGCCAGGTTGCTCGCGACCTTCGTGAAGCCGCGTCCAGCCTCTCCTCTTCTGACCTCGCCTCCTTTGCTCCCACGCTGTAACATCCCAGACCCGAAATACGGCTCTAGACCCACTCACACTTCATGCGGGTCCCACCTCACAGAACAACTGCTTACTTTTTTGTCTTCGCTTCGTGTAAAAGGGTTAACTCGAGTTATTACTGCATTCCAAAGCCGGGTTTTTAAATTGGTCTCCCCCTCCAACTCACGATATGGGACTGAACTCCTGCGCTGCAATAGCTGGCGAGCTACAGTATCCTTCGGATACAATACTTGCTACAGTACTAGACCTTTTCTTTTTTCCCCTGGGTTGAGATACTGCGTTCTCCCCATTAAGAACTCAACGTCCTCGTTGAGGAGCGGACCAATTTACCCCAAGGGGACAGATGTACAAGATCACCTCTCTTGGCCACGTCTGTACGTCCAGTGCCGGCGTACGTGTTATTCCGAGACCATGCCTAGGCCCACGTGCCGTGCACACCGTACACGCACTTCTGGCAAGTACATGCCCGTGAAACCGCGAGAGTTGGCTCTAATACCATTCTGTAACATCTCAAGCCCAGAATACGGCTCCAGACCCGCTTGCACCTCGTGCGGGTCCCACCTCATAGAATAACTATTTACATTTTCGTCCTCGCTTCGCGTAAAAGGGTTAACCCGAGTTATTACTGCATTCCAAAGCCGAGTCCTCCTCCAACTCACGATATGGGACTAAACGCATGTGCTACAGCAGCGCGCGAGCTACAGTAGCCTCCGACTACGGTACTTGCTACAGTACTAGACCTTTTTCTTTTTTTTCCTTGGGCTGGGATACTGCATATCCCCCTCGATGACACCCGCAAAGTACTTGGAGCAGAGTTGTCGGAGGTAGAAGTCGTCACCCGTGTTTCAAGGCTCCTGGACGAGGACGTCTTTGCTGACATGATCGACGGGCCAGAGCTGCTGGTCGAAGGTCGGGCCGGAGCTTTGATAAGTGAACTCTTTGTCCTGATTTTTGAATCTTTGTTGTGGTTTTGAATGATAGAGTGTTGTCGATTGTTGTTGTAGATGGCATCGCTCCTTCCCACGTGCTGGCCGTGCCAACGCCAAACAAGATCATGGTGAGTCCCTCTGGCTCCACCGCCGCGGCACCTGGGAAGAACAAAAAGGAGAAGATGGGGAAGATGTATCCCTCAACTTCCGCCACCATCTGAGGGAAACGGCCGACCCCACCGGATCCTCACCCAAGAGGGCGAAGGGAGAGGGTTTGGCTATCTTCGCTGCTCCTGCCGCTGGCACGACGGGAGCGGAGTTGTAACAGCCCCAACTGTGAGCCGTTCAACGTCGGCTCGGGTTCGGGGCTTCACGGTCCGAGCGTCTACAGCGTAATTATTCTTAAATATGATTGCTAAAGATATCTTATGTTTTGCTTTGTGTGTTGATGCCGAGTGTCTGATCTTTCATCGGGCCATTGTCGATTGCTGCGAAGAAGTCCTCGAAGGTCTCCTCTTCGCCGGGGGAAGCCTTCAAGGCCTGAGGAGAGGAAATGATTCCTCAGGAGACGGCCTTGCAGCCGCCACCGTGCTCGCCTCCGCCGACCAGCGAGCTACCGACCCTTGAGACGGTGGTTGACGAAGAGGTGCTGCCTTCCCCGGCCCCGATCTCCGTCGGTCGGGGAGAGACGGCGGAAGGAGAAGTGTTGCCTCTTCTAGCCGTGGGTCCTGACGGCTAGGGAGAGGTGACGGTCGAAGAGGGCTAGGTCAGGATGGTTTACCAATCCATCTTGGCCGCTTGTGCCAAGCTGGAGAGGTGTCCAGACGCCTGGTGTGTACGTGGTTCTCGACCTTCCATCAGGTCGTGGAAACTCTCGTTTTAGTGGTGATGCGACGCACAATCGATCTGCTCTCAAATCAACATGATTCAAACCCTGCAATCACAGCACCACTTCTCCTCTAAGTATCAACCGTGCAACACACGATTGACCTCACCAAAAAGGCTAATCCCAGCCTGCGAATCAAAGAACACAAGCAAGAACAAAGAAGAGCGCAACTCAATTGCATTTTCTGAATTAAACTCATAAATTTGGAATCTAACAAACCATCTAGCGGTGAAACTGTTTAATACTCCCTCCGTCTCTTTTTATAAGTCGTTTTGGGTTCAGACACGAGAATTAAGAAAAGTGAAAAAGTGAGATGTTCTGAAAACGAGGAGGAGAGAGATAAAGTAGAGTTGCATTGAGAAAAGAATAAGTTATCTCGAGAAGTGAGAACAACTTATAATTTGAAAAATTTTGAAGAGTCCAGAGGGACTTATAATTTGAGACAGAGGGAGAAACAGATTAAACTAAGTAAAACCTAGGTTTAATGATAGTGGGTATTATTTATATATAGGTTAGGGCGTCCTTAAGGGGCAAACCCTAACACTAATGGGTCTAGAGAAGATACGTGGACCAAGGATCAAGATGGTGTCACAACAACCTGACAGATTTTGGAGGCCCTATTGTTTCCGTGATTCTCGAACATCTAGGAGGTATTTTGGCATGGGATTAGATTTGTTGAAAAGATGATCTCCTTAATTTTCCATCCATATCTAATGTCCAAAACAGAGTTCGTATGCGACCTGGGCGTTGCAGGCTACACCTGGATTTCGACTCCGACTCAAACCGAGTTGGATTCAGACTCCTTTTGAAATTGAACGTCGTTCCTTGTCTTGTGCATCTCCAAGTTATTCTCCAACCTCCTTTTCTCCTCTTCTATTCCATTTTAGTTTTTTCATCCAGATGTGATGGAGAAAATAAGTTGGTGAGAGAATAAATTACAATGATATGTGATGCTCTTTTGTAAGTGAAAATTTGTCATGATACTAAAGCTTAATTTAAATAGATTAATCCCATGTTAGTATTAATATGAACTTGTTTTGTCTAATTTTGACCAAAGTGATTTTATTGGAGTTAGAAAATTCTAGCATGGAATAGCATAAATCAGTACATATTTTAAAGCATCTATATGAGAACTTATTTATCATATTTTATTAAAAAAAGCATTCAAATAGAAAAACATCATGGGACAACATTTATGCTCTAATAAATGCTTTTCACAGAATCTCTAAAATATATGAAGATTATACTTCTAAAATTTTGTAACTTTGACAAGGTTACCATCTGATGCCCTGAAAGAACCTACAGAAAAAATGTAGATCCGTTAAAGATACAATCCAGCTGCAACATAAAGGACAATGGATTCCACGTGCGTGGAATGGTGCTTGATGCATGTTGCCTTAAACTATGGCTCCATACACAACATAATTAAAACAATGTGGTGGCATTAAATATGGTAATAGAGGTGGGACTACGAATTTGTGAGTGCCTGCCATTATGTGGCGCATATGTCTTACATATTACTCCCTCCGTCCCAAAATAAGTGACGTTTTTGACTTTTTGAAATTGATGTATGACCATTCGTCTTATTCAAAAAATTTAAGAAAATACAAAAATGAACAAGTCAAGCTTAAAGTTCTTTTAATAGTGAATCGGTTCACAATAAAACAAATAATTTTTAAATTTTTTTTTGAATAAGACGAATAGTCAAAGGGAGAAGTTTTAAAATTTAAAATGACACCTATTTTGGGACAGAGGGAGTACAAATTTAAATCTGGATAGTAAAAGATACATTTGAAGAAGACATAGAAATAAAAATTCCATGAATATTTTTTAAGGGCCACTTCGGAAGAGCTCCATGGAGCTGATTCTCACTAAGAATCAATAAAGTTGTTCCAAACATTGTCTTTTAGGAGAAGTGATTCTTGGCTGAATCTGTGAAGTGATTCTTAGAAATGAGCTAAGGAGCTGGGACTAAAAAAGGTAGCTTCTTGTAAAGTGATTGTCTGTCTTTATTCTGAGAGTTTATCATAGAAATCAAAGTGAATCGATCACTTTCAAACACATAATCGCTTCTTGTCAGAGAACCACTTATCAAAGAGAATCACTTCTAGACAATCTCTACCAAAGGGGGCCTAAATCAATGTGCTCTCAGGCCACGCATCTTCTTTTTATATTGTTGGAATGGATGGATATCTGGTTTTTGTTTGTTAGCCTCCATGGTGAACGATACAGTTTCTTGTCTACTAGTATTTAACTCAGATATATTAGTTGTGAGTTGTCTTCCAAAGGAGCATCATTATATATCCACAATAATTTTCTAATTCTCCATAATGGAATATACATGTCACATCACTACCAAATACTTAGGTTGATTTTATTAATGAGCTAATTAGTGGATCTTCTCCAGATCCAGCTTAGTAGTTATTATGGTCACCATAGTGGATGCTTTACATAATGACCTGTCAGGAGAATAATGTTAACAGATACGTCAGTGTAATGGAACACTCAAATTTTATTGTGTAACAAGTAATCAGCTTTTTTTTATTTCATTGTGAGGCGGAGGAGGAGGAGGAGGCGGAGCAGCCGCAGCAGCAGAAGCAGCTGGTTTACAGTGATCTTTAAGTTGCAAAATCCTTCTAATGTATGCCCTCTTCGGCCTGTCTAACATCTTCAAAAAATAGGGGCTGCTATATGCAGACTAAAAAGGATGGATCTAGGAGTGCAAGATGATGATGCCAAAAATTACGAGAACATTAACTAGGAATTTGGTAGCTTCATGGCATTTTCGAACCCTCACGAATATTCCCATCTGTGGCAAGTGATATCTATAATCTGTATGTCCAATAGAAATTGTTTATATGCACTTTAATCATAATTATTTGTGTTGAAGACAACCATTTTTTTTTTGCCTGTGGATATTGTCCCTTTTACTCTAGGTCAAATGCAGTTAATAGGGATGATGTGAATAATTATTCTAAAAATAGTGACATGTTACAATAGGGGTAAAGCCCTGGTTTATGTAATCGCCCTGTGATATGGGGGTCAGGAGAAGACGTGGATGAAATATTTCCACGATCCACCTCCAGGAACATACTAACTATGTCATCATATTTCCACAATCCACCTCCAGGAACATACTAACCATGTCATCGGGACTTGAAAAACCCTGAGGGATGGCCCTTGGACACTAGGGATGGAATCTATGAGAGATTTAGATTGATGGGTCAAACGTTATGTGACCCCAACGATCGGGAGTACCATAGTATATGGAAAAAGTGTATAACCTCTGCAGAGTGTATAATCTTTTCAGAATGACCGTTCCCACAGTTATGGCACGCTAATGATCAGTTTTCATTATCATCTTTGATTGATGTGAGTGGATGTAGTTGCCTGTATGATGGAAGGCTCGACTAAAATTTGGGTGCTGATGAGATTGATCAATATCTCCCTAGGACTAACCTAGTAAAATATGAACAATAAATATTTTACTTCCCTTTTGTAAAGCTTCTATAGTGAACCTTGCAGAAATCTAGCTTTACAAAAGTGAACCCTATAACTTCATCTTTGCTACAACCAAATATGCATCTTGTTATATCTTTGCCTAGTGTTAGAGCTTGCTGAGTACCTTATGTACTCATTCGTTTGCAATTATAGTTTTATTCAGAGAAGACTTCCTAAAAGGTCGTTTTGGTTTTCATTCTGCTTCTCAAGTTGCTTGTTGTTTTGGGCCATAGTTTCCACAGATTGCTTTGCCTCTAGCAGTCTAGCTGGTTTTGGATGATAGCAATCCTTGTCGTATTACTGCTTAAGGTTTTTACTCGGGTATAGTATTTTAAATTTGAAGCATGCTTTCGATATATATTTTGTTGTATTTATGCGTATCAGCTACGGATCTAGAGACCGAAACGTGAATCACAGAGTTTCCCAAAAATGGGATGCCACACTTATTTTGGACGAGGGAACAGTTATCTTTCACAGTTCTATTCATGAACGGCTTACCATATTGCACCGGGGGTACATAATTATTGTTTAGTATATAATGTGCCACATAGTAATGACTGTAGTAACACCCATGACTCGTAGTGTTCATTTTTCTTAATATCATGACTTAGAAAATCAAACGGGACATAATATATAGACATACGTCAACTAAAAAAATGATCCTTCATGTTGAAGAAAATTTGTTGTATGCCGAACATCTTCTCTTTCGTTTGTCAATGCGTCTCAAGTTCTTGCCGACTCATTTTCTCAGAGCCTTGCAACAAGGAGTACTATTGGGTAATAAACTGTTATCTCCGTCCCTAAATTCTTCACACTTTTGACTTTTAAATGTCATGTTGGACTCTTCCTCTTAGTCAAAAAATTTGTAAAAAATAATTTATTTTATTCTAATTAGTTTTATGATAAGAGATGCTTTAAATATGAGTAATTTTTTATTTGCAAAAAAAATTTGAATAAGACGAATGATCAAACATGGTGTAACTAGTTTCAGCCCTATATGTTACTACTTTTGTAATTGCTATTAATTTTACTACTAATGTCTAGCACTCATAATAAAGAAACATAAGCATCCCGTGGCAAAATGAAAGATATGCTCAGCTATAAGTGGTGGTACTGGAACTTGTTATCAAATAGTTTTTCCCTGAAACATATATTTTGATCATGTATTGACTAATTAGCTAGGGGTTCTATCTTATTATTCAGTATCATTATTACGGCTATCAAACCCTGCCATCTCTTATGCTTTGACCTGTCAGGGAAGTTAATTGAAGGATAGGTGCATGTTAGACTAAAAAAAAAATCTATTTGTAAAGGATAACTGAATATCATCAATCTGTTTGTTTCGTGCAGCCGATTTCTTACCTTTGAGTGGGGATGATTGTCTCTAGAAAATTCAGCATCGCATTGGTAATGAAGCAGCGGGATCTTCTTTTCATCATGTGTGTTCTTCTCTTCTTTGGTCAGCAGATTGACGATGCATATCATGTCAAAGCCCGGCACTTCCCGCACTGACATGCAACAGGGACTCTGTGGTGATGGGATGTATAAAGCGAGGTCCATGCCCGATGAATTCTCGACAGTGACGCAGGATGTTCTTCTCCTCAGTGCATCTTGGCTTTGTCTTACCAGTCACTAGGCAGGGAAAACATATTGCACATAGTAGCAGGAGGATAGCAACTACTTTCCCAGGCAACATCGTGTGATCTTGCAGTTGGTGACACACTGGCTTGGCTATGGAAGAAGATGGTCTCAAGACTGAGATGTCTCGTATATAATAGTAGCAGGGAAACTTCAGTCAGCAAGATATGTAGTTTGATTCTTAGAATGCTCAAAATCATTAGTAGAGAGAGAGAGAGAGAGAGAGAGAGAGAGAGAGAGAGAGAGAGATACTCCTATGTATGGGAAAGGATATGCTGCCATTTATTAACATATGTATACATTGATTTAATTTAGCTACTATTTTTTACCGAACAGATCAATGTAGATACAGATAGATAGATATATAGATACTTCCTCCGGCTCAAAATAAGTGTCGTTTTTGACTTAAAATCGACGTTTGATCATTCGTTTTATTAAAAAAAAATTAAAAAAATACAAAAATGAACAAGTCAAACTTAAAGTACTTCTAATAATAAATCCGTTCACAATAAAATAATTTTTTTTAAAAAATATTTTTGAATAAGACGAATGGTCAAAAAGAGAAGTTTAAAAATCTGAAACGACATTTATTTTGAGACGGAGGTAGTAGATAGATGGATAGTTAGGTAGGTAGCTAGATAGATAGATAGATATGCCTCCTATGCGATACAGGAGTACTAAATTGTTACAATGATAAGCACGTGAACAAGGCTCTGTTGAATCAGGACAAGCATGGATGCAACATCGTCTGTTGTGGCCAAACTAAATTCGCACTGGAGCTGATAGCTGCGGAGCCTCCACTCTTTTATGTGGTGTTTCAAAGCGATGTGTTTGAGAAACTATTGGATATTCAATTAGGCTCCTTCAAGGACATTGGTTATGACCTATCGTTAAATCTTTACCTCTTTACCATACTAAAATATTGGAATTGGTGGTGGCTGATCGTTGCTCACCTCTGCCCCTTCAATCAAAGAAGTGCTGATAGGTGGGCCCAAAACATCCACGCCTCCTTCTCTCACAGCTTCCGGCAGCCGAGAGCAGAAGAAAATAGGATGATGCCTCTTCCCCCAATCCACTCCGCCCCACCATGTTCACCATCCATGACACGCCTCAAGCTTCTCCTTTCTTTTTTCCAACCCAACCTCTGATACCACAAGCAAACATACAGAAAGGTTAGCTCTCATACCACTCCACCCCCACATGGAGTCGCATATTCATGCATAGCACCCTATAAAAGAGTTAATTCGAAGGTGCTATGGTTTGAATCATATGCTGACCATCACCCATCTAAACAACCAAGATGAAGCTAATTTCACAGCTCCACATCACTTTTGAACCATTATGGTCCAAACTACAACTACTACATACATCTGGCGGGTGCGGTGTTACACCACTGCTCGCCTTCCTCCGGGTCAACCAGCCCCTATCCCTTCCCGTCGTCCCTGATTTCAAACTCTCCATGCATGCGCCACCCCCCTGAACTCCAAAAATAGCAAAATTTCATCGTAATATCAAAAATATCATATTTATCGGTGAGGTTGTGACACCGCGGTTGTCACTTGGCCCTAATCCGGCCTAATGCATAATAGTATAGATCACATACGTTTTTACAACCTCCTGTCAAAGAGAACCCAAAATCATTTTTGAAATCGAACTACTCAAAGAAACACCAAAACTAAACCTTCTGAAGAAACAAAAAAAATTCTTGAGTTCAAGAAGCTTTGAATTGGAGCTGAGAATAAGGCAAAGCAGCAAGTTCACTTCTAGATTCTAGATTCTAGATCCTTAATGACTGTACTTTTTAAATCTAACATCATCAATTAGTCTCACATTGCTGTGGACTTTCTGTAAGTTAAGTTGGTGAATCACACTTTCTAGAAAGTGTCTCCCAAGTTTCAAAATCATCAAAGCATATTTTATTAATTTACATCGAACTGCAAATCTGAATAATCGGCAATGGAATCCCAAGCTTAATGATCATCCATCTTGAAATGCCTATAACTTCCCAAATTTTTAGTTTCCACATGTGGATGTTGATGAGAGGTTAGAACACACATTGAACCTCGGTCTTGCAAAATGGTACGCCAATCCGAGTCCATTTGTTATTTGTTTTCTTAACCACAAAATGCTTAAACGTTAAGCTCATTAGACCCTGTCATGTGGACCTGTCTGTCAGCCACGCTCTCCCTTCCTCCTCCTCTGGAGGGGGGGCAGCGTGGGCGGCATTTGGCCGTGTGGCCGCAGATGCCCGGCTGGCCGTGTCTCCCCTCTCCCACACCGGTGCATCATAAAGCCGCAACGTCCCTAAAATCCTAAAGTAGTCAGTCATTAAGCCGTCGCCGTCGCCGCCGCCATTGACAGACTCGAGCTCGCCTCTGCCTCCCACCACTGCATCGGTTCTAGCCACTTGGACTCCACCTCTAGCAGTGCAGACACAATCCCGCTACTTGTCATGGCGAAGCTTTTTCAGTCGAGCTGCCAACCGGGACCAATCCGAGGTCCCTGTCAAAATTCTCTCTCTGTGGTGAGTCTCGGTTCAATTGCTCGCACACGAATCTTTATAACCTATTGGCGCACCTCTCTGATTTTCCCCCCTTCATTCCATGCCTTCACTCACGAGATTGAGTTGTCGTCACCGTCATTGTACGCCACCAGGCACCGCTATGTCGAGCTCCACCTTCTGGCCATCCCCGTTGACTCTCGCGTCTCAGACGACCTTCCCCACCTCCCCATGAAGCACATGGAGCAAGAACCCCAAGAAAAGGCGCACCACGGGCAGCACCGTGCACCGCCGAACTTCGGTTGGCCACTACCGCTCGCCGTCGGCCTTGTACAGTGAGCTCCAATGGTTAAAAATCCCTAATCCTCAATCTTATCATCAATCTTATCAAATTGGTTGTTCCAGCAGCCCAAAACACCATCGAATACACGAAATTTCGGCAACGCCGGTGAGCCTCCCGCCATCCTGGGCGCCATGGCTGCGAATGGAGGTCCGTCCGGATCTGCTGTGGCCACAGGGGATCTGGTGTGCTATGCTGTGCGGCCTCCTGTGTGGTTTCGCTTAATTTCAGAATTAAATATTGCAAAATTCGCTATAAATTGTAGGAAGCTCGTACAAATGCAAAGTAAATTTTATTGGAATCCTTATTCAAATATATACACAATTTTCATTTCTTCTTTTGTGCACTAAATTAATAAAATAAATTCAGAGAACAAAAACCATCATAAATGTATATCTCCACTTTCATGCATGTAAAAATTCTAAATTTTGGCATGAAGTCTCACCCTAGCATAACATGACTTCTCACCAAGTTGCATATTTATTTTTCGATTAATTTAGTATTAATTTCTTTATCATGCTTGGTAATGTTTTAATTATATAATAAAGTAATCCTACAAGTACAGTACTAAAACTTGGCTAGAAAAATCCCTCATGCTAATACTAGTTTACAGTAAATCATTTGGACTTTATTGCCTTTCATAACTATATTTATAAATTCTTGAAATGATAATCACATGTCTAAGTCAATTAATGTTTAATAATCCATTTATATTATGTTTCCCTCCATGTTCACCTATTTTGTTAGAGTCCAATACCATTCTTTTGGTGGTTTCCACTTTGTTAATAATTTTGATCGTGCTTAGTATATTTTAATGAATTATCAAGTAGGTTCATACATGATTAATTAGGAAGCATTATTGAGTTAAATTGACCTTAATACTCCTCATGTTTGCATGAATAATTCTGAACCTAATTTTATTTATGATTATTTTTGCACTATATTGTTACTGAATCATTATGTTACCCTAGTTCCATCGCCATTGCTTATTCCTTTAATAATATTGAGACCCTAATAATTAGCTAATTTCTTCTAGTAATTAATAAAGGAAACATTCTAAATGAAAATAGTTAAATAACTTGCATCTCATTTATGCACAGCATCATAGCATCCACATTTTAAGTTCCTTGCCACCTCATATCATTCTTGGTTTTGTGTTCTATTCCATTCCATTCATATGCATTCAGCATTCATTTAGAAAAATGCCGAAGAGAACGCAAAGGACACCGTTGCTACGGACATCGCTGCTGGATTTAACTTTGTTCTTAAGTATGCTAACATTGCTCAAACCCAAGGCAATCTCCGGTGCATCTAACCCCCTTTTGAAATTTATTTCTTTTACTCACTATAGTTTACAGTTGGTATGGTTTGTGCATTAAGTTATAGGAGTTGGATAGACACCGTTGATGCATTTCCATTTGGTATCCTATGGGGTTGAGAGTTTATGTTTGTTACGATCACTCAATTATATGCTGTGCTTAAATATTGAGTCGTCGGTAGAAGTTATACATGCTAAATTGTACTTTAATTAATTGTTTGTAACCTTGGATAAATTAGCATAGGTGGCTAATATTTATATTTGTGCAACTACATATCATAACTTGGCTAAAATTTGAAAGGACCAACTTTTAGCATTGTTTTTATGCAACTAATTCAACCCTTTGGTAGGCCCTCGGTCAGCTTTAGAAAGCCATTTTGACGAGTAAGATTTACTAAGTATTAGTTACTGAGGGTTTGTTATTTTCTCTTTTTTTGTTGCAGGTAATCTTGTTGGTTTAGAAAAATGAGATATATCTAGAGCTAATATGTTTCATTGTAAGAGAAATAATGTCGAGTTATGTTACCACTTTCACTATGCTTTTCAAACCCTTTTGCAAACTCAAATACGAACTAAAGGTTGGAAATAAATCTAAATTGATTTGTAATATATTTTCAGGTATGCTTATGTTGTACTATTTGATCTCATACTCATTATATGACACCTGATATTGATCCTGCACGACGAATCATTCATACTTTGAGTGGTTCTGTCACAAAGGTCTGATATTTTTTATGTACTAAAATTTATTTTATAGATTAAAGGTAAATCTTTATGAGTTTATGTTAATTAGTTTTGCAAGTATTTATTGTAGCCACCGATATACTTTTTTTTATACCAGAATTTTTTTTTCCCATAACCCGACAAGACCTTGCGTTTCTCCGCCCCGGAAA
The DNA here is from genome assembly GCA_001602295.1 of Zoysia matrella. Classification (NCBI taxonomy): domain Eukaryota; kingdom Viridiplantae; phylum Streptophyta; class Magnoliopsida; order Poales; family Poaceae; genus Zoysia; species Zoysia matrella. Next base: position 179,040 of record BCLG01000238.1, on the reverse strand, counting down.
GGTGACGGCGAGGTGAGGATACGATCCCAGAACAGGAGGACAAGTACTTCGTCTTCGAGTGGCGTCGCTTCCTGGTCTAGAAGCTCGCCGGCGTCGAACTCAACCTTCAAAGTCAAGTTTCAGATAACCGTTGAGATCCCGCCGCATGCAGCCAAACTCCAATGGGCCTTGCCTGTGTGGCCGAGTTACTTGGGCACGTTGCTGTTCTGATTACACGCGCGTCGGGAGAGATCGACCCGTGCTGCTGCTGGCGCAAGGAGTTTGAGCTGCTGCCTCCTACTATTTTAAGCTCCAGTAGCCCAAGGATCGAGCCGCTGCACTCATGTATAGGCACCCAGATTTGCAAATTCGACCTAATCCGTCGCTGGGCACCCACAGCTCGCTGCCTTCACATGCGGTGACGGATTGATCAGCTCATCGGACGTACCAAGAAACATTATCGTAGCTGCCGCCAAATCGCAGCCACTGGGCTTGAGAAGAACAGGGGAAGAGACTACAGAGAGGAGCAGCAGGGAAAGAGGATGGGCAGAGAACTACCCAGAACTATGCCGCAGGTGCTCGCCTATGTGCCAAAAAAAAAAAAAAAACCCCGGTTATCCGCAGCAGAACACGATAAGAACGAGATGGGAGCTCTGATTTGTGGGCCCATGGCTCTGCTGATCTCTTTTCGAAAAATAATCAATTTGGTCCCTAAATGATGTATGAAAGCTTATTTTTCAACTTTTAACTTTTAAAACGTCCAATTTAGACACTAAATGTTAGTTAGAGCCTCGATTTTCTACCTAAGCTGACGTGGCTACCAATATGGCACACGACGTCAGTTTCAATTTTAAATTTTAAAATTGATTTTTCTTTAAAACTGTAACTCTATTTTTAATTCAGTTTAAACTATCATGCTTCTTAAGATTAAGGCAACAAAACGACAAACTGTATGAATATACCTTTTTTATATATTTTCCACTGTTTGGCCTATGTCAAGAATTTGACGTGAAAATTATAGTCCCGAAATGATACGTAAAAAATGTTGAAATTTTTCTACACTTTTATTATGTTAAAAAATTGTCATTTCCTACTTTTGGACTGCTTGAAGAGTCAGTTTTGTTAAAATATGAAGCAAACTATTGAAAAATATTAAAAATACAAAGTATATTCAAATATGTTGAAATGATATAGAAAAACATTGACTTTTAAAAATATTTCCAAACAGAAACTTGTTTGTTCCATTAATTCTAAGAAACAAGATGTTTGAAAATGAATCTGAAAACATAAATTTGGTTTGGGAGAAAAACGAATTAGAAATTAGAAATCTAAAATTGAAGCTGATGTGGCATCTGTGTGCTGATAAAACTGAGCCTCAAATCAAAGTTCACAGACTAAATTGAATCTTTTGAAAGTTGAAAGACAAAATTGAGCTTTCATTTAGGAACCAAATTGAGTATTTTGCCATTTCTTTTAAGGGTTTGAATGTTTCAGATTTATCCATTCTTGCCTTATTTGCCTTTTTTTTCATATTTTGCAGGAGCATTAATCTTAAGAA